>JAQIUQ010003417.1:592500-960000 GCA_030378365.1 Hybognathus amarus
TGCTATATTGATAAATTATTAGTTTTATAGTTAGAAGAAGAATTATGTATAGTGAATGCATGTCAGCTGTTGTATTGGTGCAGTTAAAAACAATCACAATGAGAATTTGCAAAACTGGTTGTATTAATATTTTGGGAGGTAACAGTAATAGTTCAAGTAGTTGACATTCTAGTGAAATAGCCTACATTATTGTTTACCAATATACAAAATAAAATGAAGTTTTTTATGATGATACAATTATTAGACTATTTATCCTTTTAACCATACTGACATCAAGTGCACAGGAATGTTGTTCACGCTGTGTGTGAATGCAGAAATACGTGATTCAGCTATGAAGAAACGTTGGTGGCAAACAGCAAGAGTATTCCCCCAATTCCCCTTATCACTTCACAGCCAGGCCGACTGCACTCGCCTCTTTGTTGTTTGTCCCTCCAGGGCTGATTGAGCAGCGCGTGACTGACAGCCCGCGGGGGTGTTGTCCAATCAGCAGTCTGCCCGCGCCCAATGGGTGAGTCCGCGCGCCTATTGGCTGAAGCGAGTGTGGGAAAGAATGCAGAGAGGGTTTCACACGAACTGGAGCATGCGATCTCATCTATAAATACCGCTGGCGTGTGGCAGTGGGAGATTCGACTTGCCCTCTGAAGCGCTACGCCACTCATGCTCGCGTCCTCATATGACAGCCTGCCGACTATAAGTCATATAGCTGATAAGAGGGACTCACACTCTCTCTCGTGACCATCCCGAGATCTTGGCTACGCTCCGCATCTAATCCTAAGAGCCCGTTTCTGTGTTTGAGAAGACACACACGGAATACAAACACTTTTTTGGCTTATACCGGACCCAACCTTGGTTTTGATAATGCCAGCCGATAATATGGAGAAGCAGACCGCATCACCTATTGCTGGTGCCCCTGCCAGTGGATCTCACACTCCGGATAAACCAAAGAATGCCAGCGAGCACAGAAAGGTACATTTCATTTACTTTGCGAGTGTATAATGCTTTAGAAGAATGTCAGTTGCCATTTCAGTCAATCTGAAATACATATACTAGAGTATTTATATTATAATATAAATTAATAAGCTTTGCATTTCATCCTCAGTCTTCAAAGCCAATCATGGAGAAACGCCGCAGAGCGCGCATTAACGAGAGCCTTGGGCAGCTGAAGACCCTGATACTCGATGCTCTTAAAAAGATGTAAGTTCTGGCCACGGATCTGTTTGCTCCTTTCACGTGTCATTTATTCAACAATCTTAATTTTCAAACAAAAATTCTAATCGGTTCTTCCCATTCACAGAGCTCCAGACACTCTAAATTGGAGAAAGCTGATATCCTTGAGATGACAGTCAAGCACCTGCGCAATTTGCAGCGTGTTCAGATGACCGGTAAGTTTCAAGTCTATATGAATTCAAATGTGTGATTTTAAACATTTAGCCTCATTTTAAAACGTAGCTGTGTTTACTAAATACTCACTCCTAATCAACTTTACCTTTGCTTTCTAGCGGCCCTGTCAGCTGACACAAACGTCCTCGGCAAATACCGCGCAGGATTCAACGAGTGCATGAACGAGGTGACTCGGTTCCTCTCTACCTGCGAGGGGTGAATACGGAGGTTAGGTCGCGACTTCTCAACCACCTGTCTGGTTGTTTGGGACAGATGATGGCCATGAACTACGGTCAACCTGCCCCATCTCAGCAGGCTCATTTGGCTCAGCCTCTTCACGTGCAGCTTCCTTCAACTTTGCCCATCAACGGCGCCTCAATGGGCTCCAAACTCAGTCCTTCAGAGGCGGTCTCACCCAAAGTCTTTGGAGGATTCCAGCTGGTGCCAGCCACCGACGGACAGTTCGCTTTTCTTATCCCCAACCCAGCTTTCGCGTCTGCTACAACACCAGTCATTCCCTTGTACGCAAACGCAGGTGTTCCAGTGGCTGTCAACGCCAGTTCCCTGTCCAGGCCTGCTCCGCTTCCACGGCGGCCTCTCCCGTGCATGGAATGACCTCCTTCGCTGCGTTGCACGGGCTGTCAGTCCCGTTGGGGTTAGTGCCGGAGCAGAAAGCAATGAACCGTGTGGAGACCTTGGTAGACTTGCTCATCCTATACGAACTTTTAAAACAGTTTTTCATGATGAAGAAAATACGTTTAGTTCTGTTATAAGGGACTTTGTTGACCTTCTGTTAAACAAGGCGCATATATGTTTGTTAGCTGATTCCAATATTTGGATGTCGTTAATGCATATTCTGTTGTTCATTCAGCAGAATAACACTTAATGTTTATAAAGTACTTTTCTTAAATGAAAGAATTTAGTTTTGTACAAAGTTTGTAAAAGATTATATCATGCCAAAGCTTTCTTGTTTCTTTCATGATGTGTTTATGTTTGATGCTGAATAAATCAAAATTACTGAAAATGTTTCGTGTTGAAGCCTTTTTAAGATTATGTAAATCTAATATCCATAATGGAGTGAGTTAAAGATTTTACTTGATTCTTTTAAATTCTTTTGACTTTTTTATGCTACACATGAAGATTGACGGGTTTTACGAAGGTTTTATTAAACAAATTTAAAAACAACACCTTTTTCTAATAGCAGAAATGCCTTTTAACTTTTATGCTCAATTAAGTTTCCAGCAATATTGCTCTTAGTTTCTACTTCTGGCGGGAAGAGATCACCCTAAAGTGTCACAGGTTGAAATGACAAAGGCAATGAGAGGGTTTCTTCTTTTTCTTTTGCAAAAAGGTAATTAAACATCTCAAAAGGGTCTCATCCTGTACTGCAGCGGGACCTTTAAGAAGTCCTAAACCCCCATTCATTGGTCTGGGAAATACGCTTTGGGTTAATGTCACTAACAGATTGTCTCAGTGAAAAGAGAATATGGAAGAATCCTCTCCTCCTTTTGTGTACCAGTTGCTTTAGTTATAGCACCTGAATAGCGTGCTTTCGCGCCCCTTTTCTGGCTAAACTGATGATGATTTAGGCTACAACACCAGATTTCTTTCTTAATTAAAATATAACAGGATTAAAATGTGATTAAAAACATATTTCATTATTACAGCTTGATATGCAGGCCTCTCTCAGTCGTTTATATTATCCCTGTGAGGGCGTAAACTTATCTTCCCTTTGCGCGTGAGCTCCGGAACTGGGAGAGGTGTTGCGTGCACTGTCGGCATGGCGTTTGCCGTGTGTCTGCCACTTGCAGTCAGCGGTCTGCTCCGCTTTCGGATTAGGTTACACACACCCTGGTGACCGACGGCCACAGGGTTTCACTTGAACAACTCAGTTGTGTTAAACCCAGTGCTGAGATGGTCGGGTTTCTGAAGTTAAGTAGTTTTGGCATATAGTCTAATTTAGGTTATTGTAAATAGTCCAACTATTATTTTACTTTTTTTATTTGATCTAGGCTACTTAATTCACTCTAAATTGAGTGGGCATCATTTTCTCCTTGAAGAGCAAAACGTATAGGCTAATTTCAGAACCACATTGGCTATTATGTGAGGGGCTTCTGAAAACTTAATAGGCTAATAATAATAATAAGTTTGTGGTATTGAAGTATTGTTTTTTTTTACAATGCATGTACAATAATAATGTCTAAGTTAATACTTGTTCAAAACAATCTCTTAAGCAAAGTTTGTACTCTTTTCAGTCTATTTTGACAAATAAAATTGGCCTAATTCATTTTGTTCAATAAATATAGGCTAGGCCTAATGTCATTAAAATATTTTTCATTTTAAAAATAGCCAGAAAAAAATAAGTAAAGATTCTGAAAGCACTGAATGAGAGATCCCACAATAATTGAATACCATATACATATGGTATTTTATTTTATGATTTTTAAATATGTTTTCATCATCTAAATATGGTGATTATCTCTAAGCTAACCCAACTTGAAATGATAGCCTTTTTACCATCTGAATCTTGTCATGTCAACAAATGGAAAAGTCAGCCTTGTGTGCCTTAGCCCCAGCGTGCATTTTGACCCGTACTATTAGCTATATATATTCTTCCATTATTGATAAACTGTTGCTTAGATTACATTGAACAAAACTGAAGATCATAAACAAATATGTTGTCTTTGTCTCAAAATATAGCAAAGTCATTAATGTTATCGATTCTCATTAGCTTAATCTACAGCATTTAAAAAAACTTAAATGTTAGATAAAATTAGCACAAAATCAACTTCACATTGCTGTCTGCGATCAAGTCAAGGATCAGCTAAAGTCCCATTTGCATCATTAAAGGCGGTTAAAGGGTTACTTCACCCCAAATTTTGGGGCCCAAAATGAAAATTATGTCATTAATGACTCCCCAAGCCCGTAAAACCTCCGTTCATCTTCGGAACACAGTTTAAAGAAGTAGTTCACTTTTAAAAAAAGCTTTTGCTGATAATTTCCTCACCCCCATGTCATCAAAGATGTCAATGTCATTCTTTCTTCAGTCAAAAAGAAATTAAGATTTTTGATGAAAACATTTCCAGGATTTTTCCCATATAATGCACTTTACTGGTAACCAAACGATTCAAGATCCTAAAGACAGTTTCAGTGCAAACTGTTCAAAGGGCTTTAAACGATTTCAGAGATGACTAAGGGTCTTATCAAGCGAAACGATTGCTCATTAAAATAAAAAATAAAAAAAGTTTAAGTTTTATAAGCTCAAATGGTCGCTTTACTCTATTCTGTGATGCGTGTCGTGACGCTCCTGTTCGAACTCGTCTATCAAAATGAACGAATGTTTTTTCGTGTCATTTGGTTCATTCAAGGAACGAAATGAAGGAAATGACTCAGAAAAAGATTTGTTCATTTTGATGAACAAGTTCGAACAGGAGAGTCACGAACGTGCATCACAGAACAGAGCAAGGGGACCATTTGAGCTTATAAAACTTAAACTTTGTTGTTGTTTTTTTTTCACTGATAACATGTCAGCAGTGTCTTGCATCATCAGCGTCACTGCGGACTCGTGAACGCGTAATCGAAAACAGAACTGAAAGAGAATACAATGCTGAATAAAGTCGTGTTTTTTGTTATTTCTGGAGCAAAATGTTCTTTCCATTCTTCAAAAAATTACTAACCCACTGATGTCAAATGGACTACTTTAATGATGTCTTTATTTCCTTTCTGGACAAGGACAGATATAGCCTATAGAGGGATGCGCGTGACGTCACTGTCCGGTCACGTGCCTGCCGTTACTCACAGTGAGTGGCAAAAAGACTGAGCGGCTGTATATGTTTTCAGCGTGAATGCAGCAAAAAACAAACACAACACATATAAAGTGGGAAAGAGCTTTGTGATTTACTGTACAACTAGATTTGACAAAAATCAGAGGTATATTTTCAGAGGACTGCTATAGAAAGAGGACTTTAGGCAGCGAAAGCTGGATTTGCAGTTATCATTTTGTATCAATATGCTGAATTTAGGTGTAAAACCATACCCACATATTTTGTATTGTTATATATATATATATATATATATATATATATATATATATATATATATATATATATATATACATATATATATATATATAAACAACTCATTGCAACTCATCAATTAAATATTTATCATTGCATATTCTGCATTATTGGATTTTTCAAAAACATCCAATAATGGATGTCTGACCAAAAAACAACAACAAAAAAAAAATCGATAAAGTTTTAGGGCTTGATCGATATGATGATATAGGCTATATAACACTGATATAAGTGATTATCCTGATTTAGACCTACCTATTTGTATTTATACAAAGCGTTCACAGGCAAATTTGCTTTATGTTTACCGTCAATATTGCTTTTTATTTCTCTCGGTGTCGAAATCAGGCAAACATAAATGTTGGGCAACGCTGATCCTTGCTGCATGTCAATATCCATTAATCACTGGATCTTTAGTAAGTAAGGAACACTATATTGAGTCCAACATTTAGTTTAAATTGATAAAATTGTTCGTTTTAGTCGCATTTTCACAGTTTCCCCGATTAAATCCAGTCACGCAGCAGCGTATAGCGGCTAAACACGGTATAGGCCTATAGAGTGATTGCATTGACGTCACTTTCCCGCCGGAACAACTCCCCTCAGCCTGACTGAGTGGCAAAACATCTGCTCCATAAACTGTGTTCCGAAGATGAACGGAGGTCTTACGAGCTTGGAAACGACATAAGGTCGGTCATTAATGACATACTTTTTGGGTGAACTAACTTTTCAAGAAAAGTGCTGAGGTGAATTTGTGTGCCAGCTACCGGTTTAGAGAATAAAGTAAAATGTGCCCTTTACCCCTGTGCGCCTTTAGCCCCGTTGTTCCCTTACAACTAAGAGTTTTAATCAAGAGTTTTAATACAGTGTTAACCAGTTAAATAACTTTAACTAGTAAGTTCGTTAAATAACTATGAACTGAAGTCCTTTCGCCCAGAATTTGAATAGCATTTATTCGAATCACAAATAGGGCTATTGCACTATTACACGTCACAAATAGGGCTATTGCACAAAAATCTTTACGATTTGTTTAAATCTAAACGCAAAATGAATGAAAGAAAGTAGAAAAAGTAGACCCCCCTGAAAGCCATTGAAAGATTCGTCTTCAGCTCAAAACCCTCGGGGCTAATCTAAATCGCATAGAAAAGCTTGTTTTCGCACATGTGCATTGCTGAAACACTAGTTGGCAGTGTGTGGGCTCCGTGGCTTCCCTCTCAGCCTGCGTGTCTGAGTTAATAGTTCAGAGATGCCGTTGTGGTGCTGAGGTCGTGAGAACCGAGCGAACTAGACTGCCTGCGGCCGGGCAGAGCGCCAATCCGTAAATCCCCGCTGGCAGGCCGGGTCTGTGCTTTGGCCGCACAGCCTCTCTGGAGGTGAAGAGGCGCACACGCGTGGCCGCCAAGATGTGAGTTTTGAGCCAGAGTATAATAATTACAAGAGCCACTGGCCAGATCCAACACACAGAGACTTTTGAAGCAAAAGTGAGGAGCTCTCATTGAGGAAATGGTTTTTATAGGCTACAAAAAATCTGTTGATATGACATTTGAAGCAAAAACATGATTAGGCTGATTTACGACAGAGACTATTTGTTTACGAGTAGGGAGCGCGGGGCACAACGTAGCGCGGGGCTACTTGTAACACACTTGTTTTAAATACTTCCACACATGCCAGCATGACGAAACTTTGTGTATTTAATAGTTGCCATACAACACTGTAGAGAATTAGCGAGGAAATTCTGAAATCTTTAACTATCACGTTTATTTAACCATAGCAAGAGTAGAGGAGAGCTGGGCACTAACGAAGAATTTGTGTAAATCTACTTTCCCCACATTAATTTACCACATGTCTACTACAATTATGTGGTTTTGTTTTATTAATACAGTGTATACTTTTTTCTTGATTTACCCTGAAAGAATGGAAGTGAAATGTGACAACATGCCCCATAGGTAGGGTACATTGTAACATGTGAGGGGCACATTATAACATCACCATATAACAGCTTAAAACACTTTCTGATCTAATAACAAAATATACAAGTAAAACCAAAATATTTTCTTAATAAAATACAATTATAAACTTTTTCATATAAAATAATGGCATTTTTAAATAATTTTAATTATACTAATTTTTGAGTTTGACAACAAACACACCGGAAAACACAGCTATACAGCATAGTTCAAAACAAAAGAATTAATAATTTCTGAACATTGACTCTCAGTCTTTATTTACATAATAAAAGTATAGAATATGATATCGTATTTTTAATAGGGGCACATTGTAACGCAGTGTTACAACATCGCCTAACTGCACAACTGGGGTTTAAACCCTGCTAGTGTCTCTTCTGCTAGTTAGCGAAGCATTAAAGAACTATATCAACTGTTAAACAACAGATTGGAGATTAAAATAATATCAGATTTGTCTAATTTAAAAAAAAAAATACAAATAAAGATGAAAAATTATTTTTTACTCTTAAAAATCTTATTTTTTTAGGCTGATTATTTATATTTGTTTGTATTATTTATAATATTTGTTTAGGTTTTTATGTAGCCTAATATTTTAAGTTTGGATCTAATAAGTCAAAACTGTACACGCGCACATGGCTGTCACTGAGCTGAGAGTTGAAGATTAGCTTCTGACTGTTTATATTAACAGCCATAACATGCATTCCTCTTGGGTATCAAGATAAAATACCAATCTAAAAGAAATAACAATGAACAGATCCCTCTCTTTTTAATCAGCTTACACATAGAGATATGATCAGCTCTTATCATTTCAGGTCTTAAACTCAAACTGGACAGTTTGTGCACATACACCAAAGACCAGAAAGTCAGTGGCTGTATAAACTCTATGGTGAACATGATTTCACCAAGTACAACATGTTCCTGGATCAACATCTTTGTCGATCATGGCACATCATTCCAATCACTCATCAGATTTAATTGACAAGTTTAGAGTTTGTGTCAAGTTTAAACTTACAACAAGTGTCAGTGTTATCCACCTATCATTTCCCTCTGATGAGTTATGGGTTGGTTTAGAGGGATAGGGTTATTCAAAATTTTCTGACAGGAATGTTGTTCCAGGAACATGTCTTGGAAAAATCACAGTGTATTCTGAAAATCTGAAGACTTTACAATGTCTAAAACCTGTAAAGAAACCTGTCAGGATGTAGTACAGCAACAAAAGTGTTAAAAACTTAGAAGTATTATTCACTATCTTTGTACACAAATCTTTGTCATTTGTCTCCAGGACGTGTTTCTGAGATTAGGCCATTTCCAAAAATAACCGGCTGATGATTCATTAGACGCCTGTTTTTTGTTTTTTGTTCATACTTTCCATTGATAGACAAGCAATTGTGACTTTTGTTTGATCTTCTTATTAATCACCAACTAGGTGGTGATTAGCATTATGAGGGTCAAATGTAGTGTCATTTTTGACCACAACTAGGAACAAAACATGAAAACAGTTTATCTATGAGAAGTGATCTGACCAGCTGACTTAGCATCATATGGAACACATGCATTTGTAATGCATGTATCTATCTAACTTTTATGCATGTATATGTGTGTATAATGCAATTTTTCCCCTGCTGCCTTCACAAACAAATCAGCCGTAACCCTGTCTATATTTATTCCAGTTCAAAGTCACACGAGGGGAAATGCTCTGCATGCTTGGAAATGGAGGCTGTGGGAGAAAGGTGGGGGGCAAGGGGATCTGTGGTCCAGAAAAGAACCAAATGAGGCTAACACTCCTTCTTTCTCCTTCTGCACCTGTTGCCCAAGAAGCCCTTACAGACACAGTCATCAGCAAAATGATTACGGTAGGAGACCTTTAGTTCCTCACCTCAGAACATCCCCACAAGTGAACTCACTTAGGCAGACTTTATAGGAACAGTTCGCCCAAAAATTCTGTACCTGCATAACTTTGATAGAACACAAAAGAAAATATTTTGAAAAAGTTTTTTTTTTTTTTACCTTACCATGAAAGTTAATGAAACATGTTCTGCGGAAGAAAGTCAGTCATACAGGTTTGGAACAACATGGGTGAGTTGTCCCTTTAAGAACCTGGTATGTCATGGACATATCAAAAATTGTAAATTTTTCTTCTGTTTTATTTTTTTTACTAGGATTGTCTGTTGTTCCTAAGATATTAATAGCAAAGCGGTCCATCTCTCCCTAGTAGCAAGAGTCGTGTGGTAGGGGAGGGATGAGACACATAGGGACGCACTGCCGACCCTTATCAGATATCACAGCTCAAGGAGCCGAAAGGTCCGCAGATCCTTGTCACTTGTCTGCAGGACATATTTCTGTCCAGGTTTTGCTTTTCAGCACAATCTATGGTTTCAAGTCATGTTGTCTTGGCAGTCTTTGAAGCCTTTGCAAATAGTATAGATTCCACGGGAGAAAGTTAAGGACCACCACCACCCACTGACAGTCAGGAGGTTTTCCAAGTATTTATAATCCCATCTCCTTGGTGGCCTCTGAAGAAGATCGGCTTTAAATTTGGACACACTTTTTATTTATGTTTTTACACATCTTGAGATCCATTTATTTATGTGGATCTGACTGATCAGCTGTTGGGCTATTTTTAAGGGATGATCTTATATTACGGACAGACTTCATACAAGAGATTTGTTTTTATGTGTGTGTGTGTGGTTGGTGATGAGACTACAGTTAGCAACATTATAGTGTCAAACAACTTTTAACAATTAAATTCATCAGCTATAGCTTGAGAATTAAATATTTAACAATTCCACACTGAAAAAAAATAAATATGATTTGATATCCAACTTTTTTTTCTTTTGTCAAATCAACTTAATATGATTCAATTAACATATTTTTTTTAGTTCATCTCCATTGTATTAACCATTAACATTGAATTATTTTAATGAACTAGGCAACCAGTAACTTACTTTTTTTAAGTTAAACCAACAATATATATTTTATTTTACAGGATACTGTTTTCGAAAATGAAAATAGGTGAATTTTTTAATGCTTAAGACACTTAACATGTTTGTTTACAATTTTTGTCTTTGATTTTATTTGATTTTAGCACATATATACATTCTTTTCGGAGTACTTTCTACACACTTGTGGATGACAAGTGGTTAACTGAAAAGTCAAACAGAGGGCACAATCTGTTGGTTCTCTCAATGAGTGCACTGAAACCTTGCATGTCTGTGGGAAGAAGTTCTGAGGTAGTGAAATCAGTCCTCTCAGCATGGCATTTCCCTTGCTCGCTGAACTCTGTAATACATTAAGGCAAACTCTTCAGTGCAGTTGGGTTTTTAGGAAATCTAGTGAGTCCTAAAATCGTTTAGGTGTTAATGTGCCAAATGGTAACCAGGGTGCCATGTGGAATTTATAAAAGACTGGTGGGATTGTTTTTTCATTCGGCTTATATTGTCCCAATTGTGCCTTTTGCAATGAACAGCATTTTAGATTCAGCTCAGTTAACTGAAACTTGTTGACAATAGGGATGTTGCCTCATAGCATCACAGTATTTAAAGAAAATGCGGTTCTCGTGTTTTTACTAGATTGGCATGGTGTACATAAGGGTCACTGTGAGGGCACAGTTAGTGGGAGTGGGAAACTTGCCCCCTGCATGGGTGGTGAACCAGCCGCTGTCTCACCACAAGCCTAAGACATGCCCTAGATAGACACCTGAGAGTAACTGCTCACTGCTCTGACTCATTTCAGTCCTTTCAAACCATCTGTGAGAATGTGTGTGTGTGGTGTCCTCATGTCAAACACAGGATCTTCACTGGCCTTTTACTGCACAGCAAAGAAACAAAACAACAAAATGCAGAACAGTGCATTAACACAAATAGCACGGCTCTCTTCCGTTGGGGTGATTTTGATGATACTGTAAAACCTTGGTGCAACATCAGAATCTCCTATTATTTTTTTCCTGTTTAAAGGTGATGCGTATATACAGTATATAATTTTTTTATATTATTAGTATATATATTTATTTTTTCGTGCACATATTATTGTTTATTGGTGGGACGTGTATTTATGTATTTAGTTATGTACAAGTATTTATTTATTTAGAGGGACATTTTGTTAAAGTCATTAACTTTTTATAATTTTTTTTAAAGGATATGTGTGAATTGATTTGTCTTTTTTTATTAGACTTTTTTGAAAAGGTAGTTTTGTTTCAATTATGACGTGTATAATTTTTTGGCAGGCATTGAATTTTTGACATGTATTATTTATTTTAAAATTAAATAAATAAAATAACGGACATTAAAAACAGGCATATTTATTTTATATCAATATTTTTTTTTAATGAATATAAATAATCTGTAAGTTAAAGGAGAACTCCGGCGAACAATGAACCGTTGGTCTACATAAAACATCGGTACCTAGTCAATCGTTCTCTGAGATTTGTTTTCATGATAATCGAATGTAAAGAGTTTTAGCTCTAAAAACTGTTAAGCGAATAATGCTAGTAATGGGGGCATTGACTAAGTAAAGAGAAATCGCTAGTTTATACCACTAACAAGGGTCAAAATAGCCCCACACTAACACAGTAGCATAATGAGGGTCCCTACATGCAAAAAACGAAGCATTGAGAACTTTGTAAGTGTACAGACCGTTTAATAAGAAGATATTTTATAAAGACAGATTACTTTGTGTATACATGCGGCGCCATCTTAGAAAATAAGTCAAACCACGAATGTCGTGCTGAGTGAGACTGAGTGAACTGTATGAAGTTCAGCGAACTTCTGAACTGTATGAACGGCGTTCGGGATCGACTTATCGAGACTATATTCTAAGATGGCTCCTGCTGTGTATACATGAAGTGAACTGTCTTTATAAACGCATCTTCTTATTAAACGGCTCTGTACTCTTACAAAGTAATCTTAATGCTTCGTTTATGTATGGACCAAGCGTGCCGCACAAGCCCTCAAAAGTGAAGCCAAAACGTCTCGATTCGCACCCCTGTGACCGGTCCTAGTATAGCTCATAACCCCCGCCTCCCCATGTTATTCAATGGGACGCGAGACCAACTAAACAATTAAATTACATGTTAATTCCATGTTTTTCTGCTATAGTGCCACAAAAAAATGCCACACTTCACCCTTAAAGACCAATCTGTGGATGTCCTCGTGTTCAGATCACAAGGATTAGATGTGTATATGTTAGATTGCTGAAAAAACAGTCTAATCTTATGCAGTCGTGTGCTCATGCATTGTCCTCATACAGGATGTCCTGGTTGGTATCTAGCAGGGCACTATCAGGAGTTGTTAGGGTGCATTTGACAAGAAAAAGAAGAAACTACAAGACAAATCCCCTCACCAGATGTTACCAGCTTTTGAAAAGGTGCCTGGGAGCTTTCTGTCTTGCACTTTCCCTCCCCTTCGTCTTGTCAAAAGATCAAATTGTTTTTCTTCCTCTCTTTATCATGCAGCCTCATGTGGATCTGCCTTTTTAAAGGCTCTTGACTCGGACTGTGACAGGTCTCTGTTCGGATGGGGCTGGCCACAGTTATGAGTGCTTGTCTCCTTTTTTTGATCTCTGTCCTTTCTTTCTTCTGACGGGAAGGTAAAGCTTACTCGTCTTATTTGTCTTTCACTTCTTATGGTAAATGCAGAGCAGTGTGCTCTCCACTTGGAGATTTTATGGTGTTGATTCTCATGCATGGAACAGTCGAGTCAAGTGTCAATAAGAGAAAGGCTTCACTCCAGACAAAAGCAGCTTGTGAATGGCAGGGTGAAATGAGAGCACAGCTGGGCACACACACACACGCAAACAATACAGGGTGATACTACTCCACATCATGTTTCCTTGGTGAATTAATCCTTACGAGTGAGCTAGCTTGTGAATGTTGAGTCAGCTCTCAAGTATATTTTTTTAACATTAAGAAATTGTATAATTTTGAATAACAAAAAAATAATAATTAATAAAAAAGAATAAAATTTTCTCATTCACATATTTATGCAAATTACATAAGAACTTTGGATGGAAACACCCAGATAAACCTTCTAAATGCATTAAAATATTAGTTTTTCAGTAGTAATGTACCTGTCTTTATAATAACGTCACGCGCAGGTGGAGGAATGCGGCATCTTCCTCAAAGTGCTAGCGAACATTGAAGTTTGTCAATTAATTAATACATTTAATAAAAGTACTTTTAATTTGGTGACAGTTTCCCTATGTTGCATTAACAATATACATATACAACCCGATCTCACGGAATTCGTACGAATTTTACGAGGTGGCTAATCGTAACATATTCATTTGACCTCACTCATACGAATTAGTAAGTTTTTTGCTAAATCGTACATATATTGACGAATTTATGTGTGAATTCGTACGAATGACCTACCCCAGACACAGCCCCTGAACTAACCATCATGTGGGTTTTAGACAAAATGTACGAATTCCGTACGAGTGAGGTCGTATGAATTAGTTTGAATTAGTCACTTTTTAATCACTTGTACGAATTGGTCATGAATAGGGTAGACATATACAATAACATTATTGTTCTCTTGAATGCATGACATGAAATTTGGCTTAATTTGCATTTAAAAAAACAACAATTTTTGGGTGATGATTTCATCCATTTGGGTGATGATTTCATCCATCCACCTATTCATTCATCCATTTATCATTTTCACTTGCAGTCAGTTTCTTCACCCAAAGGCACAAACCACACATTGTGTTAGTCATATTCAAGAAAGCACCAAATCAGATGATGAAACACAAGTGAATATGTGAGATTTCAGGTACGATAGTGCTCTTTGATTCGAGAGGGCTTGTGCGAAAGCTTGTTTGCTTTTGTGGTTAGGAGACAGTCTGTTTGCGTATACATTGGAATGGATGTGGGTATGCGAACGAGAGAGTACCACCCGAGGTTTCCGCTCCGAGTGTCAGTGTTTGTTTGCTGCTCGCTGCTTCCTGCCTCACTGTGTGCTGGTGAAGAGGATCCCTGGAGCAGAACCACCATATCTGATCTGTTCTCACCTATCCCGCAGCCTACCGCATTGTGCTTTCCCTTTCTCCCCAGCCAATCAATACCTCTTTGTGTCCGTCTCTGTCCATTGACAAATCACTCAGGTCAAATGCTTTTCTGTACTGCTGTCAGTCAAACCGAAGGTGACTTCCGTCTTTTCCTCATTTGACGCTCGCATTGCATGTAGACACACTCATTGTTCATTTAGGGGTCTTATCAGCGTAAAGTCGATTTGACTCTCCTTAAACTAAAGTATCTGATCCAATCTTGGGTTTAAATGTGAGATTACTTCCTCTAAGTGCTGTTTTGGAGGTGGACCAGTGTCTGCCTGGCTGCACCTCCTGTTTGGTAGATCTAATGTCTTCCGTCCATTGACATCAGCAGTTGCTACACTGTTCAGCGGGTCCAGCTCACCAGTATCTGTTTTATGCACATTTAACATCCCATTCTTTTGATGTGGCCACTTGCCACGGCCTCTATGTTTCCATGGCCAGCTCCAAGCAAGCTTAGACACAACAGTTTGCAGAGGAAGACAACCCTCAGCAGCCTCTCATTTCCTGATATTGTCTGAGGTGATTCCGATTTAGGGAAAAGTTGATTGTTCGCATGTTGCTTTGTACCTCTGGGTCTTATCAGTCTGGAATGTCACACTTCCTGTGGAATATTTTTAGACCGGACCTTAAATTCAAGATGGTCTTGGATGCACATCTCTTTTATGTGAAGGCGGTGTAATTCAGAAGCATACAAAATAAAAATGTTCTGAACAGCCTTTTGTCTCCGTGAGCATTTTATGACAAATCAGATACATAAACTGTCAGACGCCTGCATTGGGTCACTTCCTGAGGGACTGTTTGCTCCCGGTGGGTGTTCTGGCAAGGGGATAGAGGGGGCATTCTGGGGTCCCTGACCCTTCTTTAGGATGGTTGAGAGTCAACCAAGACTGAGAGAAGTTATCAATGGAGGCGGCCATCCCAGTAGACAGGAGCACTGACATATACAGTGATGGACTACAGGGCTCAACCAAGACATGTTCAGGGAGTATTGGTCATTTCTGGAGAGTGAATGGACAAGAACAAAAATCTTGGAAGAGACTTTCTGTCCAGTAGAGGAAACATCTGGGGATAGACAATAAAGAACTGTGTGTGAAAAAGCAGACACCGATCCCCGCATTCTGCTTCACTCTCAATTTTGCGTTTGTTGCGTCTGTTGAAGGTTGGCTACTCTTACAGGTCTGGTGTTTTTAGGAGATATCCAATGAAAAGAAAGAGCTTTATTAAAGGCTATCTCTGACATAAAACTTGCTTAAAATCCGATTGGGGTATGTCTGAGAATGATGAGTTTGGATGATGATTCAAGTAACTGCTCTCAGAGGTGTGTTTCCCATACAACGACGTTAACTCACCGCACTCACTGGCTCACGATTGTTCCCGAGACTTGGGCAGCTAACAGGTGTGTCGCAGCCTCTGCCGCTCGAACGTAAATCTGGTTCATATAGGACAGTGTTTGAGGACGTTGAAGCCCCGCAGGTAGGAGTAATAACTTCTGCTAATGAACTTGTTCAGGATCTCTGAAAGTTGCTGGCTAATGATGCTTTTGGAAAACACTTGGATGATACTGTTCAGAGTGAATCCTTGGATTGAAGCATTCAGATTCAAACCAGTAACTCATCTTCATTCATTAAAAGAAACCGACTCATTTGTTTCAGAAATCAGGCGTTTACATGCAGAAAACTAGAAAGCTGTTTAGGAGCACTAGAGCAGTGCTCATGTTTACACGCACTGTGTTAGTGTCCACTACTCAAAGAAAAAGGTACAAAAGCTGTCACTGGGGCTATACCCTTTCAAAAGGTACACTTTTGTACCCAAAGGCTGCATATTGAGACCTTAGTGGTACATTTTACACTAAAATGTACATATTAACACCTAAAATGGACATATTAGCTCCTGAAATGTACATATTAACACTTAAAATGTACATATTAGGACCTAAAATGGACATATTAACAGCTCCTAAAATGTACATATTAGCACTCTAGAATGGGAGCATATTAGCTTCCTGAAATGTACATATTAACACTCTTAAATGTTGCATATTAGCACCTAAAATGTACATATTAGCACCTGAAATGTACATATTAGCACCTAAAATGGACAAAAGTTTACCATTTGAAAAGGTACAGCCCCAGTGACAGCTTTTGTACCTTTTTTTTATGAGAGTGTATAAACCCGCAATACACAGCTGATTTTGACCAGACCTTTCCCTTAGTTTAGTTATGCCAGCGCAAATATATAATGTTCAAAACCGATAAAATGGCCGGTAACTTTATTTTTGATGGTTTAACATGTTGACTATCAGTAACTTTGCAATTACATGCCTAACCCTAACCCTACCAGTCTACTAATACTAACTTCTAAGTTAGAACATGTCATTCTGTACATCAACAGAATCTGAGACCATTAAAATAAAGTGAAACCAAATTGCCACTTGCGTGTGTAACCACATCTGCATTCTTCTTCAGAGAACGTAAAGGTGTATCTAAAATGCTTTCTCTAAACACCTCAACAGCATGACGAAAATGTCGTTCAGCGCTACATGTTTCTGAATGCGGGAACGTTGTAAACATAAATATGTTGCTCTGTATGTTTTTGATTCACTAAAATGATGATTCATTAGAGTCATTTGTTTGAGAAACCAGACTACACTGGTTGTGCTGTGGTTTTGATTCATTAAAAAGAATCAGTTGATGAAAGTAATTTATTTGTGAGGAATCGGACTACACTGATAACACTATATGTTTCAATTAATTTAAAAGAAGCCGGATCATAAGAGTCATTCGTTCTCGACTGTGAATCTGACTACACTGGTCATGGTTGTTTATGCTTGCATGAGGGCAACAAAAGAAAGATGGTGAATCACATTTCGATACGAACGGCAAACATACATTCTGTTATAAAATGTGATTCTATTTATTGGTCGGTTATTTTTTATTACCAGTTGTGCAGTTCACTATGAATACTCGGCTATTTGGTGTTTAGAAGATTTATAGAGTAAAAATGGTTAGCCTGCATGTCAGTATTTTTTTCTTTTCTTTCCATTCATTCATTTTTTATCCATTGTGTCATGTGGAGTTTTAAAAGAGGGCTCTTATCCCTCATTCAGTGTTCACTCCCAGCCCCCCATGAGACAAAAGTCTGTGATGACATCACCTAGTTTTCTCAATGAGTAATCCTCAGGGACAGCTCATGAGATGTCTTCTTCAAAGTCTAGATATACTCTGCAAGGAATTTAGTTCAGTGGCAGAAACTGTGCTACTTCCTCACAATACTTTTACTTTTTCTTCTTTATTTCCATCCTTTTTTCTTCTTTTCATATGTGTTTCTCTCTAGTTGCTGCTTGTATTTTTGGGTGGAAAATGTTGTGAAATGCAAATAAGTTTTTGTTCAATAACTATTAACTGCATCTGCTTTTATTTAGCTGTTTGTCTTTGAGCCAGCTAATTTATTCGCCCATTGTTGTTTTCACATTCAGCTCTGGGTCAGTGTGCAACCACAGTTACCTTGTCACTCATTCATTTGCTTGTCCAATTCAGAGGATTAATTATGCTAATCAAACTTAATGCCACACGTGAGTTCTTAAAGGAGCAGTTCACAGAAAAATAATATATAAAGTTGAATAAGTGAAGAGGCTGCTGAGTAATTTGGCAATACTAATAAGGAGGAAGTATTAGTGGTATGAACCCATTCATTCCAAAAATAAAATAAAATAATAATTATATAAATAATCTGTGTATTTGTTGTTTGTTGTAATAATGAAAGCATATTTTAAGTAATATGAAAGGAAAAGTAACATGAAAGCATATTTTCATGCTTTTAAAATATATTGCAAGTGAAAGTAACAGTCCAGACTTTTGCTTCAAAAAGAGAGAGAGAGAGAGATTAGGCATGTGTGAATTACTTGGGTTTGTGCGTCTCTCAACAGTGTTTGGCTGCAGTGATCGTAAGTTTATCTGCTTCAATAACAGCATTGTATTACCTCGCTAGTGAAAAATACTCATGTAGCCTTTAAGTTGCTAGCTTTTAAGGTGCTAAACTATTTTACTCATAAAATCATCAGAACAGCGCTGACAACACAGTTTCTGTTAGGCTAACTTCGTCATTCTCATATTCTTAGTCAGAATAAAGTCTGATACTGTCTCCACAGGACTTCTGATTGTGGGGCGTGTACTTAAGCCAACCAGAAAAAAAAACTACTAAATTTAATTGGAGTAAACAATACAAACAATAGGAGCAACGCAAAAGTGTTTTTAATGAGCTATGCAAAGTTGTCAACTGATCTCAGACTACAACGCATTCTCATCCCAAAGGCGTCATGTACGACACTTTTGCCAAAGCGTCAGACATCCAACGCACATGGCACCCTTTAGCATCAAATGAGACGCTTCCGGTTATGGGTAGGTTCAGGTATGGGGTAGGGTTGAGACCACTAGACCACTACGCTTTGGCAAAGGCGTCGTATATGAGCCTTTGGATGAGAAATGGGCTCCAACTACAGAGCACACTGGAAGAAGCAGTAAAATAATGAGTGTTGCTTTTACTTGGTGCTAATGAGTGCGAACCAAAGGAGAAACCACAACGACCGCAGGGTTTTATTGCGTCCCATCTTCTTAGCGATCGTAGCCAGCTGATAAATTAAACTTTTTCCAAATCCCGTGAGGAAGTACGGCAAACACATCTTGACAACCGACAAATGCCTTGATTGCAGTTTTCTGTTCGTCTTTTAAAATGATGCGCTGATTTATTTTACAACAGACGGAATGGCGGAATCTATACTTCTCAATTCTCCAGTTGCAGTCATCTTTGAGGAAACCAATTCAACCCAAGCGCTCTTCGATACACGTGATGATTACGTAAGCTGCAGATCATCTATCCATCATCGTATAAAGCACCGCCCCTGGCAATTTGATTGGCTTGACTGATTCTGAACCGATCATAATTACTCTTCAATGGATCAAGTCCAGACAGAACTTTCCAGACCAAAAAATGTTGTGGGCGGGGTTGCATCCAGGCTACGTTTCTGTGTGAATGTGTGTCTGCACTGTATGTGTGTGTGTTTGAGTGAAGGGGAATGGAGTGGAAGAGTAAAAAAAAAAAATTACATGGAAATAATTTGTCTTTGTAATAACATTTATCCTATTGTTTACTGTATTTATTTGCTTGGTCAGTGTTCGTTGTGGGTTTAGGTTATTTTGCTGTTGTCAGCTGCAAAGACCTTTGAAATAACTGGAATCATTTGGCTAAGTGTATATATATATATATATATATATATGTATATATATATATATATATATATATATATATATATACATATATACATATATATGAATTATATATTTACAGAGAGAAGGTATGTTTAAAAATAGCATTCACGATTCAGCTAACAGTTGTTCTCTGGAGAGAACAGTGTTTTGGTGGTGCCAGGAGCCCTCGAAAATCATGGCTTAATATTAATTAAGTTCGAGTCATTTTAGTTGATATACATACAGTAGTTTTGTTCGATCAATCAAACCACATTCACATATTTTCTATTTTAGTTAGTGTTATGCTCTTGTTTTCCCTTTACAGTGGGCTGTTCAGCACTCTCTCTGTGACCATTAAAGTATTGAGTGTCCGCACAAACTCCAGGGGTAAACCAGTCAACTTTAACCATCCCAAGAATTCAGATGCTTGGCACCCACTGCATTGAATGGTCTCTCAGCAATTGTCTTATCATTCCATGGGAAAGACTGGCATAACTCTTCGGAAGATCTTCCGAAGAGCGAGAGACGAGATGTTCAGGAATCTGCGAAATGTACTACAGCTGCAGTAAATATGTTCTTATGCGTGGTCACAGATTTGGAAAAATGACTGTGAAAGATCTAGGCTAAGGCTAAAAAAAGATCACACTACTAGCATATCAGATCTTTACATTGCTGTCGCTTTATACTCTAATAGAGGCAAGCTGTCAGTAATGTCCGTATAAATGTAGGAGCAGGTGGTAAAGAAGCCTTTGTTAATCACTTAATGATGAATTCTTCACTTTACATGGTGCCTTTGGGGCCTCTGTTTTACTCCTTGTGCACCGGCTGTGAGAAACTTTATAAAAAGTTTATTTTAGCATGAAATGAGTAGGCACAGATAAATAGCCTGCTTGAGGGTTTTGTCATCCAGATGCAGTCAGGGCTATTGGGGGTCTTCTGACCAGGCAGGTTGGGACCATATGTCAGTCATTCCTGGGCTTTGTGTGGGCGTGTCTCTGTGGCAACCGCATCAGCTGTGGCCATTGTGTGGCTGGACTCAATAGCCCATATATTCATTGCTAGCCTATTGCAGGCCCTGCAATAGAAACAAATTGATACATACAAGCTCCGACCCCATTGAGATCACATGACACATTTGAAATTAACAAAAAAGGAACATTTTAGCCTGTTGAAAATCTTGAGAGAAAGATTAGTTTCCATGGAGACACAGGCGGCTGGCCCTCTACGGCCCATTAAACTCGAATCAGATGTAAATTTCCTTTGCCCTGAAGTCACTGTCTTGTAGCCCCCTCCGCAGCGCAGACACAAATTAAACAGTTTGTTTGCCAATTCACGTGTCATTTTAATGGCTTTTTATGCGATCTCTCCTTTGTTTAAATGAACAGAATAACAAACCGTCATTGATTTATAATATCTCAGCCACTTAAGAGGCCTGTCCACAAGGCCTTTCACAATAACAAGGTAATTAAAGAGGATTAGAGTTGGAAACCTTTCATTCGAATACGTGTCATTTATAGATACATTTCCAAGACTGAATATTGTGTATAATTGTCACATAAATGTCAGGATTTTTGGGAAAACTCTTGCAGACATAGCTAGATTATTATTTTTTTTACTTGTCTTAATAAAAAAATAAGAACTATTTAAATATTTTTTATTTAATTTCACAATTAAAGTAATATTAAAATTCTCATATCTCTCCTAAATTCTAAAACATTTTTTTTAGGTTTAATAAGAGAAACGTTATCTCAGACTTTTGGACTCCATTGTTCATTATTAATACTACTTTTTCAATGCAATGTCTTTGTGAAAATGAACAAAAGTGTGAAATCATCCCACTTAATCCAACCTTTGCACTTCAAGATCTCATTTGTGTGTGTTAGAATTCATTGTGGTGTTTAGTTTGACACAGATTTCTAGTGCGTCTTGTGTGTGCATCATAAATCCAGATCTTTTCAGTGTCTTGTTAATTAGTTCTGGCCTGGGCGGCATTTTTTTTTCTACTTTCAACGGATCTTATTTTACAGCCGTCTGTGCTTGTTTCTCTTATGTTGCTAAAGAGACTGTTCCCGTCCCCTGATGGCCCTGAGATCACTCTCACAATGGGCAGCTTTTCTGTTTCCCCTTTTGTGGATTTTATTTCTCAGAAGCTGGATGGCAGTCAGGAAGTTGTGGCATGGAAAACGAACAGTTTTGAGCCACTGCTGGCTGCCTCCTCCAGAACAGGAAGTGATGTGCCATTCTGATTGAGCAGAGAAAATATTTTGCTTGACTCGTTGGCGGGAGATTTGCTCAAGTACGGCAGGCTGTACAATGTGTCTGTTTGTCTTGGGTTGTGTGCATTTTTCTTTCCTTCTGTTATTTTAATCATTAATGTCATTAAACAAGAAGGTTTATCCTGTGATGAGATGAGGTCGCTGGTGTTGCCTCAGCTCACAGGATAACATTAGTTCATCTGATCTGGCTCAATATCACAATCAACATAATTTTTATTTTATTGCTTTTCTGCCAGTATGTTCTCTGTACTCAACACTCTGCTGTGAGCAAGTAAGACATGCTGCTGCTCTACAATATACGCCTTATTCACGGCAGCGCATCTTTGTTTATTAATGAGAATGAAAGCGAGGCTGTGAGGGATAGACATGCATCTCTTCAATGGGCTGTACTGTTATTAAATGTGTTTTCGGACTGTTCTGCTCATGAAACACTGGAAAAAAATCTTTCCATGAAATTTCTGTTGACAAAAAACTCCCGACAATGTAAGTTGTGGAAAATTGTAAGTAATCTAGGAGCTTTATTCAGCTTTTTACAGCGGATGCCATTGGAAACACGGTAAGCTCTATCCCTCACAGCCTCACTTTCATACCTGTCATGGCGCAGCTCTGAATAAGGTCTATAGCGTACATGAATTACCCGTATCTACCATATACAGGTGGAGCTGGGGAAGGTGGAGGGTTTCTGAACGTGCTGCACTGCCGCCGGCGAGAGCGTCAAAGTGGCCGGAAGTCATTCATTTTCAATGAGAGCCGGCGGAGAGCTCCAGCGAGGGCGGCGCGACGTGTCTTGGACGGCGAGAGCGACGAGGAGAGTTGAAATCAGTTCAACTTTATGGTAATAAGCAATGACGCGGTTCAATGGGAACCAATCGGAATATAGAAGTGCTCCGTTGAGAGAATCCCAGAGAACGCAGTCCTGTAAACTTTAGTTCCGACCACATTCCCAAGCAAAATAGAGGAGGTAGATCATTTAAATTTGATAAGAGGGCACGCAACACAATTTATAGGAAAGATTTCCATGATAGAAACACTTTTTTTGTCAGCGGAGATGTAAATTATAATAGCACTTAACCATGAACACAAAAGCCACACTACACACATGTGGCTTTTAATTTGTTTATTTCATTAGCAAACATTTCACCAGTATTGGGGAGTAGTTAACTACAAGTAGCGACGCTACTAACTTAACTACATTTTTCAGTAGCTTGGCAGTAGCTCAGTTGCTTTTTAAACACTGTAGCTTTTCCAGTAGCTAACTACTTTTTGCATCAAGTAGCGGTGTAGTGCGAGCAAAAGCTACATTGTGTTTCTCGAGCCTTCGCAAATCAGCGCGATACGAGCATATTCTTCTTCTTGTTAAATTACAAACTCATTTTTTGCCATTACCGCCACCTGTTTAATCACGCGTCTTGCGGCTAACGGTTCACTGCATAGACTGGTTCACTGACGTACAGAAGTGGGTTGACACACCCATATTATGATTATCCATGATGGAGCAAGACGTGACAGCAGATTTGGAGGATGGTGAAACAACTAACATTAATTACCCATGGCCTTATTTGTCCAAGTTCAATCAGTATTTTTGAGAAAATGTTCCACATGCAATTTACGTTGGATGTATATATTGTTCTTGCAATGTTGTAGGCTATTTGTTGCAATTTTGCACTTTTGACAAACAGTCTGAGATATTTGAGTGTTGTGTGTAATAAAACAATACTCTTTGAAATCATAATTGTATTGCATTATTTTAAACACTAAATATTTTAATTAAAACATTCCTCAGACACTTATTCAGTTATTTATAATATACGTTGTTCAAAAAAGCAAAAGTAGTTTCAATGTAGCTAGCTACTTTTTGATAGTAACTTGTGGTGTAGCTAACTACTTTTCTAAACGGGTAGCTTGACTGTAGTTAAACTACTTTAACTTATGAGTAACTTGTAGCTTGTCAAACTACAGTTTCAGAGTATAGCTTCCCCAACACTGCATGTCACTATTATTTGAAAGTTATTTCCATCGATCAATTTTCTGCAAAAATAACGACCGACATGCTTGTTTGCTTTGCGGCCCCTTTAAATACCGTTTTTTAAAAAAGATCATCGCATTCGATCCACGTCAGAGCATCAGAGCGTCCACGAATCTTTCCCCGCTCAATCTTTTGCCGCTCCGTCGCGGCGGTGGTTAACGTACAGTAAGGCAAATGCAAGTATTTGAAGGTTGAGCATGTGAGCTCATTGGCTACTGATAAATGCAGGAACCAATCAGCAGTGCCCTACAGAGAATTGTGTGATTGCAAGCAGATTGAGTTCCATGACAGAACTTCATTTTATTTATAAACACTGACAGATATAATAGCTTGAGTACAGTGGAAGTTACTTTGGTAAACCCTGTAAAATGTAAATGTAATGTAAAAATGTAATCCAGTAAGTAAATGTAACATGCTGAATCTAGAAACTTCATGTGGCTAAAAACGTGTTTGGAAAGCTCTCACAGATGGGGTCTGGAGGGTTGCCATCTCCACTGGAATCCCTCCACCTCTGGCCTGTCCCAGATGGAGTTCACTGATGTGAATTTGACAGTCAGATGACTGATTATGGTAGCAGCAGCACCAGCGACGCTAATTTTCATATTTTATTGTGTTCAGCATCAGCCCTCCCAGTGTGACAGGGGCTTCTATTAGCAGATCATCCATACCGCAGAGAGTCAGACACGTAAAGCACAGCGGTACAGAGGATCCACCGCTCGCTTGCTCTTTCCATGTCATCCATTCATGCTCTGTGTGCATTCATGCTATTTAGTTGATGGAAAGGTCACTTTTCAACAGAATGATAAAGTAAAAAGTATTGCTTTATCATTCTGTTTTGATCTGATTCATTGGTTGATGTTACTGTTGTTAGCTTTTTAAAGTGGCATTGATTTTCTGTGAAATATTATTTAACACTCTTTCTGCAAATGGTTTATGATAACATAGCGAAATCACGCAATGGCTTTTGTGGCGTTATGAATCATCTCTGTGACAGATTTCCCAGAGAGAAAGTGAAATGAAGATTTATTGCGATTAGATGTTTGCGAAGAAGTGTTCATCAATAAGTCTGTGCATTGTCTGTGACATTTCAAAAGCTCTACAGTCCGTAGGTCATAATGGGAAACATCTCAGGAATGTCATGACTCTTCAATGCTAATGTGAAGGAATGTGACCGTCTCAGTCATTTAATTGTCTGCTTTTTATTCGTGTGAAGAGGAAAGAGAAATGGATTTGGATGGTAGAGCGTTGGCATGTCTGGTGTTTCACTTGTAGTGTGCTGGTGGCCCAGAAGAAGCCATTTTTACACCCACTCAGCCTGACTGACAACCCTCCACGGCCGGTGAAAACCCTCTCAACAATTATTGCAAAATTGTAATTGCCCATCTGGTTGTTCATTGAGGGTAACAAGGGTGTCCTCTTGGAAAATAAGTCAGGGGTATTGAGGGAAAGTTAAGAAAAGGCATAAGATTCTCCAGGGTCCATAGGCTCCAATTATTCAGAGATTATCCTTTCACGTTGGCTGATCGAATTGAATAAAGTTTGGGCTGCATTACTGACAGCTGGGTGCACCACTAAAGGGGCTGGAGTCGGATCAGGGCCTCGGGTTAGGGTGTTAGTCTGTGCCTGACCTCAGAGGTTAGTGAGGTGACATTATGTAGTGACAGCACTGAGGCATCCCCTCTTAGCTCTCTTCAAAGCTAGCTGGATAAATGCAGAGGGCAATCACATTAGGCAGTTCTTTCACTATCTTTCTGACTCTTTTGCTCACCCACTTCGCCCTGACTTTTAAAGCAAAACTCCAAAATCCTAAAGTGAATACAGGCTGTTGTCTTTTAAAGTTAGGTTAGAGATGTGGGTCATGGGGCCGAGCTCTTGCTTCTGATGTCATCTAGTAGAGATGTTTTTGTCCATCCTCAATTGTGAAAACAAATAGTAGAAAAAAAAACGTTTTTCCTTTAAGAAATGAAAATTTTAGTGATCTATGATATATCTGCGCCATATACCGGTTCAAAAGTTCGGGGACATTAAAGGGATACTCCACTTTTTTTGGAAATAGGCTCATTTTACAACTCCCTCAGAGTTAAACTGTTGAGTTTTACCATTTCGAATCCACCAGACAGTTTCTGGTCCCATTGACTTCCATAGTATATATATATTTTTTTTCCTACTATGGAAGTCAATGGGACCAGAAACTGTCTGGTTACTGATATTCTTCTAAATATCAGAAAATCTATTCATAAACGGTAAAACCCACCTGTTTAACTCTGGGGGAGTCTGTAAAATGAGCCTATTTCCAAAAAAAGTAGAGTATCCCTTTAAGATTTCAGAAAGAGTAACATTAAAGACTTTTACAATGTAACAAAATATATCTATTTCAAATAAATGCTGTTCTTTTGAACTTTTTTTAACAAATCCTTAAAAAAATGTATCACGTTTCCACAAAAATATTAACGGCGCAACTGTTTTCGAAATCTATAATAAAAAGAAATGTTTCTTGAGTAGCAAATCAAAATTCTGAAGGATCATGTGACTCTGAAGACTGGAGTAATGATGCTGAAAACTCAGGATTTAATTATATTATAACAGTTATTTTACATCATTACATTATTATTACATTATATTACAGTTAGTTTACATTATTACAGTTTATTATTAGTAGTATTTTTCATCACATAAACACAGCCTTGGTAAGCATAAGAGACTTCTTTCAAAAATATATTCTAAAAAAAATCTCACTGACCCTTTGAAAACCTTTGAAAAGTAGAAGCAACTTCTTGAAAACTTTTTTTATTATTATTTACATGAAAAGGTCATTTAATATTGATAGATTGATTTTCTGTTATTGTTTTGTTTTAATTTATTTAGACAAAATAATATATAATTTTAACTGCAGCAATTAATCATCTATCAGTCATTTCATAAAATAATAATTGGCTTATTGGTATCATCGAAAACAATTAATATCATTGCATTCTTACAAAATTGCTGTAAATCTATCTTCTATAAATGTATTGTCTCTATAGAAAATGCTACAGTAAGAATAATGCTTTAGCAACAGACTCCACACATAATTATTAGTGACCCAGACCCTTAACACGTGGTCATATCTTAGTTAGACTGTTGATTACTGTTGATTCACAAGCAGGAATATACAGCGGCCTAACACACTGTTCCCAGAATTCCTCATGGGCACCTCTTCAGGTTGTGAAAAGATGCTCCTGTGTGTGTCTTCTCCCTCTGTGCCACCTTCCCTTTGGCTCTATAGTTTCACGCTCCGTTCGGAACGCTTAGATCTGCTGACAAGTGTTGCCGAGGCCTCTCGTTTTTATCATGGAAAAAGGCTGCGGGATTCTCATGCCATTGCACAATGCCTAAACAAGCGGGGTATGTCTAATTCAATTAAGTGCACGAGGCTGTGCCAAGCCTCTCCACTGCCGGTGTGACAGTAGTAATGAGCCTGGGCTTTGAGCCGTCCTGCTGGTGGGGGCGGGAGGGTGGTGTAGGTGGGGAGGGCTTTGGTTGGAGGGGGGCACACTCTCCTTAATTCAATGCTTCTAGCAGACAGTCTTTGAAATGCTGAAAACAGCTTGGAAACACTCATTTAGACCCTTTTAAATGGAATATTCTGCATTCCTGTACGACTGTATGAGAGAGGCTTGAGAGAGACACAAGCAAGCATTATATATGACACTGGGTGTCCGACTGATTCTCTCTCTCTTTCTTTCTACTGCGTGGCACAAACACAGCTTGCCCCTCATCTTTGCATGCCAGGGGTCACGCTGATTCAGAGCGGATGTGAAAAACAGTGGTTCATAATCTAGGAAGGTTTCATTTGAAGACACATCAATGGGGAACAGTGATTTTTGCAGAAGACACTCATATGTGCATTTCTGTTAGAATGTCAGAATCTGGATCACTTCTCAATACTTTTGATGAGAAAGATTATATTAAAGAAATAATCTGGGAAAATAACAATTTAAGGACTTTTGAGTGCATCTGTGGCATGTTTTTGATTAGCATGGACAATTTTGACTTCATGGGACAACCTGTTGATTATGATTTTAATTGTTTATTATAACCATTAAAGAATACCCTGGACAAAATATATGTGGCAAAAAAAAAAAAAACTAGTGCCATAAAGCCCTATACTCTATCATGTTTAATACACAATTGACTATCAAATATGATGCATCAGGCTTTTGAGAAACTTTTATCTCTCAAACATTACTGTATTGCATTGCATTATGTTTTCCCCCACAATTAAAACTACAGAACTTTGATCATAAAACTAAGCATTTAAATATAATCTTTCTGTAGGCTAAGACATTATTCTGACAGCTGAAAGTTGCATTTTGTGTAAGTCTGCTATACTGTTATACAGATCTCATTGATTTACATTACAATATATCAGAATGTCATCATACATGTTCGGCCAAATTGCATATTTTTCAGTTTCAGCCACTGAAAAAAATGTATAGGTGTTTTCCTCCCTTAAATATGATATCATGATGTCATAATATGATTTTTTTTTTAAGATTTCTTGCCCATATTTTATCATGTCAAAATGAAATCTATTAGTCCATATGTCAGGCTTCAGGGTTAAGGTACCAAATTCACATTTTCACCTTTTGCAGTGCATTATTATTATATTTTATTAAATACATACTCTGGATAAAAGACAGATTGGTCACAGTTTTGAGTAGGGTCCAATTCTCACTATTAACTATGACTTTGCCTCAATAAACTCCAAATTACTGCTTATAAATAGTTAGTAAAGTAGTTGTTTTTCGGTATGGGTAGGATTAAGGGATGTTAAATGTGGTCCTGCAGAATAACATATACTTTATAAGTACTAAAACAGCCAATATCCTAGTAATATCCATCCTAATAAGCAACTAGTTTGTGAGAAATGGACTAAACTAAAGTGTTACTGTCATGATGTGGGTTTGTGTCCTGTCATGTTCTAGTTCCCTGTCTTTTCTATTAGTTATCCCAGGTGTTTCTGATTTCCCACGCCCCCTTTGTTATCTTAGCTCGTTTGTCCCTGATTATTTAACCCCTGTGTTTGAGCCTTGTCTTTGTGAGTTTTAGGCCCCGTTTACACGAGAACGATTCCGGGTGAAAACGTAAAAATTTTTATCGGATGTGCCTTCGTTTGCCACGGCGACGGCGTTTTTGAGGCTTAAAAACGCAAAAAGTGAAACCACACCTCCAGAGTGGAAATCTTAAAAACGCTCCACCGCCGCGTTCCTGTGTAAACGGTAGAAACGCAAAAGTCTGCTTGACAGTGAGGTTATCGCAGGGTGCGTGGAATTGGTTTTGTTGTAGTATGCACTCCTAGCCACCTGAAGTGCATAGCCTACTACATTGAATTTCACACGCTTTTTGCGTCACCATTTGCACGCGGATTTCCCACACAAAACGCTCGTCTAAACGCAGAATAAAAAGTGATGGCGCAACGCCACTTTTGCGTTTTCTCTTTAGAATCGTTTCCGTGTAAACATAGCCTTAATGTTGAATGGTTGACGTTAATGTTGGTTGCTTCCTGTATCCTTTTCCCCTGTATCCAGTCTAGTCTGTTTAAGTTTGTAGTCTGTTAAATAAAGCATGTGCTGCACTTGGATCCATCTTAACCTTGCTTCAACCAATTAATGATAATAATTAATGACGAAATTATATTTATATGTGCTCTCATGCTTTTGACTCATGGTTGGAGAATAAGACACGCTTTACAATAAGTAGTTGATAAATACTTTCTAAGTTCAAATATTTCCAACTGTGATAACTGTCACCTTGTTCAGGTTGGAGATGTCATGTCTGATTCAAAACAACGCAGTGGCGGACTTATTTCTATTCATCTCCTATTTCAAGTCAAGTCAAACTTTATATAGCATAAGTTTAACACAACTGTAGTTGATCCAAAGTGCTTTCCAGTACAATAAAATAATTCAATAAAAACAGAACAGATACAATTTGTGCATTCGGCTATATTTACGAAGGACCTTTTTAATTCACCCATGAGCAAAGAAACATAACTAAATAAGTTGGTTTACTCTTCAAAAAAAATTCCTTTGGTACTTCTCATTTACCAAATTACTACACCAACCAGTTTTGTTCTCTGGTTTGTCTGAATGTGTAAAATCCCAAGCCAGACTTTCTTCCTCTCTAAGACAGTGATGTTGACGCACTGACACCTCGTTGACTCAACTGATCCATCGCTGCGATTAGTCCTCTGACCTTTAACCTCACTGCTCTAATTTGTATAGTGGAGTTTGAGAACTCTTTGGCATAATTTTAATAGCAATAAATAAACAAATGAATGAATAAATAAACAAGCAAAACTATAACTCTTCAAGGCCAAAAGGAATACTTTGAATGAACACTGAAGTGATAAAAGGAACGAGCGCTAGAGTGCAAAAGTCCTAGAGGACAAAACATTACACATGGCTTAAGAATAAACAGCATTCTTATGCATTCCGGCACTTTTGACTCTGGTTAGCAAACAATCAGGGACCTGGACAGCCTTTAGTTTCAGAAAACTCTCCAAAAAGGCCCCCCGCTGTTCCTGTGAAGCACTGATTCTCAGGCTCTTCTAAAAAAGCCTCTTAAACGTTTGACTTTCTCACAGAAACAGCTTGCTAAATGGCATTTCTGTAATGGACTCCTGCTAGGGTTCATATGCGTTGTATACCCACGCTGCCCCAAAGTTGTGTCAACACAATTAACATGAGAATGCCCCAAAAGAAAGGCAAGAAAAGTTTTTTCGGCGTAAAAAAAATCGGAAACTATAGAATTCTTTGTTTTCTGGAGAAAAAAAGATTTGAATCAAAGACATTGATGGTCATTTTTTTTGCTTCGGATGGAAAAGTGGTGCTGAATGAATGTCTTATTTACATGCCAATGGAAAGGGGATGTGGTTTTAAAAGGATGGGAAAAGCAGGGCCTCTATTATGGAGGGTGCTGGTAGCAGGGGCCGGGACAGAGTGGGAGCCTCCCCTGCCAGGCAGCGGTTAACAAGGCGCTGGCTGAATTAGAGAATGGCAATGAGTTTTTAATTGGTGACACATTATATTTATCAAGCTGACAGCCAGAGTCCTGCGCCGGGGCCTTTCTTGTTTTGTCCCATGCTGTGCATTATTTCCCCCTAGGTGCCCCTGCACGATACCCCCTGTCCGGCCGGTTCCCTCACATGTGAAAAAAAGAATAAAATCATAATAACGGAGCGGCAAGTTGAATGATAACATTGAATTATTCATTAGGGCTGCTTAAAGTGTTGGATAAATCAAGGCCCCCTCAACCCCGACAAAATCCAGCTATTGTCATCGGTCAAATCAGCACGGCAGTTTAAGGCCTTACATAAAGGCAAATCCTTTTCAGACCTGTTTGGCGAGGCTGACAGAGCTCTTTGCGCCACAGAGGCAAAAGTTATTAACAAGTGTTTAATATTTGTATGGGAGTGGTTTATCATCTGCTGCTGGTAGTCTATGAGTGTGTTTCAACAAAGGCGGTCGAATGATAACTAAGCAAATACAATTTATTGTATAAGCATCTACGAGGCATTTATTTTTTTTAAAAACAAAGCAATTGATAATATGAAACAATATTTTGATCATTTAAGAAACTAATCTAACTAAACTAAGTCTCTCAGGTTGTCTCTCAAGTTGAGAATAATTAAAATGATTACCGTAATAATGGCAAATTATGCAAAGATATTGCATAGATAATTTGAAGATAATTTATTTATTTCTTGCTTGCAAAAATAATGGTGAAAAAATTGAAATCTAAATAGTTAAGCCAAATTTATGTTAATCCAAAAATTAAATTAACATATAAGACTCAATTCGAGATCTCAAATTGCAAATATTTTCCTGATACCACCTTTAAGCCACAGATTGATTACGATCCATCCATATTCGCAATATAAAGGGACGATGTGAACACACAACAGAGATAAAAGCAAGTTTAGCCCCTTTTTTCACAGTTTAAAACTTAAACATTGCCGTGTTTGAGGACCAACAGGACTGCATCAGAACTCAAACAGATTTGGAGGAGTCTTTTGTTGACCCTCAGAGGAATGGATTTCAGGGTAAAGCGCAATTCGTCTCTTCATAATAGACCAGAAGAATGGGAGCGGACGAAGGGGGCCTAATGAAATATTTAAGATTTTGCCTAAAAAGGGCCTTGAAAGTCACAACAAAGGATTTGCTGAGGGCTCTCATTGTGCGGCAGACTTTGCGGAAGCCGCCGGCCGGACCACTGACAGATGTGATGAGGGCCCATATTGAGCGGGGCTGTGCAGGCTCTGTTCACAGCTGTGTCCTTGCGCTCCCACTGGGCCACCAGCCCCCTGCCTTTGTGCCCCATTGTGCCCGGCACAGAGCACCAATTTTAACACAGAGCTCATTGCACAGCAATGCCTTTGTGTCATTGGAAAATAGCGCTCCCTCCTCCTTCTGTCCATCTCTGGCATCGTTCTTTCTCTCCTCGATATCTGTGGTCATTTAAAGGATGACAAGGTGATGAATCTCTACTTTTTTGGATTATATGAACACTTTAGATAAGCAGAAGAGTCTAAAAGCGAGTCTTGCCATGTCCCCCTTCACAATCTGCCTATTTAGGGCTTAATGGTTGTTGATTAATGGACCCTCTATTCAATAGAACATATGCCATTTTGGGATTCTATAAGAGCTTTATGTTGAATTTCTATACTTGGTGTCACTAGGTCAAGGCAAGCTTTTTAACACACTACACGTGAAAAGGAGGTGATGCATAATTTACTCAGAATGCAGCTATTCATGGGGTGGTTTAAGCTCTCAATAACAATTTCCCCAAACTAAAAAAGGTTGCAAAACATCATTTTAACCTCTCCAAATGCCTGTCAGGTGCATCTGCCCATGAGTTTGCTGTTCTTTCGATTAAATTATCCTTTTATTATTGCACGTTTTGCAGCAATTATGCAGAAAAGAGCAATTTGTATTGAAAAAAGCATTGCAAGTTCTGTGACAAAGAGAACTAAACTAAACTATGGAAGCTTTTTCTGCTTCAATACAGTGTACAGTGAGACAGAAAGTCTCAATTGTAAGAAATTTAAAAATGTGAGATATAAAGTTACAACTGCAGATGCATTATGGAAATGGAGAGATAGCTGCACCTGAAATAAACAGTTACGACAACAACTACGAGAAATAAAGTAGCATTCGTAAGATATAAACACAAATTAAGCAATACAATATTGCATTTGTGAACTTTAACACTGAAAATCAGAGATGTGATCTTGTGAGATATATAAAGTTGCCACTGAAACAAAGACTTTTAATTGTGAGATCTAAAATTGCAATTGTGATATAAAATTCAACTGGGGTCCCATCATACACCCGGCGCAATGCAGCGCCAAGCACACACAAGTGTTTTTTGCTAGTTTCAGCCTGACGCAGTTATCATTTTCACCTGCTCACATCGTTTAAATAGCAAATGCATTTGCGCCCATTTGTGCACCCATGGGTGTGCTGGTCTGAATACGAGGTGTGTTCAGGCACACCTTTATTTTGAGGCAACTGAAATAAAATTTGCCAATGACCAACTGAAACATGGTCTAAAGTCAATGGTGCAATTTTTTTTTTTTGAGTAATGAGCACCTATAGGAGCTTATCACACACAGAGAGACACGCAGCAGGACAAAAACATGCCAAATATTAAAAATAAAAGGATTAATATAGTATGTAAAAGATTCATATTGTGTACATAAAGATATGGTGGCGTGTCCCATAGATGTTCTGCTCACGCGCTTTAACCTTCGCGCACAAGCAGATCTGTTTGTTCTCTGGTGATGCGTTCAGTCTTTCCGCTTGCAAATTCCGCCATGCAAATAGCAATCCGCCATGGCGTGAGCCAATTAACAGGGAATGGGAAATTACACTCTGATTGTTTAATGCATGTTAAGCCCCAAACACACCCATTACTCATTAAGAGAATAGAGACAACCCTTTTAGACCATGCGCCGGGCACGCTGACCATTTTTCCCGTCGTTAAACTAGCAAGGTGAATTCGGACAAGCCCTAAGTGCACTTGTGCCGTCCGTTTTAGACCATGCGCTTAGATCTTTAAAATAGGGCCCATAGAATCACAATTATGAGCGATAAATTTGCAATCACAGATGTGAACTTGTGAGATATATAAAGTTGCGATTAAAATAAAAAATTGTGAGATAATATTTGGTTGCAATTATGAGAAATGTATCGGTTCAGAGACAGTCATATTGTGAAATAAAAAGTCACAATTATGAGAAAGAAAGTTGTAAGTGAAATCGGTAACACTTTACAATACGGGTGCACTAATATACATTAATTCATGCTTAACTAATGCACAGATAACCATGAGTTAATGTATGACTCATGCAGAACTAAACCTTTAATTAATGATTACTATATCAGCAACTAATAAAGAGTCTATATGATTAATAGATTAAGTAATACTGCTATTAATTCAATGTGTCATTGTGTATTAATACCTTAATAGCATATTTTATTAACTAATAGTGTAAATTAATGTGTTAATTACCACAATTAGTCAATGCCATGCACTTCAACTTCCAGTTGTCTGCTTTAATTAATCATTAGCTAATGATTTGCAAAGGTATCATTATGTTATGACTTTACTTGTTGGGGCACATCATTATTAACTAGTCATTTAGTAATTGTAGTAATTTGCACATGAATTTGCACTAACAATGAAGTAATTAACCATGTATTAATTCATATTACTGTACCTGTCATATTATCTGGAAGTTTAAATATAAGGCTTTGGCTCATTCTGTTAATTAACATATTAATTTACACTATTAGTTAAAAAAATTAGTTATTATGGAATTAATCCACAATTACATATTTAATTAACAACAATTCATGTATGAACTAATACATTAACCTTACAGACACTTAATTAGTTCCTTTTGTGGTAATCATTAATGAATAGCTTAGATAATCATTAGTTACACATTAATTCAGTATTATCTTTGCATTAGTTAAGCATGAATTAATGCTTATTAGTGCACCCGTATTGTAATAGTGTTACCGTTAAATCTATATAAAATTGAGAGAAATAAAGTTGCAACGTGATTTTAATGTTACAAGTGTGAGATATTGAGTAATTGTGAGTAACTAAGTTTCATTTAAGTTTCAATTATGAGAAGTGGCTTTTTTGTTGAGAAATGGGCAGAAAAGGGTTTCTATGTTAAGCACTTTTGCTTTTCATTCAAAAACCTTGTTGAAGAAGAATCTTATAGATCCGTTTTGTTCAAGTATTAATTAGTGATGTGTGCTAAGGCCAGTCTCTTAATAAGCTTGCATTCCACAGGTTAGATCCTACACTGCAATTTATCAAAACCCGCCTTCATCACATTCCTCCCTCAAACAGTCCTATCTCCTGCTGGGGAATAACTGGAGTGGGCTGTAGGCTTCGTGCAATATTCATAATGACGATAACGCTCACCACGGAGAATGTGACTGGGAAATGTAACCATTATCCAGCAATTACGCTCTTTAGTGTCCGTCTCGTTCGGGATACGAGTAGAAGCACAGAGCTGGCGGCAGCTGAGTGGGAGCCTATAGCAGACAGAGAATTATTCATGGTAGATATGGAGTCCTCCGTGTGGGCTGAGAGGATTGATGTAAACCAGAACCTCTCACTGCCCTCCTCAAGCACAGCGGCCGAGCCTCATCTCCGCCGTGTGTTTCCCCTCTCTCCACAAAGACCTGTCACGTTTAATGGCCTGTTGGCTGAGTGGGCTGCTGTAGCCCTCTCCAAAAGAAAGGCCAGGAAAGAAAGGCTCATAGACAACTAATGCAGCTTAATATTCTTTAAAAAGGTCGAGGGACAATTAAAGGAGTGTTTCCCATGGTTCTCCCCCAGCGGTTTCTGCCCGCCTGCACAGCAGCTCGGCTGTTTGATGGAGTCTGAATACATCTTATTGATGGGGTCAGAGATTAGAGGCGATTGGGCCGGCTCTGAAAGGGGCCGTGCGTGGCCTCTGAGAGAGGCTTGGCAGAGCCACATACAGCAAGGCCTCTCGGCCGTCTTCACACACCAGCACATTTGCTCCACTTCTCTGCCTGCAAATGCCTTTCAACAGAGCTGCCCTATTCACAGAGGCAGTTCGGCTGATGCACGTGCGCCCGATCTGTGCGCTCGGGAAAGTGGGTGCATTTCTGTACTTCGAAAATGCATTGTAAATAATTTGAATCGTTCAATCTATTCTTCATTTTCGAGATTCGTCTTAACTTTAAACGTGAACTCTGTCATTTGGATTTCAGTAAACAGGAGATTTATGGTTGTTTTACCTTCCAGAGCTCTGAAAACGATGAAACTATCTAACTCTTCATAATGAAAGTGTATACACAGTACTGAGCAGCCATTGCACTAGATTGTTAAACCATATCCTCTTTTTCTTAAGGAAGTGGCATGCTGAATATGGATGTGGCCAAAGCAAATTTAAACATACAATGTCGTAAAACCTTCTTCTAACATAAATGAAAGTAAAGTATGGTTTCAATGTAATTGTGAACATTTTACGAGTAAAAGGATATAAAATAATAGTTTTACAATATCATAAATATATAACGTTTCAAAATGTATAAATGTATAATGTATACAATCTAAATATATATATATTCCAACAGCAGAAGACCCAACCGGGTACCACTCAGACTCCACTACAAAATAGGAAAATGAGGCTACAATTTGCAAGAGCTCACCAAAATTGGACAGTTGAAGACTGGAAAAATGTTGCCTGGTCTGAGGAGTCTCGATTTCTGTTGAGACATTCAGATGGTAGAGTCAGAATTTGGCGTAAACAGAATGAGAACATGGATCCATCATGCCTTGTTACCACTGTGCAGGCTGGTGGTGGTGGTGTAATGGTGTGGGTGATGTTTTCTTGGCACACTTTAGGCCCCTTAGCGCTAATTGGGCATCGTTTAAATGCCACGGCCTACCTGAGCATTGTTTCTGACCATGTCCATTCCTTTATGGCCACCATGTACCCATCCTCTGATGGCTACTTCGAAGCAGGATAATGCACCATGTCACAAAGCCCGAATCATTTCAAATTGGTTTCTTGATCATGACAATGAGTTCACTGTACTAATATGGCCCCCACAGTTCAAATTGGTTTCTTGAACACGCTAATCATTTCACTGTACTAAAATGGCCCCACAGTCACCAGATCTCAACCCAATAGAGCATCTTTGGGATGTGGTGGAACGAGAGCTTTGTGCCCTGGACGTGCATCCCACAAATCTCCATCAACTGCAAGATGCTATCCTATCAATATGGGCCAACAATTGTAAAGAATGCTTTCAGCACCTTATTGAATCAATGCCACGTAGAATTAAGGCAATTCTGAAGGTGAAAGGAAGTCAAACACATTATCATGGCACTTTTCCACTACACAGTACCAGCTCGTGACTCGGCTGGGCTTGCCAATATTATTTTACTTAGGATACATTAAATAATTAATCAATTAACTAAATATAAATATTTGTATAAAAGTATTATACAAAGATATATTTACTATATATTTATATCTTTAAACCATTATTTTATATTCTTTTACTCACAATGATTTGTTTACTTTGTCTACAATTTTGTTTTTTCTTAAATTAAATGAACAAGATTAAATGCTTTGCTCACGTTGCTATAGTGCTATCGCTCTGTCCGAGATGTTTCATGGCTCCTCACTGCCAGATCCCAGCAGAGTGATGTGTTCTGTCTGTTCAGTCGCCTGTGAGGCTGGGAATCATTCTGGCACATGTCTGCAATCTGGTCTGTAGAACAAGTGTGAACAAGCACACTAACTTTCACTGGAGTGCATGTGTATCCACAGTCCTTCTCACCCCAAAGACCTCTGCACCTAAAAACGAAAAACTCATTGTAATCAAACAAACCATTAAATAATTGTTGCAACTTTATACATTGCACAAGCAAAATCTGTTCCTCGTTTGTGATCCAGAGAATGCCTTGCTCAAATATCGGCCACTCTATTTAATCAGCTCATATCTGACAGTCCGCTGTGTGCAAACTACCTTCCTGTGCGTCTGGAGAAATGCTTTGAAACGCTCCTCATTTGGGATTGTGTAGATGCGACCCTAAAGGGAAGGGGAGCACAGCTGTATTACAAAGCTGCTGTAATTAGGGGAAAACTTTGGGTCAAATGAAAGCACTGGTTTTGTTTGGCTTGTTCCTTACATTCAATGGCATCTATAGAAGCATCAAAGAAAAGAGCCCAATTACTGCACTGAGCGTTTTGATTTTGCTTTTCATTCGCTGTAATTAGGAGGCAGCTTTAAAATATTTAACCTACTAGATTAATTTTCTTGTTTAATGTATCATTAGGCCAAACAGAATGGTCTGCCCATGAGCTCTATGGCTTAGTATAATAGAGGAGATTGTTTAAAGCGGAACTGTGTATTGCTCAGCATTTGTTATGTATAGTTAGTATGTTGTTTTGCCTTGTTATAGGTTCGCTATAATGATTTCCAAAGAAGTGGAAAATAATTTAGGGACCAGACCTTCCATTCTGTTATTCCTGGTATATGTGCAAGAGACCTTACCAAAAACACATGCCCTTTAGTTTGGCATGGTCTCTTATCTTTAAAAAATTTTTTTTTATTTTATTTTTTTATAAATAAATATTCAATCTCTTCATCTGAATCATAGAACATCCACATGATCAAATAGAATTACCTGAAGGTTTGATTCGGCACTGAACATTTTTATGCCTAAAAATTTGAATGTTTCTTCAACTATGGGTATTTTGAGCCCGATCTCATTAAAGTTCATATCTATAGCACAAATGTCATTTCTCGTGGCATTTATACGGCAAAAACAGTTTTTGCATGTATATGGTATGCGTTTTTCGCGTGCATATGAGACACACTTTTTTGCGTATAATATGCACAAACTCCCCACCCCCTCCCCCTAAACTCAACCCAGGGTTTTTTAGTGTGTAGCATATGCACGCAAAAAAAAAAAAAATATATATATGTATATATATATATATATATATACATATATTTATATATATATATATATATATATATATATATATATATATATATATATATATATATATATATATATAATTTTTGGTGTATAAATGCATGAGAAATGACATTCGTGGTATAAATAGTAAATACGTATCTTCATGAGACTGTGTTGGTATTTTTGGACATTTAGACTTCTAGAAAACACAGAAGCATAATTTTCACACTCTTATTAGTTGAATTTCTCTGCAATGTCCCACAATGGTCATACATGCACCACATGAGAATGTCTGTCACATCACAAATGATAAAATTAAGAATTTTGTTTTGAAAAGGACATCTTTAACATTTTTGGAACAAAATGGCAGAATCCTTCCTCTGTCTTTGGCTATTTTTAGCCAATTTTTGTAAAATACACAAATAAAAAATTGTACTTTCACACAACTTGCCTAGAAATTACGAACAATGCGGCCAGATATTGACCTTGCTTGTTGAAATATGATTGTGATGGAGAGCCAGTGTTGGTTTTCCATCCCTCAAAATCTTTTCCTTATTGTTCTTAATATCATGCCTGTTATAATAGTTTATGTGAGGTTTTCCTGCTTTATTTCCTGTTGTTAGAAAACTGTGTCTAACCTCTAGGTATGTGCACACCCTGGGAGGAGGGGAATGCTCATTTGAATCAATTTAGAAAATATTAGTTGCGCAAATGACAATTTATGTTTTTCTCTTGCCTGCATTTTGTATTTATTGATTTATCTTAAACTCTTTGTCTTAACTATCATTGAGGGAACTTGCTGAAACGAATAGAGAGACAAGAGAGAAATTTGAATGTTACAATTCAAATTGGGGGGGGGGGTATTGTATGGATAGTTCCTTTTGAACTTCCTTGCCTTTAAAGTACTAAAGCATTAAACATTGCACTTGCCTTTAAAGTATTAAACTTCTTTTGGAATGACCTTTAAATAGATGCCTGGTGATTCTCCTTGCTGACGCTTATAAATGAAAGAAAAACCTTTTGTCACTTCTGAGACAAAAGTGCCCAGAATCCAGGAAACACCCAACTGCACAGAAATATTCCAGGACACATATAGACTTCTATCTTCATAGTAAATCCCACTTGTTGACACTTTCTGGTATCTGTCTAGAAAGTCCCTGGTGGAGTTTGAGATGCACAGCAGTTGCTGAGGGTGCTTCTGATATTGGCGAAGGGTAGATTCGTGGGAAGGATCTGTGTGTGAAATGTTAACATCTCACAAGTGGCCGATCCTGGTGGTCACCACATTAATAATATGCTACTACACTGCTGGCATCCGACCCAAGGATACATTCCTGCTGTAATGGGCAGCAGCTGGACCGGGGTTTCCGGGAGGACAGCTGGGCACTGGCGGACACAGAGGGACACCCCGACCTTCCCGACCTCTCTACTGACTTTGTGTCTTATCCAAGTTTTGCAGCTATTGCAATACTCTGCACTTTGTTCTCATACCCATTACACCCTGTCTTATAATTGCATTCTATTACGTTCACTATTATACATAATTGTAGATATGAAAGCATATTTTCTTGGCTTATGAACTGCCTTCTTTTGGAAGCCGTGTTTTAACTCTTTTGTCAAGTCCCAAAGTAGCAACATATGGTGCTATTACAGAGCACTGAACACACATTTCAACGTGCTGCTTTGCTGCTTAACAGCTCTCTGGGGACACAAAAGGTCATTCAGCTAAAGTCCTGCGATTACACTCTAATGAGTAAACTCTCAATGGGGACGGCTTATTAGGACATTTCGGAAAGCTGTCGGCATGCAGCTAAAGAGGAGGGTTGTTTGTATTACTTAAATAGTCCTTTTTGCTACTATAAACATATAGCCTATAAGTATTAGAAGTGAAGGTTGGAACGAGACAGTTATTGTTAGCAGTGTTTGCTAATTTTTATTGGCAAACTATTATTGTTTCTTATTATTCTTGTTCTTCTTCAAGCACTTTTGAAAATTTTATCCAAATGAATGGAAAATCAAATAAATGCATAAAAATCTTAAATTTGATCATAACCAGACGCAATGCCATAAAACGCAAAGCAATAAAAGTAATTACGTCATCAGATACTGTGTTTTTTTCATTCAAAGATAAAGCAATATTTTTCAACTATTCAAAATGAAAAAAAATAATGTGCAGAGGATGTGTTTTTGCTTTTTGTGTTTTTGTTCCATTTATGAAGGTGCTGTGAACAGAATATTCTATCGTAATTTTGTAACTAGTTTTATTGTAAATAAAAGAAAGATTTGCAACACTTTACAATGGGTCCTATGAGTCACCGTTAGTTAATGAATTAACTAGGATTAAGTTCACACTGTGAGAATTAATGCTCAATTCTGCTCAGATCTGGATCCAGATTTTTTTGTAAAGCTTTTCAAATAGTTGTTTTACAATAAATGTGGCCAATTTACGATTCCAGTGGGAACAGACCATAGTTGTTCACTTTCTACCATTTACAACTGTCTTGATAACTTCAGGTATGTAACATTTTTGAAGTGACTCCCATGAGCACAGAATTGTGACGAATGTCGATCTACAGTGGCGTAAAAGTTGAACGAATTCCGATATGATATTTCCGATACTGTTCAGACTCCATTCGCATTGCAAAAGATCTGACCTGGATCGGATTTAGGACTACATTCAGACTGATTCTCCAAATCCGTCGATACAAAAAAAGTCGCCATGTAATTACACCCTAGCAACCACATATAGCACCCTAACAAAACCACAACAAAAGCCAAAGCCACCAGAACATTGTGAAAACATAGAAATGCGGGGTCGTTTGAAACTCCATCCTCCTGGTGATGATTTTGCAGAGTCTGTTTTACATCTAGTTTTACATGGACTTCTACAAATACAGTACAAGCATGTCTCTTTAAAGCACCTCAGAAAGCTGCGGTTATGCGATGTGACCTTGACATGGCATCACATTTAACTTCCGCTAGACGGGAATATATTTTGAAAAAGCACCTTCATTCTGACACATGGACCTCAATCTTGGCCGATGACCAGCGGCCGAGCAGCATTGGCAGAGGGACCGTGAGAAACAGGGGGGCGACACCCAAATGTCAGCACAGCTGCAGAACTGCTGAGCATAAAAGCCTAATTACAGAAATATGCAGCCGGAGGCCTCTCGACAGTGAAAACAGAGCGGCGTTTGACTGGACGCTGCCAGAGAGTGGTAGTGTAACGTGTCCTCCGATCAGTGACGTGAGATTTACTGTGCGCAAGAAGCTCCAGGATTCCACAGCTGCCGTATGACATCAACACGCTCGTGCGTGGGTGTGTTTGTGCCGTTAGGGTTCTTTTCTCCCAAAGTTGGACCTGAGAAGAAAAAATGTAATAATAATAGGCATAATTAAAGCTAAATAAACTAGCTAGCCCCTAATGAGTGACAGTGGCAACATTTGCAGCCAGGTTACTCAATTGTTCATCAAAGGGATGATATTACTTTAACTTTAACACTTTTAACTTTAGTAGTGTTGTTTTGAGCATAAACAACATCTGGAAAGTTACAATTCTCAAAGTTCAAAGCAAAGGAAGATATTTGCTTTTAAGTAAAGCCTTAAATTTACATAAACCCCGCCCCCGTAGTCCATGTTGAGAAGAGGAAGATTTGTTGTAGTAGAGCACATTTGTGAGACTGCTCAAGCTATCAGATCCATCTTTTCACATGCAATGCAGTACGTAACACAAATGCAATAGCATGTCACTCTTTAGGCATCTTACAACAGTTCTCACACAAGCGATTTTATAGATTAAAGGCCATTGCACACCGAGTCCGAAATGCGCATCCGAAATTTTCGCACGTTAAAAAAAAAATTCGACCTCACGTTATGTCAATCACGCTTGCACACCACCTCCGAAAACTTTCGTCCGTCATAAAAAAATTTGGATCGGGTTCAATTTTCTGCGTTTTTCGCATCCAGAGCCAGCATTTTGAGAGGTCTTTTGACAACAGGGGCCGGGGGAGCTCGTCCTCAAATCATTGCACATTTGCGCCGTGCTTTTAGATTCGGTTTTCAGTTCGATCAAGTGTTTATGTTCTCTTCTCTATTTTGGATTATGAAATTAATAAACCTCCCCTTTCAATCAAATTTAGGATCGAATAAGATGTGATTGAGCAGACAATTCGATAACTAATTCAGTATTATTTGGGCACAATATATCACAGCCTAGTTGTTTTGTCTTCCCAGCGCTTCAACCGGGCCGCGCGCGGGTGTGTGTGTGTTTGTGTGTGTCCATACCTTAGACATACTGCCAGATCTACGTTCAGAATCGATTGGTCCATGGAAATTGATGGTCTTGTTTTTAATATGTGGCTCCAGAATCGCTAGCAAAGCATCAAACTGTCCCACTGACATTCTGAAGTAAATTTTGAATCGCTAGGAATAAATTCGCAACTCCTTGATAAGGAGGTGAAACTCTTCTTCCTCTCGGCGCAATTTCAGGATTGAATGGACGTAATATTTTCTCTTTCTTCTCTTTTCAATAAGAGAGAGGGCAACAAAATCATCCTCACTGCTTGACGAATCCATTTTGGTATTTTTGAGTTTTTTCCGCAAATGTTTAATAAATACGCATCGGACTCGGAAATTTTTAGGCTGACGAACACGAAAAAACGCATCCGAAAATTTCGTACTCAGTGTGCAATGGCCTTAATATGACAGAATAAGCTAATCAAAGACATGAATAAACCAAGATAGTTAACTCCACATCAGTATTATAAATTCATCAAACTAAACATTCAGAAACGTGATGTTGCCTGCTACATGTTGTTACTTCCTCTTGAGTTTCTCCATCATCGTCCGACTCCAGTTTAAACAAAAAAGACAGAACAGTTTCTGACATTTTAGTGCTTGTCTGCGTTGAGGCAATCTGTGCGGTGCATGGCCAAGAGAGCTTTGCAACTGAAGAACACACATGCAAATAGCAAAACACCTGCAAATTAAGAAAACATCTTTATCAGTTTCACAACACACGGGTATGCTCCAAATACTCACAACACAACCAAATACAGAAACTCGCTGTAAAGAGCACAGACCACAACAGAAATGTTTCCAAATGGCGCAGTGGATAAGACACATGCCTTTGGTGTGAGAGACCTGGGTTTGATTCCACTGCGAGACACCAATGTGTCCCTGAGCAAGACACTTAACCCCTAGTTGCTCCAGAGGTGTGGGACCTCTGACATATAGCAATTGTAAGTCACTTTCGACAAAAGCGTCCGCTAAATGAATAAATGTTAATGTAAGTTATGTCATAAACATGTCACCTCTGTTTGTTTTGCACACAAAAAAACACCATATAACTTATCACTGAGTCCCCAGGAAAGATTTCTGTTGTGTTCTGTGCTAATTGCAGCGCTTTTCTGCATAAGGTTGTGTTGTGAACTTTTGCAGCGCGTTTCTATATTTGGTTGTGTTTTGAGTATTTGGAGCACACGTGTAAAACTGAGATGTGGCGGCCAAAATCAGATTGTAAAATGGACTGAATCAAGCTCTTTACGAATTTGACGTGCCGATGCCATGCTGACTGACCTGTATGCGCATGAATCAACTGTCACACGTACAAGCTCAGAGCAATAAGTTACTGCATAATACATTTTTAACTAGCAGAGTAATAATGCATCAAGATACACATAGTCCCCAGGGTTTCCGGGGTCTTAAAAAGTCTAAAAAAGTCTAAAATTTCTAAATCACAATTTAAGGCCTTAAAAAGTCTTATATTTGCTGAAGTATTGTGTTCTAGGTCTTAAATCATTTTAAACAGGTCTTAATTTTCCTACGTCAATGTAAATCTCATTGAAATGTTCCAGACAGCGTTTTGGAATTTAAAAAAAAAATTTGTTCTGTGGTTGTAGTTCTTTTCTTGCTAGTTCAAATATAATTCACTGTATTACGACTACAAAATAGACCAATATGCAACAGCCAAACAGTTTTGAGGTTTCGTGTTATTGGCGCTGATCTCAGATACTATAGACAGACATAATACGGATTTTAAGTTTAGCGATACTTGGCTTGAAATATCTGACTTTTGGATCAGATTTTGCTGATTTTTAATTTTGCTTTTGGATCAGAGCCAACGGAGGTGCTCTGGGTTCTCACACGGTGACAAGACACCAGTTCTACATTGTTTCAAACGATGTTTCCGGACTCTGACATCGCTAAATCCTTCAGGTGCGGGAAAGATAAAACGGCCTACATTACGCGCTTTGGAATAGGGGATTTCTTAAACAAAAACAGAACTAATTTCCAAAATCACGGGACCATTCGTGCTAATGTTCGACAGTTTGAATATATTAAATTACTTTGCGAATAATTTTAAAACTCGTTACGTGTTTCCTTTGTATGTGTTTTTTTTTTTATTTTTTTTTGGTGATATGTCTTCAATTTCATTAATAATGGTCTTAAAAAGGTCTTAAAAGTCTTAAATTTCACTTTGTGAAACCTGCAGAAACCCTCACTATTAGGTATGTCTTTTAAGTATTATATTATTTCGAAGGGCAAAAACATGAACTTTAACAATTGGCTTTACTTCTTCAATCGGCTGTCACTTTAGCCAGTAGCATATAGCATTAGCACCTCAGCTCCACCCCCATCCCGCCTCTTTGCCCATTTTATTTTGCCCAGCGAGATGCACGTAAACAAAACTATCTTGTCTAAGGATTTCAACACCGAAGGAAGACTATTTTTTTTTAACCCGAATACACAGACGCAGCATCTTACGTCAACACTACAGACTCGTGAATGCGGATTAACAACAGAACCGAAAGACAATACAATGCTGAATAAAGTCGTAGTTTTTTGTTATTTTTGGACCAAAAGGTATTTTCGATGCTTCAAAAAAATTCTAACTAACCCACTGATGTCACATGGACTACTTTGATAATGTTTTTCTAACCTTTCTGGATAAGGACAGTATATCGAACATACATTTTCAATGGAGGGACAGAAAACTCTCGGTCTAAATCAATCTTTAACTGTGTTCCGAAGATGAACAGAGGTCTTCATGAAGTCTTCATGAACAGAGCCCCCCCCACAACCATAAAAAGAACAAGCCCAAACCATGAATAAATAGTTCTCAGTTATCAGCTGCTTTTCCTGTTAGCCCATATAACCAATTTCACGCCCGCTCCTATCAAACTTGCTTAGTTGTGTTTTTGGCTACCCTCCAACTTCTGACTTACAAATGATCAGACTGTCATACTCAGTGCTTTGCATTTTCCCCATAGGGGTCTGACTTTGAATTGCGCACATTATGCTTAGGTCATGCCAGCTTCAGATTTCTTCTTATTTATGTACTTTTTATCCAGAGAGCTGTTAGTTGTGACTGAAAACAAAACCTGAATTGAACAAACAAAAAACATCATTCATGATGATGAATAATAGCCATCAAAATTACACAAATGTACCAGGTTAATAGCTTTTTTTACTTGTTGCTAATGTTGTTTTGAGGCAATACATCTTCGTAAATAGGGTTAATGAAAGACGAAATCTCGTCAATGGACGAGATGGAGGAAAATCCGCACTGTAGTACTTTAGACGCTATTACAAGAGAAATAAATAAACAGAAAATCGAAACATATGTTGGACGTGATCCTTACGTTATGAAGAGGACCGATTTTCAACTGAATTGAGAGATTTGCCTGCCATCGAGGCTGTAGATATCCAGACATACTTTCGACTTTACAAAGTTCGGAAACTGGTACGTTACACAAACAGCCACATAAGTGTATTTAAACACCTGAATAATGTAATTATAAGCCGCATAAATAATGTATTAACTCACATTTGACAAAGTGATCACTGCACACACACACACACACACACACGGCATTTTTCCATTCGGCTCCTCTCGACTGCAGACGTAGGTTTGCAAGGCATTTTTCCCGGTGTTTTTTTTGTCAATTTCTTTTATTTCCCTCCCTTATGAACAACAACTTTTGGCACACGATAAAAACTCCTCGTGGATTTGAGCAACCATAAACATTTTGTGTTTGTTATAGTGCTTCCTAAATATAGAAAATCACTTCCTGCCCTCCATCTGCATTTCGCGCCATGGCAACGCAGTGGCGTGACGTCATATGAAAACAAGCTATTTCATATAAGGATGATTTAGAGTTCATTTTGGGGTGAAAAAGCACTTTAAAATGTGCAGACAGTTCGTGTGTTGGTGTATGTGAGAGAAACAGTAAGGCAGTCTGCAGCATGTGTAGCCATGCTTAGGTGCACCCGAATTCTGGATTCGTGTTTGCACGTCATATCTTTGACAGACAGAGTTTAAAGAGAGGCAGGAGGCAGCGTCTGTGGTCGGGAGGTGGGCAGAGGAGAGTTAAACAGTAAGCGAGGGAGAGGTGGGAGAGAGGGAGCATGTGAGACAGAATAAGAAAAGGGAAAAAGAGCCTGTACTTGAGCCTTTCAAGGTGTGTTATTTGTTCAAGGCTGTCCAAACATTTACAGAGTGCTGGCAGCCTAGGAATGCAGAGGCAGGGCCGAGGCGGGCGAGCTTCAGCCGTGGGAAACCGCTGCTCTCCTCAACCTCTGCCGGCTCCTTCCCCTCGGGCAGAGTGTCAACATACCCGGTGCCAGAGATTTGTGAGACTGATAGTGACAAGTCCCGTCAGCAGCCTTACGCATACACACACACACACCCATAAGCACACGCACACACGCTTCCAGCGGCACACAGGCGAGCTTTCCGCCTTGCTCTCGCGCTGACACACTTTAACAGTCAGATGAGGAAGCCTCAGGCACCCACAGACTCAAACACACACACTTAAAAACACGCAGCCCACACTCAAATACAAAGACACAGTGTTTTGTTCCTCTCTCATCCTTCAAAGATGGTCATGTTGAAACATTTTTACAATGCACTTTTCTGTAACCATCTGGATTGGTTAACAATTCACACACAATACATGCAAATCATATGATCAAGGACAAACTCGAGGGTTTGAGATTTCGGCTATTTTTCATCCACTCCAGCTCATGTCATGGCGAGGTCATATCAAGGAGATATTATTATAGGACTGAATGCTGCGCATCTATTGCTCCCTGTCATTTAGTTAATGGCCCAGCACATTGTGTTTTGTGTGAGGTATATAGTGGGATGGGTGTGGTTGGGACACAGCAGCTGACAGTGAATGGTGATAAAGCTCTTCAGACTGCAGTAAACACTCTCACATGCTGCCTGAGCAGGAGTGTCCACTATGCATTTCATGAGGGTTTGTATGATACTATGTGTGTGTGTGTGATTGAGAACAAAAAACATTTTAAACCAGATATCTTTATAATGGATGGATGGATTACCCAATTGGTGAATAGATTTTTTAAGCATAAAGCTCATTAAGAAGTTTCATAAGAAATACAATTTTAAATAAAACTGCAATTTTGCTACTCGAGTAAAGTAGGAGCCTTGTTGTCAGCATTTGGTTGCAAACAGGCGAGGAAACAGATCTAAAGGATCAGATTTACTAATAAAAACTCAAACCAAAACATTAACAGAACAATTGAACATCCCAGGTGAAAAGACGTACAATTTAATGTATTAAAAATTTACTTAAATATGTTTTTAGTACAATACAAATATAATGTAATGCATTTTTAATACACTTAATTGTACGTCTTTTTCACCTGGGATATCATGATGACAGAAACTGACAATGGACTGAAAGAAACGCACAGAACAAACCAATAAACGAAAATGAATCACAGGTGCGCAAAAGTAGTCAAACAATGGAAACCATAGAAACTAACTGCAAACTAGGACACAAAACTAAGGCTATGTTTACACGGATTCTGAAGAAAAAATGCGAAAGCGACGTTGTGTTATCACTTTTTATTCTGCGTTTAAACAAGCGTTTTGGGTGGGAAATCCACGTACAAATGGTGACGCAAAAGTGTGTGAAATTCAATGTAGTATGCACTCCAGGCGGCTAGGTGGCAATGTGGAGCACTACGTACAATCTTCACTGTCAAGCAGACTTTTGAGTTTTTACTCTTTACGTGGGAACGCGATGGTGGAGAGTTTTTAAGCTTTCAACTCTGGAGGGTGGTTTCACTTTTTGTGTTTTTAAGCCCCTAAAACGCCGTCGCCGTATAAGCGAAAGTCACATCCGATAAAATATTTGAAATGTTCAGATGCAAAAGCCTCTAAATGCCATTTGAAATTTTCTTCTAAAATGACCATTTTTATCAAGCTTGTATATTTAAGTTCAGTAATTTCACTTAAATGACAATAAGGTAATCTTCATTGCCATTTAAGTGAAATTACTGAACTTAAATATACAAGCTTGATAAAAATTATCTTTTTAGAAGAAAATTTCAAATGGCACTTAGTGGCTTTTGCATCTTTTCTTCATTTTTACTTTTTCACCAAAAACAGGGCCTAAAACACATGACAAATACACCCAAAACAGAAACAAACCCAAAATAATCCCTTACAATTGTTTTAAAAATGTTTTCTTTATTTTTGTGTATGGCTTGATAGTGGATAACAAATTGTCATAGGAGTAAGATAGATACTGAATAGATTTTAAATGGTTTCCTCATAACCCCCATTTTACCATACATACATCAATGTTACCACATCTGAGGGCTTCAGATGGTCACCACCTCAGATCAAAGTCCATAACTTGCAAAGATAGCCACAATCAGTAGAGCCAAAGTATTGCAGTTCAAAGGAGTCTTCAAATGGTTAAATATTTGTCTACTTCATGTCATCAAGTTAAATGAGTAGCAGCAATTCCATACGTGCAACTTTTTGTAAAGCATGAGAAACATGTCTGATCGAAACCCAAAGCAGGAAGCTTGTGGTGTCTGATGGCTCGGGACAGGGTGAATGTCACGCTCCGGCTGGAGCAAAGGTGACTGAATAGACTATAAAAGCAGTTTCAAATTCAACATCATATTATAAATTTAATCAGATGACTGGCCAAATCACTATATAAAAGGAGGTCATTACTGAAGATTTGAAGAACACATACTAACAAAAAGTTATTGTGTTACGATTATTGTATTGTTGTTCTTAGTTGCATTATATCCAGTATTTCCAGGGTTATGTGTTTGTTGTAGAGTGACAGAAGGAACAATATGAGGTGAAACTTGTTTTAACTTTCCCACCTCACAGTCTATACATGTACGTTGCTCCTCTTGTCTCCGGGCTGCAGACACCTGCCTACATTGCTGGGGAGGTCAGGTTACAACGATGAGGCAAGATCTGGCCAATCGGCTCCTGTGAGAACGCCGAGCGAAGGTGGTGGGAACTCTCCTCCCTTCTTTCTCTTTCTCTCGCTCTCTTCCTCTATCTTCGCTGTGACGGCTTTCCACGGCCTTACCTGGGAAACTCACACAAGTTAAGGGAGGGGCCAGCAACCTAATGAATACAAAACCAAACCTTTTACCAACAGGTGAGTTACAGAAGTCAAGTGTGTTCAATTTACTCCTTTTTTCCTTCCCCTTATTTCATTCATGGCATTGGGCTTTACATCAGCCCATCTTGGCACTATTCAGAAAAGAAAGAAAAGAAAGAGAGAAACAAAATAGAGCCAAAGTGTGGGAACTTTTCCTCCTTCCTTTATTCCAGTCTGAGTGGTTTCATTGTTGTTAACCCTGTAAATGCTGGTTGGAGTGCACCTGTGGCATCAGCACAACAATATTGTGGCATAGGCTATTCTAAATTTCTCATGTAAATATATATGTTAATATCTGAGTCCATGCTTTCTTGGACTCAGATATTATTGTCCAAGAAAGAAATTATAAAAAATATTTCTTGCTTACTTAAGGAGTAAGCAACTGATTAAATACTAATACCGATTAAAAAGATTCCAGCATGAGAATTGAGGTTATGAGTATGACATCACTAAAAATATTTAATTAATCAGGCCATTAAATGTTAAATATTTTTTTAGATGAATATCTAATTTGTTTCTTATTTATTTGCAAAGTCTAAATTTCACAAGGCATCACAGAATGGTTAGAGCTTCATTCATGCACTGCAAGAACTGATTTAGATCACTGGGGTAAATCCAACACTGCCACCCTTAGGTCATAGAAAGTATTATGATATATGGCAATGTTTGATCCTCTTACACCACAAAACCCATTACATTTTCATCTGTTTGTAGGGTGTGTCCTTAGTGACCTCTGCAATGTCTCAAAGCTAATTGTTACTGATAGACACATGACAAACATAATTAATAGACCTGGTAGCATGTATAGTAAAAACAGACATTGCACATAATATGAGAACTAAATCATGCCGTCATGTGTAAGTGTCTGGTGTGCATGCAGTTTGAAATGCATGTGTGTGTAAGTGTATGCACGCTGGCTTGGGTTGTGAATGAATGGAAAAGGCAAGTAGGCTATACATGACACCTTAGTGTGAAAATTGCTCCTCATTGACTAAAGATTTTACAACACTTCTCTTTCTCTCTATTGCCCACATGTATCTCGCTGCCTATAAATGTGGAGAGGCCGGACGTTGTAGCTGGACATTGTAGCCAACTACTTTTAAATTGTCTGCACTAAAGCAGGGCTTTGTTTGAGGAGCCTTTCTCTTGGTCTTAAAATTCAGTGATTTTGTCAAGTAGCTTAGCTATTTCAGTTCATTACTTTGGCCTACCATGTCAGTCTTTTTTATTATTTTTACTTTTTAGGCTTAATGCTCTTAACTTTTCATGTTTGATACTTTCCTAACAAACTTTATTACACTTCCTAACTATGATCTGTGTATGCATTGATGCATCATACAGTCAGTGAAGAATTGTTAGGACATGTGTAGAGTGTTGTGCTGGCAGTTAAAGAAGAGCAGAAAGGCTGGAGGGGGTGTGGACCAAAGTGCTGTTGAGAGACTCAGTGAAAAATTGAGAGCGTTTACATGCAAAACAATGCACTGATAACCATCAGAAAACAGTTAATAAAAGAACTGACGATGCAGTTCTCTCTGAGAAGAGGGAACGAGTATTGCGTAAGTTCAGCTTACGCTACAGGAAAGATTCATCTTTTTGTGATATTGAAGCCAAAAAATTATCCTAATTTTTGTATTTTCTAGCGTGCTACTAGGTTTCCCAACAGGAACTGCAGCAGCCTGCCACTGAGCCCGACGTGACGTCACGTCCAATGAAGGGTGCTTGCGCAGCGTCATAGGCTTACAGTATGGGTGTGGCTTAGTGTATATAAGCAGGGCTCGGAGGCTGTTTCTCTGGTTTTCACTGACTGAAGCGAAAGTCGCTCGTGGCGTGAGCACGGCAGGTTACGCAATACTCGTTCCCTCTTCTAGAGAGAACCGAGGTTACGGTCAGGTAACCAGATACATTCTCTCACGAGGTTCTCTCGTATTGCATAAGTTTGAAGTGACTATCATTGCATAGTCCAAGTGACTACAGTGGCTCAATCCTAAATTTATCAAGCAACGAGTATACTTTTTGTGCGCAAAAACAAACAAAAATTACGAATTTATTCAACTATTAATTTCCTTCTCTGTGGGCCTCGAGTGAGTTCACTAGTGTAACAGTGTAAGCTTCTTTTGCTGTACGTCACGCATCACACACATGACCAGCGTCGGCCAATAGTGAGCCTACGTGTGACGTAGCTCTACGCTATCACACTACGTTAAAATAAAGTTGTTATTTCTGTTTGTTTTTGCGCTCAAAAATATATTATTGTTGCTTGATAAACTTAAGTTTGAGCCACTGAAGTCACTTGGAATATTTTAACGATGTCTTTAATATCTTTTCTGGGTTGGCAAGTTTCAATCCCTTAGAAGCCTATGGAGGAGTGATCCAACTCTCAGATTTGATCAAAAATATCTTAATTTGTGTTCCGAAGATGAACGAAGGTCTTACGGGGTTGGAACAACATGAGGGTGAGTAATTACTGATAGACTTTTCATTTTTGGGTATCCCTTTAACAGTTCCAATTATAGCATTTATGTATTGCTATGATAGTGTAGCTATTATGCGCTTGCCTGCTAACTAACATTACAGTGTTGTAGTGTTTACTTTAGTTTTGTAAGCTTGCTGTTGTAAGACTTTTCACCGCCCTTTAAGAAAATGATCCATGATTTTGTGATCGATTACTGTTAGCATTACCATAGTTTTCCGACAAATATGATTAAATGGTGGATAACATCGTATTTATAGGAAATTTACCAAAAAGACAAAAAAAGCCTATCACTCGGAAATTTCCTGTGAAATCCGTGCTTGCAAACTCTATGCTTGAAATCCATTCAGCACAATCCTCTTGTTCGTTAATATTGTCAGGATCTGTCCAGAGACGTGACCTTTCCTGAACACACGCTATATGCGCTGCCAATCACAACATACTGGACATTTTTTGAACAATCAATGTTCTACACCCCAAAAACAATACCAAGACCAAAAGGGTATAATAGTACCCATTTAAGCAGGCTGCAGCACAATTTTTAACATTGATAATAATAAGAAATGTTTCTTGAGCACCAAATCAGCATATTAGAATGATTTCTGAAGGATAGTGTGACGATGAAGACTGAAATAATGATGCTGAAAAGAGAGAGGTTCAAAATCCTGCTATGGGTCGATTTTTACTGGGCATGTAAACATTTTGTGCAGTTGACTGACAAGCTCAAATCTTTGTGTCGTCACTGTAAGAGCACCCAGACACTTGTCAAACTGGATTTGGTTGACTCATGTCACTTGTAAGTTCTCTAAAAAGCACTACCTACACAAAGGTGTGTCTACCTTTGACAGACATGCTAATGGTAAAAATTACAGTGATGTAATCTTATGACTATAGTTCAAAGACATTTTTCAAAGACACTAACTGATTTATATTTCTGCGTCAGATCTGACGCTGGAGCCTCTATTGCGCTTTTCCACTGCTGGGATGGCTCGGCACGGCTCAGTAAGGTTCGGCTCGGCTCTGCGTGAACACGGTTCGGCTCGGCTTTCGCCTTTCCACTGCGTGATACGACTCTGGCACGGCACGGTTCGCTTTAGCTTGGTTGTTTTTCCACTGCAGTTAGTACCGCTTTAAAGTGGGTGGGATTTTAGACTGTTCCGATAACAGCGGTGGCTGTTACTGGCTATTTAAATCTAGCGGGTTTGGTTTCTCGTGTCGATTTCTACAATGACGCTGGTAGTGACGATTCTGTCTGACCAATCAGTGATCTGCAGTGTTTCATGTCACATTTTAGTACCGGTACGCTACGCTTCGAACCTCAACAGACCAGATACCATTTAAAGCGTGTCGAAGCTGAGCCGTACCATGCAGTGGAAAAGCGCCATATCATATAGACTACGCTTGGGTTTTCATTTAGACTCTGTGCATCGTTGTCCACATTGACGCGCAATTACACGTGCAGAGGGAGCATAGCAGGCCAATCACTGCACTTTAAAAAACGGTGATTTTAACGGTAAAATACTGTAAAAATGCTACAGTGCAAAACTGTTAATTGGTAAACAGAAAGTTCCTCATAGTTTTATTGTTTTTTTTCCAATCAGTTATGTACATTAGGGTTTTATGTTACATTTAAATGTTGTTAAATTAATGTTTCTTGCATTTTTTATTTCATGTGTGTTACCATGATGATACTTAATGTTTGTGTGAATGACAGTGCAGCTTCTTAAAATAAGTATTGCTTACAAGTAGTCATTTGTGATGAGCTGTGATTGCTCATGTAACTCTCATCACTACTGTGATGATTGTTGGTTGTCAGTGTATACAATGGTCTAAAACAGATATCAATACGTCAATAAGTTGGTAAATCCACATTTTATTGGAAAATAAAATACAGTTTATTACTGTAAATTTCAAGTTAAGTCTATATAACCATTAACGTTCCGAACTGTATTTTTAACGGTAAAGTTCTGGTAACCACAGCTGCCGTTTTTTTACTGTAAAATGTATGGTTTATATTTAGTGTAGAATTGATGTGTTGTTACATTTTTGGAGAGGTGCACATCAGGGTACGCCGAAGGGTATGCTCTCTACACACAGACTATGATGTAGCTATGTCGTGAGTTTGACGGAGAAGTATAAATTGGCCTTTATGCTGGACGTATTCAGTAGCAAAGCAAATTGTTCGGTCAGCACAGCAGCAATCAGTCACAGTCTTCCACTGTTCAAACCCTCAAGACACGTCATGATTGGGACTTTCTCTCAAATACATGTTAGTTACCAAAATTTGTTGTTTCTGACCAGAGTGGGAAACCAGAGCAGGGCTCAATGAACAGTGTCCAGTCACTGAGCCCCGTCCCCAGAGTGCAACACAGGATCAATTCCACCAACACGGATCTGTTCTCTCCATGCCGCTGGACAGCCCTCTTCGCTCTCCATCCAGACTCATTTACATGTTGTTATTGTCCACCTTCTGCAACGTAATCTGATCGCTTCTACAGCACACACAAAACCAACATGAGACACAGGCACTGCTTCCCATTGTGAGGCCTTATTTCCCATGAACCATGGACAAAGGTGAGAGAGGAAGGCAAGGAGAGAGCAGAACCGACGTGAGAGAGCAGGTGGGGCCAAACCCGACTCTGTGTCTGAGGTTACTGAACCCAAACCTGTAGCCAGAGCAGCAGAGATCAAAGTAATGTATGCTTTAGTGTTCTGTATGTCTCTGCTTTGCAATACAATGTTTGATGTCTTTGTAGTTAGAACGGAAGGCTCCAAATAAGGATCAGGGTCCAAAAGACAGATAGACAACAGGCGATCAACTGTTTGAATACATTTATAAAACCATTATACACCTCAAAACAGTTAGTCTTATAGACCACGTTTGTACTGACGTCACAATTACGTCACGGTGTTAGCTGGAGGCAAAACCAAGAGAAAACTTGATGCAGCCAATACAAAACAACACTGATTTTGTTCGGCTACATAATAAGGAGCTTAAAATATTACAATTATAATTCAATGTCATCTTGTTGTGTTGGAGGACAGGCTCCAATTTGAAAATTGATTGCATAATCTTTTCTAAACAATTTGCTGTATCTGGATTTTTTTTTCTAGAAAATATTCACATCACTACAATTGCACTGTAATGTCACTCTTTACATGGTCGTCTTCTTGCCTTGGCGCTGACTAGACAGAGCTTCGGATCGTACCCCACAACACAAGTCTTGTACGTGACCATTCAGCTTAGGCATCTAAAGATTTATATGCCCTCAGTTTCTCTTTATGCTTGGTTTCTCTATCAGGTTGGTGTAGATGTCAGGTCACTCAACCGAGGTAGTGTTAACGTTAATCTTGTCAGATCGTCCATCCATTGAGTGAGTGTGCACGGGTCGGCCAATCTGGTTCCGTCTGTCAAAATTAACTTTTGGAAATTACAATTTTGGTCCTGGACAGTGAGTGACCTTACGCATTAAGATAAAATCAGATTTTCTCCATTCATTGTTATAAACCTAGCTAACAAAATGCAGCGAGGGGAATCGTTCTGCCACCGCCTAAGCTCCGCCCACAAAAAAGGTCACCATGTTTACTAACTGAAAAGGAGTCTATTGATTAAATTTATTGTTTTCTTGATTTACCGTGAGAATCTGAAAAAGCTTTATTTGTAGTAACAGTAATGCAGCATTTTCTCCTCAATACAACATATTTTAAATTTAACTGTATGCAATATTGTAACACAAATCATCATAGCAACCACAGAGCGAACACACAGCGTAATGTTACATTCAACACACTCTAATGTATTTTATTATGATTGTTTTGACCAAGTAAAGCAGCACTGCATTAACCCACTAATCTTAATTCGTCAAATAAAGTGACCTGCATGAGCTGTAATTCAGCATTACACACTAATATGACTTGATGTGATCAAATCTAACTATAAATTTTTACTTCTAAAATGTAAGCTTTAATTGAAATAAACACAAACAACATAAGCAGCAGCAGGCCACTTTGGTATAAGCATAATACAAACCGCAATGTAAAATGTCCCGAGACTGGTCCTCTCTTACCCTTCATTGCCATCATTGCTTCCTATATCCTTCTAGAGCTCCTCCATGGGACTCAAGGCCAGTGTGTTGCGCAGGTCTCTCTCATTGGCATTCACTCCACCGGCCTCGTTCCATTCTCGACCCTGCACTGCTTTATACCACAGTAACGTTAATAAAACTTGAAAACATTATCTTATCTATGAAATTGATTTGAGGTGAAGACGACAACTCCCATGATTCCACATTCATTCATGGTGTCAAGTTACACCTTTGTTGTAGTTTTAATCCGTTACAGCGAACAGAGTACTGTGCCTTTAAATTTAAACTATATATATCAATATATTTTAGATGTGTTATTTTTATATAGAAATTAAATATTTTAATATATATCATTTTTATTTAATTATTTCAGTATATATATAATATATATTTTGCATCTGAATCTTCACATATATATATATATATATATATATATATATATATATATATATATATGAAGAGTTCAGATGCAAAAGCCTCTAAATGCCGTTTGAAATTTTCTTCTAAAATGACCATTTTTATCAAGCTTGTATATTTAAGTTCAGTAATTTCACTTAAATGACAATTAATAGGTAATCTTCATTGCCATTTAAGTGAAATTTCTGAACTTAAATATACAAGCTTGATAAAAATGAGTCATTTTAGAAGAAAATTTCAAATGGCACTTAGAGGCTTTTGCATCTGAACTCTTCATATATATATATATATATATATATATATATATATATACACACACACACACATATATATATATATATATATATATATATACTGTACACATATTATAAATGAAATAGACTGAAACAGATGCAGAGATGTTGCTTTTAGAATCTGCACAGTCCACTGAAAGGAGCATGTATGGTTAAGATGACCTCAGTGCAACAGCTGCCCATGTAAATGTTATTTGTTTGTGGAAGCCGGTGTGAGTAAATCATGTAATGGTGATATGGTGCAGTTTATACAGAGGTCCTTGCCCAACACCTGAAGTGTGGGAGACCTAATTGCACACAGCCATTAATAACAACAACATGTGAACAGAGTCTGAGATGTTTCCTCAAGGTGCGAGGGTCCTCAATTATCCCATTAGCAGCTAATGTTGTATTAACTTAATGTCTGTCTACAACCTGCTAATAGATCATTGTAAAACAACTGCTGTTTCCACTGCATGTTTTATTTCAAAAGACAGAATAACTAAAAGATGCTAGTCTGAGTATATGGTAGTGTACTTCAAAATACTGACAAAATGTACTTTGTAAAATTTTAAAAATTGAAAACTTTATATATTGAGATGTAACAAATGATGTTATAAATTAGAACTGTAAGATCTATTTTACGAAATATTAATATTGATAATAGTAATAAAGGAAAAACAACAACAAAACTCCAGATATTTCAATTTTAAAATGTTTGATCTTTCCCTTACAGAAAAATGAAACCAAAACATTGATGTACATAATTTTGTCCAATCAAATGCTCTCTTGGATGAGAATGCCACGCCTCCTGGAACCACTTGCAACAAATTAGCAAATCATGGCTGTCTGTCACAGACTCTCTTATAGGAAATACGTAAACAGACACACAAAAAAGGAAAACTGTTTTGTCATGAAAATTAATTTGGTCTCAATAAATTTGAGGATGAAAATTATTGAAGTACAAAAATACTTTCAGTCCTTTGTATCAAGATCTAAAAGGGAAAAAACACTTAGTTATCAGTGTTTTTTCAATCTCATTTCTCATCAAAATTAAACTATTTTCTTCCTCTCTTCAAGAAAAAGTCTTCTAGATGTGACAAAGGCTACCTATGCCATAAAAGAGCAGAGCAGACAAATAAAAGAGCAGAATGTGGTGAAAGCAAATAAAGGAGGAGGTGGAGCGGGAACAGTTTTACTGCTGCGTGTTTAATTGAAGTCATTGATGGGAGAGTGGCACGTTCCCTCGGGGTCGTGAGGAGAAAGGGCAGCTCAAAGCGAGAGGAAGGGGCTGGACTGCTGTAAAACAGCTGCTTTTTCACAATGTCATCCATTTCCAGTAGAAAGTTATATTGCAGAGTCAGATTTTCATGGTAATAAAGGGGTCTGTTGGGCATTTTGCAGCCATGATGTCCACGTAAACACCAGTTGATTCCAAAAGACAAGCAGATGTGCAGATAGACATACATACACCACAAATGGTTAAAATCAATAGGAGGTCTAGATTTTCCTTAAAACATTTTTTTTTATTTCAAATGGACCTTGGAAGGTTTTTTAAGGATTCTTCTGCCAATCTAACACTTATCATGATTGAAGAAGATGAATAAATGAGTGGAATAATGTGATAAATGGAAACTCTGGCAAGTTTGTAAGTTGTTGTTGATGTTGGATTTTTGAAGTTAAACATGTCATTTGGATTGAATGGAAGGAAATGTGTGTTTAAAACATGGCTGTCACTTTGAAGAAGTGCTCCGTTTGGTCATTTGTCTATTCAGTATGTGGGAAGAGTATCAGAATAAAATGAAGCACTGCACCTTAAATTACATTGTCTATGCAACATTGGTTTGCATTAAAGTCTCTGTAATGTCTTAAACATAACCTGCCTGATCATTAATCTGCAGTCTTGTTAATCTTAGTCTATTGACTTTCGCTGTCAAGAAATTTGACATTAGTAATTCCACTGCTTGGCCTTCACATCAAGATTTAAATGAACTCCAGACTGTTGTGTCTGGAATCTCTTCTGTCCTCTGAATGACTTTTCCCACAGAAACCTAGACATGCAGCACATGGTCTTGGAAACATTTTATTTTATTTTATTTTATTTTCAGTGCAATTTTGCATTGCATTGTCATTGCATTGCATTTGCATTGCATTGCATTGCCCAGTACCCAGAATTTCCATCTTAAAATATGAAAATCCATTATAAAAAAATGATCAAAAAAATGAAAAAGAAAAAAAAGGTAAATTACATCCACCTATTCATGAATGACAGAATGTATAGAAGAAGAAGAAATAAGCAAGGTAAATATCAGTGTCAATTTATATGCAAAATGTGTGAAAATATTATTCTTGTGTGTGTAAGTGTATGTAGGATAAATCAAATGCTAGATATGAATCTTTAGCAAGACAAAAGAGTTGGGAATTTCAAATATTATTATTATTAAAATGTAATTTATATCACTGTAATGAGCACCACTCAGTGTGGTTAAACAATGTGAAATCCAAAATATTTTATTTATTCATTTAGCTGACACTTTTATGCAAAGCGACTTACAATTGCTAAATGTGTCAGAGGTCGCACGCCTCTGGAGAAATGAGGGGTTAAGTGTCTTGCTCAGGGACACATTGGTGTCTCACATGTAGATTCAAATCCGGGTATCTCACACCAAAGGCATGTGCCTTCTTATCCACTGTGCCATCACCACCCCAAATAAATATATTGAAAATTAAAAGATTTTATTTAAAAATACTTAAATATTTACACCACGTGTAAAATATACATAGATACAATTCTCCTGTGATGCATGTATGTCCACTGTTGGACATTTTTAGTGGACAAAGGAAATAAACCTGTGAGAGTATCAAAATTGCATTTTAAGAGGGTTCTTTTCCCTCGGGTTCAAAAGTGCCCAGCTAAAACACCAACATACCGTTTGTAGCAAATGTGTTAAATGTAAATTTATCCTGCATTTCAAACAAAGCTCTTCACTTCCTCTCTATTTTCAGACCCTAATGCTCTCCAACCTCAGACAGGGAGAGTGATCCTAAAGATGCATTACATTCATTCTCCTGACAGCAGGATGATTACAGTTTGTTTTCTTTATCTTACCTTTTTTTTGTCATTTTAAAGTCTCTGTAAGTCCTGCTGTTTTCGCCATTTTAAGGCCAAACTTTAATCTCTATATCTGTTTTGTTCTGTCCCCTCCTGCTGGAGACTGAGCTGAGACAAAGCGTTATTTACACTAATGGCCCAATGGGCCTTTCACTGCAGAAACAAACAGCGCTGGGGAAAGTGAATGGAACTTAACATTTTGACATTTTTCCACATGCTCTCAAAACCAATATTGACCTAGCTCCCCTGCAAGGTGGGCTTTAGTCCAAGGACTTGGCATTAAAATCAAACCTATGAATCTTGAGCAGCAGGCAGCAAGTCAAGGGGAGAGCTCAACAATGTCCTGCCCAGGATGGGGTTCTCCTGCTGGGAAGGCAGAGTGGACACTGTCCTGGGCTCAAGCTGGTACACAGAAACAGCCACAATGAAAGGCTTCGTGCCACCCCCCAGTTTAATGATTCCGTCTGCGAAGGCCGATTGTAGCCGAACCGCAGACCCCGCTGGTGCCCGATGCAGACAACAGGAAAGGGACAGCAGGGGAACCCGTAAGTGTAGTACCACCCCGTAGCAGGCAGTGCTTCTCAAAGGCCACATTACAATCAATTAGGGCCCTAATGAGCAGGATTTGGACTTGTAACCTGTGGCTTAGAGTCAGTACTTAGCAGAATCTCAGCGGCACGGCTGGATAACGCATCAATACGCTCAGAAATAGCTTCGACTAGAAGAGTAACGCGGTGGGGAAGTGCGACGTGTGTGTAGGTGTCTGCTTCTGCTCAGGAAAACACACCAAAACGTAGACTCTCTCCTCTAAATGGAGAATGCACTAATGGCAAGGAGAACAAAAGGAGCAAATCTCACTCAATAAAATATATTAATTTAACACAGCTCTTGATGAATGTACTAGATGTCACAGGCATCGAGGTGACACATGCGAAGAGAGCAAGCAGAGAGCCTCGAGGCCACAAGTTTACAACATTTACATACATAGCCAACAGCCGTTTCAACAGGTTTGAGCTCACAGGGGGTCCGGCAGGGAGAGTGTTGTGTATTTAGGGGTAACGTGGCCCCAGGGCCTCCACAGTAGGACTGCACAGGAGGGCTCTCAAATCGCAAGGTCCTCCACATCTGAGGGGGAGGGACATCTCCCCCTATTGTCGGCAGCAGAGGGCAAAAGGAGGATGATAAATTGAATCGTGTTATTGTTGTTGTGTTTTTTTGGCCTTTTTCCAGCTTTTAATGAATGCATTTACATTTACCTCACACAGACTATGCTTAACCCAACATTACAGCAAAAGCTTATACACACTAAAAAATGCTGGCTCAGCATCTTTGGGTCAAATATGGATAAACTCAATCTAGCATTTGGAGAGCATGCTTATATATAACTCACAGATCATTTTGCTATAAGACAACTTGTACTGGTATTCTGACAACTTTTTCAGTGTGTGCATTTATGTTCATATTTTGACATCAAAACTGCAAAAAAAGATCAAAATTGCAACTGAGATATATTTTCATTTTCTTGCATTGTCAGGTTATTATGAGCTGATGTTTGATAGTTATCAGGTCTTTGTTGTACATGTAAACACACTCACTGACAAGATAGTAAAGAGAGGGCAGGAAATTGAGTGGGTTCAGAAAAAACTCAAAGTCGCATTGGCTGCATGATGTATGCAAAAGATCTGCTGGACCCAACACAACAGTGCACTCGGGGCTCCGCAAAATAGAAATATCTTAAACTAAACGTATTTTATATGCTTAGGCTACAGAACGTTTGAGCAACAAACAAAATGGCTAAACAGGCGCAGGGTTGGATATTCTCAATGTTTTTATTTGGCAGCAAGGGAAAGCACCTTTATTTTTGGCTTCAGCGACAAATGCAACAAGTTGTGGTCTGATAAGTCTGATGTATGGCACTGGAGCAAAACATCAGACTTACAGAAGAGGCACTAAAAATCTGTGTTGTCCTCTACCAGCGGGTTTTTTTTCGAGTAGGAATGAGACAAAATGACATATCCTTGGCTGAAATGGGACTATCTTGAGCAGACCTCTACTGCATGAGTACCAGAACTTATGGAGCACATCAGTGAACAATTAACCATATTTAAAGTAGTATTTAAATATTCTTAGTATCAATAAGTTTCACTGTGTTTTTGCTATTTATGTCAGAACATTTTGATTTATTTGCCTCTAAAAGAAAGAACATCTTGTAACAATACGATGTTTAAGTTAACACTTAATGCCTTGTTCACACTACATGATTTTAAAACGTCGGTCTGAACTGTGCGGTTCACACTACATGAGTGTTCAAGTTGTTGAGCTGTTCACACCACACAACACAGCTGACAACAACTGTCACCCAACGGTTCTGGTTCTATCTTGTCTACAAACCACGTATTGTCACGAAAAATCACGCAAGAAGACGAACCGTAAATGACGCAAAACTGCTTGTGCGTCAATACACAGCGAAGAAGAGAAGAACACAACATGCAAATATAGACGTCAGACAGAAACTAGTGCTTTATACTGTTTGCGCGATGATTTGCTCTTAGAAAAAAATGCAAAAAAAAAAATGCAAAAAAATAAGACTTACCCGGTGACCTCAACTCCTTGCTCTGATTGGCTGGAGCTCATGACATCATGAGGTTGAGTCGCACGGCAGCTCTGGATATCTAGCAGGCTAGATATTTTTCTGGGCTCGGCGATGCGTCTGCGAGGCATCTGCGAGCGTCTTTGCGTTGTTGGCTCTTTCATACAGATTGGCAAGTGTTCATCGTCCGCTAATCCCCGCGATTTGCATGCGATAACACCCTGACCTGTCGGTCGAGCTCTAACGATTTGCAAATCGGGCTTAAATCGGGCTTAAAATCCTGTAGTGTGAACTTGGCTTAACATGTTGATCTCGATAATGCAGGTGATCAATAAACCATGATAAATGTAAAAAGATAAGCTCTTGAGATAAGAGACCACCACACAACAAAACAACAGCCCATAGTGTATATGTACAACCACAGGTGTAACTCATATCTTCCTCATCATCAACTAAAACTGTTCATGGACACCAGACAGGATCGGCTGTAGTGTTGCCTGACTCCTGAGAGTAATAAAAGTATAGCACATGAAGGGGGTTTTTAATCAAATGGAGTGCACCAACCCCCCCTCTAAGTGTTCACCTCAGCAACCCCACCCCAACAGTAAGAATTAAAGTATTTAATGTGATTTCGCTGTGTGAACCTCATAATGCATTAAAGGCCTAAATGTCTTGAAGTCCTGCTCCTGCCTCTCTTATCATATTGGCCTCAGTGGGAGCTTGGAGAGGGAGTGAAGGAGCCGAGGTTTATTTTGAGTTTCCCATTGTTTAGGCAGGCCCGTGTTGTTCTTGGTGGCTAAGAGTGAAACTTCATTCCCAGCATGCAGCTCACCCTGTTTGATTAAAACTGAGACTATCATGGAAAGCTAACAGCTTGTGTTTTCGACCGACTGTCGCTCTCATCTCTTTGAAGCTTAAGCAAAGTCATATTTTGCACGTTTTATCTCAGCGCATGGCTTTTTTTGATTACGCTTCCACTGAAAAGATCAAAATCAATAGTCAGAAATCCAAGACTGTCTGAACCAAGCGTGCCGCACAAGCCCTCAAAAGTGAAGCCATAACGTCTTGATCGCCCCCCTGTGACCGGTCCTAGGATAGCTCATAACCCCCGCCTCCCCATGTTATTCAATGGGACGCGAGACCAACTAAACAATTAAATTACACTTCACATATCCTTTTTCCAAAGATAGTTTCTGTCATTTACTGTAGTTTCTATCACGTTGATGTAATTTCAAGTGTTCATTTTTAAAATAAGTTTGTTTTCAGTTAGTTATGTGATGATAAAAACGGTGCTCTGACGTCATGATTGAGAGCTGTGATTGACAGGTTCTCTGTGCGAGGTAGTCACTGAAGCACCAGCGGACTTTTTTCATAATGTTGACTATTTGGCTAGTAGTTGTATTTACCTTATTTTAACGAGGTTCTGCAATCAGCAGACATCACTGGAGAAGAACGAAGCAGACAGAGGCCATTTAATGAAAGTGCGGGGCGTGTGCTTGCGTTTGATTCAGCGCGAATGAGGGCGCGGCCTTGATTTCGCGGCTTTACTTCCTGCTCACGACTGCGCATGACTGGTCCCGAAACACGCAAGTGCGCAGACTCGGGTCCCAAGATGTCAGCGTCATATCGAGACACTGTCGGCTTCAGTTCTCTCTGATGGAAAAGAGCGAAGGGGCGTCGTCCATCTTTTTTTACAGTCTACGGTCTGAACGGAGGTCTGGACGATGAAAAGTAGGTTTGCACCTCTACAAAAATCATTACTGGCACTTCTAATCCTTCAGACGTAAAAAATGGCTGTCCGAAGAGAACTTCTGAGAGCTACAGACAGCCGTTGGACGTTTTACACAAAGGTCACATTGCTCTAAATGCGCCTGCCAATCACAGAGCAGAGGCTGAGAACTTGCAGTGTTTGCAATGTGACTGCGATGACATCATGGGGATCGCTGTTGAGGAGCTGTGGACCTTGGGAGCTGTTTGCTGTCTGGCAGGTGTTTCTTTCTCTTTATTTTACCTCTTTTTTATTTTTTTCTTCTCATGCGATGAATGAGAGTGTAAATATCACTTCAAAGAGCAGGGCAGCTCCACATTGAGCTGTGGGAGAGAGGGGCAGGGAGCTCCTGCGGAGAGGTATAAAAAAGTTCTTGTCTCTTGTTGGCAAGGTACACCATAGATTAGCGGCTCGGAGGGCTGTGTCGGCTTTTATTCACCATCATAAGTCTGGAACACCGCAGTGTGATAACCTTGAGAAGTTTCGAGACATGTATTGAAGTATATTTAAGTCTCTTTCCACCAGTGTGATGTTAGTCGCCTTTAAAGGGCTAAAAAATGCGTAAAGCCCTGTCTGACCTTTGACCTATCCCCTTTCCCCGTGCCTCATTAAACAAGGCAACACATCGGTTGCAGCTACTTTTTATCCTACTGTTATGGCAACATTCAAGCAAATAAGCTCCAACCTCTTGCCTCAGACCGTGTCGTCATACATAAGGGCTATTACCCTTCAGAGAGCAGCACTTCTCCAGAAAGGGGTCCCGTCAGCAGCACTTGCTTGCCTTACCTTATTGTTCAGAGAATAGGCCTGCCGGACACAAATTCTTCTATGCTCTTAATGAGAAAGAATGAACTGACTCATTGGTTATGTTAATGTAGTTGTTTTCACCTCCAAATCTTATCTACAGCCTTGCTGGTCTCATTTAGCTCTGAGTAATTTGACAGCACTGGTGAAGAATGTTGCCATTCAACAAGTGAACTAAGCTTCAGGACTCTTCAAAAACTTCATTTACACTTACAAACAAACTCACAATTGAAACAAATTACAGCTAATAGAACATGTAAAGTGTACGGAGGGTATTTGGAAAATAGTTACATGCAAGAATATCAGGGTCTCTTAAAGTCACCATGAAATCAAAATCGACAATTCTTGGAATATTGTAGTATTTATAAATTATTTTAGATAAATGATAAATGAGTCAGTGTGCGAATTACTGGGCTTACAACTAAACCATGCGTGGTTATGTCAGAATTTGGAATTATGCACTTAAACTATGTCCTTAAAGACACGCAATCACAATAGAATATTCTTTTTTTATCTATATTTTACTAAACTAATGTTGGTTATTGTTTAGCAGAGTGAGGTCAGATTGGAAAGCCAATGTTATCTTTCTAAACAGGTACATTTATTAACAAGAATGTGATTTTTATGTGGCGAGTGAGAACATCAAATAAGAACTAAGTAAATGGTCTACCTAACTTTTTTAGCCAATTTGTCCATTTTTCCAAGACCACAACATGACATCATGACTTTTGCGTAAACATACACGCCACTTTCAAGTCAAATGGCGTGTTATCTATACGCATTTTGAGCTATCTGCGTGTTTCCACGCGTATGACATTAATGTCGGAGTGATTCCGCGTGTATGTACATGCCGTTAAATGTCCGAGCGAAGCGAAGCAAAATGTAGATCTACATCTGGGGAGCGATATTTTTTCTCATAGGATGGTAGGGGAAGACTCATAAATGCTATTAACCCCAGTGACGGTTAGGTTTAGGGTTTAGGGTTGGAGTAAATCATATATTTATATATACAGTTATAACGTTAAGTCAACGGCGTTCATAAACACGCTGAAAAGCGATTATGCGTGTTGATAGCACGCCAAAAATGGAAATATGAATTGTCGTGTCATACACACGCAATTTAATGAGATCATTCTGAAGACCATGCTATAGCCTAAAATACTCTTTTGCTCAACAATTGTCATAATTGTGACTTTTTTTATTTTTCCTAAGGAATTTAAGGGAAAACATAAGACAAAGTCAATAATCCAATGAAACATAACAGAACTCAATAAAACCTTTCACTGGGTTAGGCTGATGTCACCAGTGACTAATTAGTGATGTTACCTAAATGAGAGAGAATTGCTGATCCAAATCAGGAGGACACAAACAGACTCCTCTTGAGAAGGAAACGTTTGTACACTTTGGGGCCATTTACTTGACAAATAAGATAAGATTTATCCCTAACTCCTCTGAGACACTGCACTCCTGTAGGTCCCATTCTAAGGACTGAAGTGAGGAGGGTGAGGGTGAGTGCTGGTAATTCAGCGATTTAATTGGATGTTAAACACTCAACCTTCTGTAATGATCCCGTCATAGCAATTACAAGTTTGGAAAGTTCTACCCTCTAACTTGTCCCTTTGGTCAGGCTCCAGCATAGGCATTTTTCAAACAGCATCCGCCGCCAAAAATATTTCAAACTATATAAATGATAAAAGGCGTGTCTACTATGATTTATTGGAAGCCCACAAGAACAAACACCATCTCAGTTGCTATTCAGGCCCCAGCCTGAAGCCTGGCATACTGAAGGGGAAGTCCAGGGAAAACACCAGACCTCACTCCTCTCAGCAGCAAGCTATTACTCTGTCTGTCCAGCCAATCCGTGAGCCACATAGTAAGGGAGTGTATACCTAGAGAGGGAATAGGAGTGAGTCCAGACGTGTCCTCCCCAGGCCGAGCTAGGTGTGTTTGTGGTGAGAGAGCGGATGCCCTGTGATTTACTGTCTGATCCTGACTGCAGTCCAGCCTTGACGTCATCTCCTCTCAACTCCTGTAGAGCCGAGCACACAGGCGCACCAAACACTCCCTAAAGCAGTAATGTCTCAACATTCTGCTCGCCTGGCTGCTCCGCCAGGACTCGACTCTACTGTACACGCTCAGTGGGCTGGAGAGAACAGAAGAGGCAGTGTACGAGCCATGAAGCGTGGGCTGAAGACACACCCAGATGAGTCTAAGAATGGGATTTAAGTGTGTGTGTGGAGGTATGTAACAGATGATGTCATTCAAAGCATTATGGCTTATAACTGTGAAAGCACAATAAGAGCCCTACTTCTAAACATTTCATCTCAACAACAGGGAAACACATCAGTGATTTTGTATGCACATCAATCTGCAAAGCTGTGTCGCAGAGTTCTGGGAAAAATATCACTGCCTTAAGGGGTGATGAACTGAGAAATCAAATTTCCTAGAGCTTTTGACATCTAAGAGGACATCATAAGAATATCCTGTAAGTTTCAGAACTGAAAACGTCCTTGTTAATCCAATAAAAGTTTTTATTGACACAAGGCTCAGCAAACTACTCGTTTTTAGAAGATCAACGTCTACTTCAACACGGCCGGTTTAGCCCCGCCCATTGATTTGCGCATTACACGCATAGCTAAGTAACATAGGCCTACCTCGTGATGACAAACTGATCGACATTGTCCGTTGGTTCGCTTCATTTCACTGAGGATTGTTTTGTAAACAATACTGGATTTGCAGACCGATTAAGATTAAAGAACGGTGCTGTGCCGTCTATATTGATCTGACAGGAATGGTGCAACACACGGACTCTGGGTTGAACATGTATGGGCGAATCATTCTACGTTACCATTTTACAACATTGGACGTTTTCAAAACAATTTTCCCCACATGCACCGACGAGTGAGTTGAAACTCATTATAATATGCAAAACTGTTATCCACTCACAGCAGTGTGCGTTTACTTTCCAAGTCTTCAGTGTGAGACGCCTATAAAAACTGAGCGTTTTTGAGCTAGGCTCAAAAATAGGTAGAAAATAGCTTATTCATTTTGATGTTTTTGAATGTAAAAACCAAGCGAATGTCATAAGTTGACCTACATTATATTGTTATATCAACAATATAATAAAATTTAAAAAGCCAGTTCATGACCCCTTTAATTATTCATGGCACAGATTTAGCAATGTGCTGGAAACATTCCTCAGAGATTTTGGTTCATATTGGCATGATGGCATCACTGAGTTTCTGCAGATTTGATGGTTGCACATCCATGATGCAAATCTCCCATTCCACTCTATTGGATTGAGATCTGGTGACTGTGGAGACCATTTGAGTATAGTGAACTCAATGTCATGTTTAAAGGGTAACTAAACCCCTGGTCAGAGCCTGACTCCACCCACTGGCAATATTTGAAAAATGCTGAAAAAGTGGGCAGACCCCAGCGGAGATAGAGGGGACGAAATAGATGCTAAAACACTCTATCCTGATCGTTTTCAATACTCGCAATTCCAACTCCTGACTCGCTACAGTGGTTTTGACGAAACAAGCTGGTTTTTATACTGCCAAGGGCGTAGCTCGTGCCAAGAGCGTGGTGAGCTGAAACCTGCGTATGACGTCACAAAGAACCGCTAACATCCAATAGGAAAATTTAACTGCAGTAGCCACCGTTCAACCTGAAGAGGGCAGCACTAAGACGTTTTTACACCAATATATTGTAGAAATAAAACACTTTATACACAAATGTCAAAAAAGTTACTCGAATCAATGACTGGTATTAATAAAGATCCATTCTAACAGATCATTAACTAAAAAAAGTTTGGTTTAGGGTTCAGTTACTCTTTAAGAAACCAGTTTGAGATGATTTGCGTTTTCCTTCTGTACAGTAAGTAGCCATCAGAGATCAGACATGTGGTCATAAAGAGATGGACATGGTCAGCAACAATAATCGGATAGGTTGTGGCATTTGAATGACACTCAATTAAGGGGCCCAAAGTGTAGCAAGAAAATCCCCCCACACACACACACACACACACACACACACACACACACACAATTACACCACCAGCAGCAGCCTGAGCCAGTGATTCAAGGCAGGATGGATCTGAATTTCTGTCATGTCTTTTCCATATCTTGTGATGAACGAACGATTTGGACCAGAAAACTCAAGAGGTGAACTAATCATTTCTGTTTCCGGTACAGACTGCAGCTTCAGCCTATATGGCTGTGAGGTGATAAATGATCAGTATAAATTGATTCTGCATAATTCAACAACCTTTCCTCTAAAATCTGTGCAGAAATGCCCCCAAAAACCCTGCAAAATCTGTGCCTGATAATAAGTACATCCTTTACCAATCTTGAATTTCTATCTGCTATTTGTATACCAAGCAATATCTTTCATCAGTCCTATTCAACACTCACAGAGGTCATTGTTTCTCTGTCCAGGGCTGATTGGGTTGTGAAGAGTAATAGCTACAGACCTGAAAGGGTCAGAGGGCAACTCAGTCCATTCACAGCATGGCTAAATGAATGAGTAGTGACAGCCTTGCTCTTGTTATCAGCCATGATGAGTGACGGGGTGAGTGAAGAGGGCTGTGTGTCCAGCGCTGGTTTGTATAGGTCTGTAGGCATGCAGCATGTCAATGCTAGGGCTGGCTAGAGCCTTGCCCCGCCGGTTTTTATTGTTTAGTGGGCACTGATAACCCAGGCGACCTCAGAGAAGCAGGTTGAGCCATCAGTCTGTGTGTGGTAGAAGGGCCTGTCAGACCTTTGTCATCAGATCACTCATTAACAAACACTTCCACCAGCGGAGAATGGATCTGTGATCAGTCCTGGTATGTTTAACTTAGAGCAAACACACAGGCCGTACAGGAGGTTGAGAGGATGCAGAGCGTCAGTGTGGAAGGATTTTAATCACATTTCCTGTCAGATCCCGACATCTTGTGACAAATGGAGATGATCTTTCAGTCAGACATAATTTAAGATTAATTGACTCTGTTATCCTAACTGCTGAGAATTTCCCTATGTACTCTATCCAAGAGAATGATTTGCACTAAAAGCTGCAGTCCGATATGAATGAAGGGGATATTACACACAGTCATCCGAAATCTTTGTAACAGGATCGGACAATGGAGGTGGGTTATTAAACTAAAAATAACACTCATCCTATTCCTGCCTGTATGACCTTTAATGCTTCAGAAATGACTCATCTTGAAGAGGAAGGCTGTGGTCTGAGACCCTTCCTTGAAGCCTCCCTCAGGCCTGGAAGAGGGGAGCACATGCCTGCCCTCTGCCTGAGTGAGATAGGCGTACTGCTCATTGTGGACCACAGCCAGACTTACTGAGTCAGAGAAAGTCGGCTGTATTTATCTTCTGTATTCTGTACTTAATGTAAAGACATAGAGCTTTGTGTAAAAACATTACTGATAACTATATATGATTATGTGTCTTGCAGAATGTTGCCTTACTTGAAAGGAGGAAACATTAAACTGTCATTAAACAAGGCCTACCGGAGTGATAATAAAATATAAAACTCGTTTATTTTATGCAAAAATAAATATATAATGCAAGTCAGTGTAATTGAAATAAAAGTTAATAAACTAAATGGCACAGATTCTTACATAAAATGCATACCTGGTGATAATAACAAGAAATTAAGTTAGATAAAATGTGTAACGTACATGTTGGTATTATTTGCATGCATTACAAAAAGTTACAGAAAAAAATTTAAATATAGTGAACATTTGTCTTTATCCTCTGATGTAAGATTATTCTCGGCTGCCACCTTGTGGCCAACAGTGAACATATAGCTACAAAAATTAGGCCAATTGGAATAATGAATAATTTGCATTTTATATATGCAATTTTATATAATTGCATTTATACACTTTACAAAAAGGTTTCTTTTGTTAACAATAATTCATTTATTAATTAACACGACCTATGGGCAATTTGTCACAGCATATAGACTTATATCACATATCACAGCGGTTAGTTAATTTAAAAAAAATACTTTTGATTGTGTATTAGTAGGAGATGTTAAAGAAAAACCTTTACAAGAAATGTTGTACAGGTAGGCAGTTCTATTAGTTCGGGTTAACTGTTAACTAATGAAACCTTATTGTAAGTGTTTTATTAAAGCATTAAAAATTTTTATTTTGTCAGTGGGGAATATGAATCCCTGCTTACCCAAAACCCGAAACTAATTACGTTTTAAGTGTTCGATTTATTTATTTTTTCCTCCAATAACTTAAAAACATTTTTAAAAATTGTATCAAGTAATTTTATGTTCAGTAAGTTATACGTGTGTGCTTAGTCGGAACCTGACACTCGTGTCGCAAATCTAGTCAATCAACAAGTAAACCTATTACTGAGAAGCTTAAATGAGCAGTTTCTATCCTCCTTTAAGGGCATTCAACCTTCTGTAAATAATGGGATTGAGTAAAGCACGGCTGAGGTAGTCTTCAGTGTGCCTGGTGACCGCTATCACAGCGAGCTCAGGTGCTTTCACGAGACAATGCGCATTTGTTGTCATCTGCTCCCGCGTGCATGGATGAGTTCCGAGCACCAGCCCGTCAAATTCCCTCATTGTCTACAGTCAGTAAATACTTTCTAGTGCCCCCGGCTCACAGGTAAAGATAACGACAGGACAAAGTGGGGCACATTGTCACAGTACAGTACCTATGTTGACAGAATCTGTCGACATGTACGCTAACGTTTTTAGGTCAGCTAACAGGGAATGACGAGCAGGCCTGAGGTAACTTTTCTCTTTTTTCCACAGAAGATTGTGCTCGTTGATTGTGTAATATAATATTTACTCGCACAAACAATTCTATTAGAAGACATAAATTATGCAGGTAAATTCAGTTTTGGCAAGCAAGTTTGCTGCTTGGTGACTTTCAACATTTTTGTAATACTAACTGGAGGAAGTACAGTAACGTTACAACCCAACGGCTGCCATCTTTCTTTTATGTGGTTGCTTAGTTCCTGGAATATTTATCATGTGACTATTACTTAGAGGAAGCCGTTTCCACATGTTATTTTGGTGAACCGTTCACAAGTGGTTAGCCAAGACTTTACCAATACACAGTATTATTTATCACACGATTCAGATGCTTCTTCTGTGACCACTTGCAGATTTTGTGGAGACCCTCGCCCTTTTGTGTCACACTTTCGGCTCACGAACACTATTGAATGAATCGAACCCGTGTTAGGCGGCTTATCCAAATTAATATAATTGTTTAAAAAAGTTTTATTTGGGAGTTTTTGCTGGTTAGGATGTATGTGCACAATGCGTACAGTTTATACATGCATGGAGAACCTCTAAATTCAATTCAGTGGCATTTCTATTGTCACTGGGACAAAATTTAAGTTTCTTTTAAATTATTAATAGGCTGCTATGATTGGAAGCCTATCTAATGATTACAGTTCTATCACTTTTGGCAGGTGGGACAAAAAGTTCATTTTAATTGGTAAAACCCCCATGTTTTTGACCACAATAATTTGGTAATGCTTCCTTTTACAGTCCAGTTACCCATGTAAATACTATGTACTTATTTTAGTAACTACAATTACTGGGCAATAACTAGTACTAACCCTGAACCTACCCCTAAACCTAACCCTGTTCCATGTACTTACCTTATATTAACCAGTACTTTCTAGGTAAGTACACTGTAAGTACCCTGTAAGTACTGTACTGTAAAAGGAAGCGTTACCAATAATTTATGGGTATGGTGAAGGGCCTCCTTTTCCAATACAGCTTCAGTTCTTCTTGCCAAGTCCCAGATGTGGTAGTTGTTCAGTAAACTAGTCAGCCTATCAGAGACACAGACCAAGTTCCCCAAAACTACTTAAATTAAACTCAAGATACTTAGCATATATATAGCAACTATGACACAACTGACAAAGAATAGACAAGCATGAATTAAATTTTATTTTATCTATCTTATTTTTTCGAAGAAATACCATGATACTTCGTCTTTGTCACATGCGTAACTGAAGAAGAGATGCTTTGTTGATAAACTGTCACTTGACCTGGAGGTTTCTATTTACAAGGGATTGAAAAGTCATGCGATGAATAGTTGCAGCTGAAACAGCAGAACAATTAGAGAAGAAACACCACTGTATTAGCCACCGCTAAGTAGTCCAAACAGATCCCAATCTTAATCCCAGAAACTGATTTATTGGGCTTAATCCTGTTGATGAAAACAGAATCCCACCCGTGTTCAGACAGCCCACCGCCCCAGGTGCAGTAAACTCACAAGACAAGGCTTTCGGCCCTCTGTCTCAGTAAAGCTCTGATGAATTGATAGTGTAGGACCTCACTGGGCAGTGTGCCCGGTCTGTAGTTGGTTAATTGGTGAGGGGAATGTTTTCCCACAGAAGCCAGAATCAAATGTATAAAGGTCATGAATAATTAAAAGAGTGAATGCAAAGTGGGTTTTGTTGGTCTGAATGTCAAGCAAACTTCTCACTTCACAAAAGACTCAAATAACATACCTTTTGTGAAAGATAAGGGGCTTCACCGACTTGTTATTTGAAGCAGTCTTTGGTTCTCACGTTTAATTTTTGCAATATAACGTAAAATGATGATAAAACTGTGCTACAATTCGTCCTCATTCTCTATGGAGTTTGTGCAGACTTTTGTGAATGAAGGACAAGCAGAAGGCATAAGACACCAATTAGATCTGTGTAGATAATGGCATGTGTTATCTTAATATCATAATGACTTAATAGCACTTCGCAAATTGGGCAGATTAGTTCATCCTACTGTCTGTTATTATCTTGACATCTCTAAACATGACCTGAGACCCCATTTGCCATACAGCCTTGGACTGGACAGGAGCCAACATGAGCAATTTTGTACAAATGATACATATATTCACATTATTTACTCAAGTAAAAACTTCTTGGTGGATTTGTTGCAAAAGCACTGATCTGGTTTCCTAGTGTCTTTTTCTGTACTGTCCCTGCAGAATATGCTGCACATATTTTAAGCACTGATGAGGAGTCAGACCATCATGGCTGGGTCAAATGATCAAAATGTGAATGTGTTTTGACATTAATACCTTGAGTGCCCATGGCTTGTTTCTAAGCAGTGGGAAAGAAAGAAGATACTGCATACGCGCATGCTATCACAGCAGAAAGCTGGCTGTAGACACAATCATCTGACATCCAGTTTGAGAGTCCTCCACACACAGTCAGCTGATTAAACCCTTTGACTTTAGGCAATGCAATCCCTTGGCTTCGTTACTAAACCTGTACCAAAAGCGTACAATTTGGTTTTGTACAATAGGCTTTAATTTGTATTGTGAAAGGCTGAGATGTCACTGTACATGTAGATGTACACTTGATTCATTTTATAACATAATTTATAACTATTTTTCAATATAGATTTTTATTACAACTGGCTTGTTGTAGCCTGTCTGACAGTCTCTAAATGCGTTGGTTGCTATCTTTCATAACAAATGCTATAGTTCAATGAAAACAGAAGTAAACATTGGCCTATGCGTGGTAATGAGTCATGAATGGTCTTACCTGTAATTATAGCATTATTGTAACAAAATCTAGAGTTAAACGATTACAAATTACATTTTCAGAAGGGCAAGTACAAGTTGGAATCAAGAGCTTTAAAAGTCTGGACCTTGATGAGTTATTGACCAACAGTTGGTTTTCTCCATGTGTAAAATGTGTTTTATTCTAATGATGTTAGATATTATGAGATAACAGCCAAAGATCAATAGAGCCTTGGTGAACTTTTATGGAGTTGGAAAAAAACAATTTTAAGAAAATGTTAAGTAAAGTTCATGGCACTTTGAAAATTAGACAATTGTGTTATACTGATAGGGTCAAACAGGTCATTGTTGACTAAGCTATACTTGGTTTACAGTTATGTTATCAACCAACTTTGCATGTTTGGATGAAAGGTAAGATACCACAAAAGACTATTTTTGCAAAAATTAAATAAACACACAACCATATCTCACATGGGAGCATGCCCTGGGACCCTGCTAAAAAGGTGTCAGAGAGAGAGAGAGAGAAGTACTGCGTGTATTACGTGATGTGTAACACTGTTCTATTTATAACAAATCATAGGGCCTGTGGTGTCCCGGTCTTACTCTGACGTCTGCATTTGATTTACATTTGGTAAGGACACTCAAAGGGTATTCACTATGCCTGCTACTGAAGTGGTAGTGGTACTGCTCTGGGACTTCTGCACTTTCACACCATTGAACAGGTACTGTACACATTTCTGCTTTGAGTTTACTATTAGATTGATAATAGTGTGCACACCATAGAAAAATCTAAATGTGAAGGAATGCAGCGGACTTGGTTCCCCATGCATTTTTAACAATAATGGAATACAGAAAAAATTTTACTTTTTTTCCCCAAAAGAGTTGTGCTTGATTGTGCATAATTAATTGTCATTCACTTACCACATATAGTTTCAAAATTGTACCTTTGTTTGACATTGTATTTTCCAATTCAATGTAACAGATTGAATTGCCTTTAATTTATTCAATATATATAATGATATGTCAATTTTTTTTTTACCTGATGCAAACCCATGCAGATTATTTTAATGTACCTTTAATACATTTATGCAACATACAAATATATTACTAGATTGTATTTATATAAAAAATGGTAATAGAGAAAAAAATCGTAATGAAATTGTAACTAATTTACCTTTTGAATGTATGCTAATTATTGAAAGTGGGATTCATATTCACATTATTTATGTGAATGACAGTATATTTGTTTTGTTTATTTAATACACAAAATATATACATTTAAAGCTTCAAATAAGGGCAATTATTTGGCATGCAATTAAAGTTCGTATTGTGTTTTTGACAAGTGCAACTTGTTTCTGGAAAATTGATTTAAAAAATAGCTGTTAAAAGAAAGCATAGATGTTTAGATAATTACCTTTTCGGTTGATACTTGTAGTGCCATTCCTATAATGCCAATTTTTGTGCAATTGCTATGCCAGACTATTTATTCATGTCACTGACTGATTAATTAATTTAAATTGTAGATTCAAGAACCGTCTGTGTATCATTCATTCATGATGGATGACTTTGAATACAGCGTGCACATCTTCGACTCGAGACTGGGACTGTTTTTTCAGGAGTGCGAGGACTGTGACTTGCTCTCTCCAGAGCTTGCCAGTCGAGAGGACTCTGGAATGAGTGACATTGATGAGATGGGCTGCCACTTTTTAAACAGGACCCCGGTTGTGGACACAGACCCTGATCCAGACCTTCAGATTGATGGCCCGCCAGTCTGTGAGGGCTCGCCTGTGTACAATTACCTCAGTAAGTACGGAATAAGTAGTCCAGAGCAGGTTCTCTCTGGCAGTGAGGAAGACTTGCACCTTCAGACTGTGAATCTGTTCTTTGAGCAGTTAAAAGAGTCACAGAAAATGAACAGCCCTTGGAAAAAGGCCAAGTTGTTAATTGGGGAAGTGAGGAGACAGGCCATCTGGATGGTTTGATTGATAAGCAGGATATTCTGTCTTTAGATACTGGTCCATCTGGCAGAAATGAGGCCAGTATTAAAGGTGAAATCACTAAGCAGGGTGTGGTTAATACCTGGGGTGATATAGAAGCACCCACTTATGCAGAAGAATATGGATCAAAGTCAAACACTGAGCTACTCATTGGAGCGAAGTCATTGTCAACTCCCTTAATTACAGTAAGAATGAAACACGAGCAACAGGTAAGATGTGGTGATCTTGGCGAAGACTTAGAGCTGAAACCTGAAACAGAGCCACCTAACAAAGAGAACGGATTAATGGTAAATAGGAAAGATATGAAAGAACAAATCACAGCAAGACAAAATATTGCTCAGCTGGGTACCACAAACAGTTTGAGACTCAAAAGATTGTGCAATCAGTCAGATCCCAGTGTCACCTTCCTATCTCAGGAGAAAAAGGAAGAAGAAGAAGAGAATGAGTGTTGAGCAAGTAGAACCAGGATATGAGGCTCAGATCCACATTCATCAAAGTGAATCAGAGGAAGAGAGTTTCATTCAGAGAGAAGAGATGAACAGCCTTCCTTCAAAACTCTGGAAGACAGAGGACATATCACTTCAAAGAAATAAAACAACACAAAATACCAATCTTTTAAAGCCTAGAGACATGTTTGACTTGGAGGCTTCAGCTGATTTGAAGTCTTCAAAAAGCTTGCCAGCATCTTTTATCAGTAATTTAGGCACCGTACCTTCAAAGCCTGAAGTTGTACACTCAAGCTTTAATACTATTTCCAAAAGCATGCATGATGTGTCTCTTGTAAACAATGGGCAATTGAAAGCAGATATTCCTCCATTACCCCAGATAAATAAAGTTCTGGATTTACAAGAAGGTGGATTAAATATGCTTAAATTTGATCCTGCTGTAAACTTGGAGAGATCGACCGGAATTAGAGAGACCATATCAGCACCTCTAAGTGATAATTCTGGTGCAGGATGTCAGAGGAAATCCTTATTATCTTCTAACATTTCCAATGCTGCTGATTCAACAAATCCTCCTACCTCCATAGTCTCTTTAAAATTGACTGAGGACAAAGATTTATCCTGTTTAGGAAATGATACTGACTGTTCAGTATTTAAAAATGAACAAACCATGTCAAGCAAAAGGAACATGGTAGAAATTTCAGACAAGGAAAGCTTGTTGTCTTTAACTGACAACATAGATGGAGTAGAATCTTGTTTGGATGGAAATAGTCTGGAAATGTGTACTTGTTCACAGGATACTCCTCAAAAACAGAAATTTCATAACATTTCAGAATATCAAAGCCATTCGGACTCTCAAACCACTGAAATAAACGTGAATGTACCTGTAAGTGAGACAGATGTAAAGACTGAAAGACATATGTCTGATAACATTGATCATAGAGCAGATGAAAGTCAGATCCAAAGCAGAACTAAGACAAGTAAGGCATTGATTGTGAATGTCTCACCCATAAAGTCAGAGAATTCAGATGAATCAAACAATAAGAGAGACATCAGTGCTAATGAGGTTGCAGTTTCGGCCAGCGGTGAACAACTATTTTGTGGCAAGTCTACCAGATCTAGTAAACACATAAGTGGTCCAACACAAGATGTTTCAGAGGTGCCTCAGAACACACTTGCTGAAATGAAGTACACTTCCTCAGAGTCGAAAAGTGGAGCCAAAGATCTAGAGAGTGTTTCTCTTAATGCTGCAGACCATCTTCCATCGCCTGTGTATGCCATCTCATCCTTCTGGAATGAAATGGAGAAGCTAACCATCAATGACATATTGCGGATACGGCAAATGGGTAACACCCAGCACACAAGTATTTTAACCCAGCCGGAGGATGGTAGCATTGCGGACACTACAGATGCTGGAGACTCTGGTTACTTTACACTACCTGATGACTCTAAGCCGGACCGCTTAAGTGGAGACATGTCCTACATATCTGATCTAGATGAAGACCTTGCACAGCTTCAAACCACATTTTCTTCCAAGCAAGAGGATGAACCATGCGAGTTCCCTAGCTCTTGTGGTGTGATGTGGGAGAATGATCCAGTGGTTGTGGGTGATGAAATGGTGTTTATAAATTCGGAAACCACTCTTCCTGAACATCTCTACACGGCTAATGCTCAACAGTGTTTCAGGAGAATCTATAAGAACATTAGTGTGCAGAACCTGCAAGCTCTAGATGCTCAACCAATCAGGCAAATACTGAGAAATGCCTCTATGCATTCGATCCACTCAGAGGTAGATGATTTTATAGATCCTTTTTACCACGTGAACACTTCAGGCTCAAAGAGCTTGTCTGATGATGAAGAGGAAGTAGAAACCAGTGGTATCACATTTTCTGAAATAATCCAATATCTCTTTGGTGAGGATGAACCTGAGCGTTGTGCGTCTCGTGCAGACAGCATATCTGCTTCGTACAGTGATGTAACAGGCACTTGTGTGCCTGAGATGTATGACCATTTCTTCTCAGAGTTTGATGCTGGAAGCTTTGTTTGTCCAATTGTAGAAGAGTCAGGTGGAGATAAAATGGTTCCCATTTTCTCCTGCTCCCGCTCGGCTAACAGAAACCTTCAATTTCCAGAGGCATATGACTATTTCTTCCCAGATTCATCTGGGAATTCAGACGAAGATGATGAGAATGAGAACACGGTTAGCAAGGTAGTGACAGATAATGAACATAAATCTTCCAACCATGATCCTGTTGACATGTATGAGCACTTCTATCCTGAAGATCAGAGCGACTCCCTCTGGACGAACCCTCTTTCATTTAGAAGAGTTCGACGCACAGGTTTTGCCATCCCTGAAGAGAAGACGTGTTCTGGGAAGTCGTCCCTGTAAAGACATTTCCCAAAGGAATTATTCAACCAATTAATGCTTTGGGCCCTGATGGGAGCCCTTTCCCAGATTCCTTGCTCCTCAACCTGGAGAACTGCATCTTCCAGCAGCTGGCTGAGCGACAGAAGAAGTGTAAGGAGATGCAGACAGTTGTTGCTGATCCAAGTAAGAACTTCTACCACATGTTATTCTGCACACACTGAAACCGAACACTAGTACTTTCTCAAAGGGTTTATTTGTTCCCTTTAATTAACTTTATCAGACATAAGAGACACTAAAATGAGAGCATACATAGAAAATAATTCTGGAAATAATTTCTGTTAGTCATATGTTTGTCTACTCTCATCCCTTTTAAGTAAATATCTGCTGACTGAGAGTGTCTAGTCACATGTCAAGCCTTGCCCAAGCCGTAGGAATGGTTGTACGTGCGAATCGTACTCTCATGCTGGGCAGCTTCTCAAATCTGCAGTGTGCCAGAATTTATGAACATGTTTCACTTTGAAGTGCAAGTAAAAATAGAGAAAACTCCAGGAACACCAGGCCACTTATATACAAAAGGATACTTAGCAAGGATACATTAAATTGATCAAAAGGAGAACTTTTACATTGCAGGATTTATTTTATTTTTTAAAATATATACAAAAGGAACCTGAAAAACAAATCTCAAAAAATATTTAGAAAATTTCCGCAAAAAAAATCCATCTATATATGTACAAAATATTTTCAAATTATATTAATATACTGTTATTTTAAGTTTTAACTTATTTTACAGTTTATACTGTATTCATGATAAAATAAAGAGACATTAAAAATTCTTAACAATCTTACCAAACTTTTAAACAATAGTGTAACTCACAGTGAATTAGTTTTCTCATAATAAACTAATTTATAAAAACCCTTTATAATAAAAGCAAGTTTGTTATTTAATAAAATTGTGTAGATTTATTTATTTTGGTTGATTATTAAGTGATTCTGCACTGTTGTTCTGGATTTTAATGCCTCTTTTCTAGGGTTGGATGCCCCATTTTTGCTTCTTAAACAGGCAGATATGTGCTTGGTTTGTATTGCTTTTGCCTCGTGGGTGCTGAAATCGACAGGATCAGGAGCAGACACCTGGAAAGCTGGTATTTATATTTGTTTACGAACATACTTATTGCTTTGGCATAAATTGCTTCAATCCTCAGTCTTTACTGTGGTTTTGTGAGTGTTTCAAGTGAGCCGTTACTTAAGGCTTTAAGGCGTCTTTTGAATTTTTTTTTTACTTAGAATGTTACTCTGCTTTTACAGAGGAAAAGTAAAGCCTCTTGCCCTGGTATAAAGCTCTGCATCACAGCATAATAAGAAAGAATTAAGGAAATGTGATTCATAATAATCCATAATGATGCATATGTGCTTTTTTTATTGTTCAGCTCTTCTTGCCAATGTCAGTGCACTCTCTGCCATACGATACCTGCGCAGACACAAGAGGGAGGAGGTCTCTGGAAAAACTCCTTTGCGTCAGTTAGAGCCAGCATAACTCCATAGCTGATGTCTCCAGATCTGATTTCAGTCACATCACCCTTTTCCTATGTAATCCAAAAGGGTGTTGATGAATGTCAAATGTGCATGCAGGGCATTTTCCATCATTCTCAGTACATATTATTAATATGATGCACTCTCGTGTGCTTTTATTGCTGATGAACTCAGTTGATAAGCTTACACAGATGACTGTGACTTCAGACCAGTGGCAGTAGGGTTTAAAATATGTATATTTAGAGTATGAACATATCAGTAATCTGCATATCCAATATTTTTAAAAAAGGAATGTTGATTTTTAAAGGAGTAGTTCACTTTTAAAAATACTTTTGCTGATAATTTACTGACCCCCATGTTATCCAAGATATCCATGTCTTTCTTTCTTCCGTCAGAAAGAAATTAAGGTTTTTGATGAACATTCAGGATTTTTCTCCATATAATACACTTTACTGGTAACCAAATGGTTCAAGGTCCAAAAGACAGTTTCAGTGCAAACTGCAAATTGTTCATAGTGCTTTAAACTATTTCAGACCATGAATAAGAGTCTTATCAAGCTAAAAAAAAATCACTCATTTAAAAAAATTACAAAGTTTAAGTTTCATAAGCTTAAAAGCATGAGCTCATAAAACTTAAACTTTGTTATTTTCATTTTTTTTTAAATGAGCGATCGTTTTGCTAGATAAGACCCTTATTCATCGCCTGGAAATATCCTGAAATGTTTTCATTAAAAAACCTTAATTCCTTTTCAACTGAAGAAAGCAAAACATGGATATCTTGGATGACATGGGGGTGAGTATAAACTATCAGCAAAAGTATTTTTCAAAGTGAACTACTCCTTTAATGGGCCCTTTTTTCAGAGATATTGTGGATTCACTGTTTGCAGTGATGAGAGCGGCGGTATACAGTATATTGATTAATATTGATATTGAGATGCTTATGGAAGTGTTGAAGATGGACGTGTGAAGTTTTCAATGGAAGATAAAATGTCTGTGGACAATCAGTTAATATAGTTTGATACTACTGACTGAGATGAATTTTTATGTGCCAAATTATTTTGGTGTATTTATAGACCATATAAAAATTAAATCACATGCCAATGTGAGGATGTCACTTCAGATCTGAAAAGTTTGATTTGCTCAAATGTCATTTATATGGTGCTCCCCATTTAAATATAATGTAGAATGTATTTTCTGTCTGTTGTGCCCCAAATAAATATGTTTATTTGAGAGCATTGTCAGCACACTTGTATGTTACTAGTAATACTTATTTTGGCCACAAGAGGGGGATAACAAAACAATTGTACTATGATTGTGCAAGAAAACCTGATAAATATAGATAAATAAAGTGTTATTATAACTGAGAGGAATTAGCATGCATTGCAGTTGTTCTGCAATAGAAACCAAGATTTGTTCAAACAGTTCTGGAGATTTGCAAGATTGAGACATTTAGGTAGTACTTCTAGATGTTACCAGCAGATGGCCCCAGAACCCTGAGGTAAAGGTCACCAAAGTCCCTTCCCATAGTCTTTGAGGTCACAATATAGGCCATGCTAACAGAGACCTATTCATAATTTCCAACACACTGTCAGTTTAGTTTAGCCATACTAAGTTAAATGTAGTACACAACATGACAGAGTAAATGAGTTCAGAGAACTTGTTTTATTTTAAAACATTTTTTTAAATTTAAATCACTCAAAAATGTAAAAATAAAATATAAACCACACATTTAAATTGGACAGCTAAAGCAGTGTTACAGCTGTTTATTTGTCATAAACAATGAAAAAGTACAAAACTTTTTCTTTAAAAATGAATAACGTTGACCTCTACACAAATACATATTTTGAACAGATTGTAGAAAGCCATAAAAAAGAAGTATAAATATAATAATAATAATCAATATTAATAAAAACTTAAATTTACTTAAATAAAAATAGGAATATATTTACATTTGGTATTTAAAAATATCCACATACCAACAATTGCCTGTAGTTTGTACGACTCACAAAGGATACAAACTAAACTAAATGCAAAAACTCACAAATGCTACCTTTCTTATATTCATATATACATAAAACAAATCGAACTTGTTCGTACCGAATGCATACAGCAGTGTGAAACCATCTCCACAGAATTAAAGGATATTACATGTGCAAAAATATGTCATTGAGCCATTGAATAAACAAACTGTGAATATCCTGATACTCGGGCATGCCGGCCCCTGGTAAAGACATGCCCATTGTGCATGTGTGGCTTTGATTAGTCTGCTATGTGTGCAAGTCTGGACGGGCATAAGCCCATTGTTCTCTTTTATGACCATCTCTGCTGTGTTGTCATAGCGCCCAGGCCTTGAGCTCCAAAGTAAGCCAGTGTCCGGTGTGGTGAAGTTCCAGGCAGCGCCTGAATCATCCTATTATCCCGGTCAAACTCCCATATGTTATCATAGTCCATTTCCTGATCATCTGGCTCCACTGGCTGAAGGTAAGAGTCATCTATGACTAGACAAAAAAATATGATTATTATTTATTTAATTTTTTTCAAATCTTAAAATATTTTAATGAATGTGAGTTCCCACAATTTTGAATAATAGATTACAAAAGGAAATATTTCTAGCCAATAAAATAATTTAGAACTGAGCATCAGTGTACCAAGAAAAGCATATTCACTATAGAAATATCAATGAATTTTCGTATGTAAAAATATGTAAAGAAGGTTGTATTTAAATCAAAATCACATGCCAAGATTTTAAAGTCAGTAAACTGAGCCATCTAAATACTCAATGCCCTAATTTAAGATCTAACGAGTCATTTGTTGTGTTCTTTTCACAGAGAGGCTCTGAGATGTCTTGAAGTATCTCCCACTTGTGAGCTTTAAATCACTCTTGGTTGTAATTCTGTCCTTTCGCTGGTCTTTCCTTCATCTGCCACCTGCAGTGCTGTCATTTAAAATACCCTAAGCCATGTTACACACACACACACACACTTTCATCTGCACTCTTTCCACTGCCATGTCCTGCCTGGACCACCACACCCCATCAAACGGTGTGTGTGTGTGCTGGAAAAGGTCATTCTAAATCCATCCTATTAGCTGTGACGTGAGAGTCTGGTATACTGTATGCACGTGTCACCATGGATTATTTTCTCCCTATGGTGCGTTTAATCCTGACAAGTGAGAGTGTATATGGTGTGACCTCATAAAACGATAAAACAAAATTCATTTGGATTATTTTAACCAGCCTATAAAAATCCTTATGATCTAGGTCAACATTTCACATGCTAAACAAAACTTGTCACAAAACTGGTGATGCAAATTGCTGTGCATATCTAGTTCCGTATGTACGTCCGTGAAACATGCACTATTGTGGAACTGTAACTGCCTCCTAAGTTTTGCATTCCAAAAATTCTTACCTGGTGAGAAACAGTAAGATATCTTCTGTGCTTCCATGACAGTGTGACCCGAGAAACCTCTCTGTAAAAAAACAAAGAAGATCATTTTCATACCATTTTGAGGCTACATAAATTTACAAAAATATTTGGTAACACTTTATGTCGATAGTCCACTTTAGACATTCTAGTAACTATAAGTAACTTTTCAACTACATGTCAACTTACTGTCATTAGAGTATTAGTAGACTGTCAGCTTAATATCTGCTTACACTTTATTTTGTTGGTCCCCCAACAGACATTCAACTGGCTATAAGTAACTTGGCGACTACAAGTAAACTGGTAACACTTTATTTTTATAGTCCACTTTAGACATTCAACTAACTATAAGTAACTTTGCCACTACATGTCAACTAACTATCATTAGAGTATTAGTAGACTGTCAGCTAAATATCTGCTAACACTTTATTTTGTTGGTCCCCCAACAGACATTCAACTGACTGTAAGTAACTTTTTCAGGCGGTTACTTTCCGTTAAAGAAAATTTGGGAGCAGTTCACCAACGAACGTCCAATCAGCGTTGGCTTTGAGGCGGGTTGAGGTGTGACGCAACGAGAAGCGCGACAGTTTTTCTTTTTAAGTTTTTTTAGGTTTTTTTTTGTTTTTCTTTTGCCGACATGTTTATTTGCTGGGCTAACGAGCCTTTACCTGCAGCAGCAAGAGTAGCCTGGCTTGTGGTTTTGTTTTCGTCGTCGCTCTGTTAGTACGTCATATGCTTCGTTGATCTGATTGGTTGATTTGGCCCGTCTATCACCAACATAGGCCAATCAGCTAACCAGTATTTTCGCCCCTTTCCAAAACTACTTCAACGGAAGTGTTTCCAGATGGATATGCGGAGCAAATCCATCTGGCGGAGTCAGGTTATGTGTGTGTAACATGGCTTAGGGTATTTTAAATGACAACTTAGCAACTACAAGTCAACTTGTTCTCCTAACCTGAACCCTAACACCTAACCATAACCTAAAAGTCTACTGACAGTCTACTACAGTCTACTAATACTCTAATGACACTTAGTTGACATGTAGTTGAAAAGTTACTTATAGTTAGTAGAATGTCTAAAGTGACTATTGAAATAAAGTGTAACCAGTAAACTTATTCTCCTAACACCTAACTATAACCTAACAGTACTAATACACTAATACTCTAATGAGAGTTAGTTGACATGTAGTTGAAAAGTTACTTATAATTAGTAGAACGTCCTATCGAAATAAAGTGTAACCAAATATTTCTACATTTTTTGAGGTCAGTATAATTTTGGGGGAAAGAAATGAATACTTTTTATTCAGCAAGGACATAACATTGACAGAAAGTGATCCTAAAGACATTTACAATGTTAAAAAAGATTTCTATTTCTTTTCTATTTCTATAGAAAAAAGATTCTTGAAAGGAAAACAACTACTGTCCCATTACCTGAGAGATGTGGTTGTGTTGTGGCTGTCGGTTGGGAGTGGGCAGCATCTTCAGTCTGGAAACGGCCTGGGCTCGCAGCTCATCCGACCTCTGGCTGCTGACCACCTCCGGCTCCAGGGCCTGGCCATGTCGGTTTTTCCGCCCAAGAGGAGGGGTGCACAACCGGAAGGAGGAAGGGAGGAGAGAAGGGTGCGCCTGCTCAACAGAGCCCCGAGAAGAGTGCTGTATAGCAGAAAAACACGTACTTTATGAGATTTAGAAGATAGCATAGTGAATTAAACTGATTAAAGGATTTAGACCTAAATCTGTGTTGAAAGAAACCCGACAAGTGTAAACCTGAATTCTAGGTGGAAATATTGTCTCAAACATGCATCTTTCGCAGGATAACACTTTGTCTTGTTCGCAGAGCAGCCTATTCCATTATGCATCTAAATAAATTAATTAGTAATGTAGGCTATGGGGACTTTCCATGGCTTTAGCTCGTCAAATCAACGACTCTGGGTGTTTGGTCACCGAAGGCTGCGGTGTCAAGTGAGAGAACGGATCTGATAACCTGACCCACTTACCGATGCTTGTGCAGAGCTCTCCTCCAGAGGGTACATTCTGGGGGTGCTGGGGTCATCATAAAGGGGCGAGAGAGGCTTGCGGTGGGAGACCAAGTCCGAGTGGCGATGAGGAACAAAGAGCTGGTGTTTGACGTTCGTCTGTGGCGTGCTCCAGCTGTTTGACTGAACAAAGACAGATGCAAAAGTTACGCATGTTTTTGTGCATTCCTTTTCTGAAATTGTAAGCAAATGATTCAAATAGTCATTTACAATTTTTGAAGAACAAAAAATAGAACTAAACATTAGGCTGGGCATCTGGTGAGGGATATTCTGTTACCTTGACTAGTGGTGCCTTCTCGATTCGTTGAACAGGGCCATTGTGGTGCACAGAACTGTAGGGCATGTTGTAAACCGGTGACATGGGTCCTTCAGAGGCGAGATAGGATGACTGTGGCGGGGAGGAGTAGTGGAGAGAAATGGGGTGGTGGTCGGGGACGGGTCTGAACGCGAGAGGAGAAGCTGCTGCTCCGACTGCCCAGGTGAGCTGAGTACTGAGTGTCTGAGGAGGTCGGCCTGCTGGAAATGAACTGTAACAACACACACGACACACAAACTGATTAACTGGACTGTACTCACATTCCTTTGCCAGATTACAACTAACTTCATGATTACGAAAAACAAAGGATAAAATGTAGAAATGTTGCTTTGACAACTAACTGAAATCAATTTAAATTAAAAATGAATACTGAATGTATGCAAATAAAACCCCATTCAAGAAATTGATAGATATTATAATAATATTAACATTACACTGCCCACAGAAAAACATTTAAGGTTTTTCTTTTCAAAGTAAGCCTGTGTTTCAAGTGTTTGGTCTTGTTTTGAGTGATTCATCGGTAAATCAAAAATTGTTTTAGCATCATCATATTTAAAAAATGTAATACTGTGACTTGGTCTTTATCTAAAACTATTTTCCTTTCCTGTTGATGTAATCGAGGCCATGTAAGCTTTTGGATAACATTAACCAATAACCAAATGTTGATCATCACATTTGCATATAGTCTGTCTCTGTTCTGATATACACCACAATCCAATCAGTTGGATAAAATCGTACATTTTGTCTTGAATATCCAAGTGTGTTTCAATCACAAATATGTTGCATTACAGAAGTAAAATGTGTTTGGCAATTTATGTCGATTTAAATTAATTAGATTGTCATTTTATGACTATGTAGGATTAAATCTCAAACATGAAGTTGAACATTTGAACTATCTGATCTGAATCAGATGTCCAACTGAACCGATCGTCTCTAAACGTTAACTTATGCAGTGATCTCTTGCGCGTCTACGTCACGCATTGTTTACACGGGAGATTTGGTTTTATTTTTCACTAAACATATTTAGATATACGGGAAATCGCAATGGAAGACGATTTCGATATATCTAAATATGTTTAGTGAAAGGTAAAACTTCCGAAATCTCCGTGTAAACAATGCGTGAGATGTGCGAGAGATCACTTCCGGCGTAAGTTAACGTTGGACGGTTCAGCTAGTTCGGTTCAGTTGGACGTGATTCAGATCATTTCGACGGACGACGCCTGTTAACAAGAGGTAAAACTATATAAATACTGTTCGTTTTCTCACATAAACCGCTTGTTTCGATGTCTTAGGCCATTAAATCATGTTTAATTTAGACTTCTCTTTGCATGCTCTTATAGGAGATCCCCTAGATAGACCTGCATTATATGACTGACAGACAAGAACGGTTTGACCAAAAAATGTCAAAATTGAAAATACCGTGTGTGGAAACAAAGACACCTACTTCTTGGATGCCCTTGAGGTAAGCTAAAACATATCAAAATTAATTTCAAAGTGAATTATCCCTTTACAAATGTAATATAGATACTTTTTGACTGGATATTATGTAAATTAGTATTCAGCATAATCCACTAGTGTGTGGTGGAAACACATCAGAAATTGATTGCACACAACACAACAGAAATCGATTGCGCACAAGTTAATTATTAACAGATCAACTGAAACACTGCTGATCTTTTTTCACAACCACATGTGCTGCTCCTCCAAAGTAAACATGCAAGTCATCCTGAAGAACAATGCCCTATATTTTAGATCTCTAGATAACCACCAGCCTAACCCAAATTTCACACCAGATATGAAATCAAACTATGTAAAAATCCAAGAGCAGTTCACCTAGGAAGACTTCCCGATAACACGTTAAAGCTGGACAAATATCATGTTCACAACTTGATGTTAATCGGTTTGGGCTGTTAGGGTTAGGATGTTTGGATAGACACTTACGCAGAGAGGCTCAGCATAACCGGGGACAGAGGGTTGTCATCAACACTAGGCAGCTGGAGCTCATGGGATCTGCGTTTGTCCTGAGACTGCCTTAATGGGTCAGTAACGCTGTGGCTGCTGCCGCTCCACCTGTCAAAATCCAGAGCCTGAGAATAACAGGGAAAGTGAATATCTCACAGCATTTACAGCCAATATCTAAGATATTCAACACCATGTTCAAGATAGAAGCAATCGCTCACCTGTTTCTGTGTTGGAGTGTAAATGATGTCATACACAGGGGGGAGGGCTGAGGATGGGGACGTCAGCACTTTTGAAAAACTGGATCCAGTCATGGAACTCACTCTTGTCCAGACAGGACACGATGATGGGGTTTATCAACTTCCCTAACAACGAAACCCACAAGAGTTACAGTCAGATATGCATCAGATTCTGTGCAGAAACAGGGCACACATAGATCTCTATGCCATGTACGATAACATTCGGCAATTAAAGTTATAACTCACCCTCAATCATTAACGTGTTAGGTTTGATGTCCTGGCAGGGAGTTGTAACTGTGATCATGTTGAGAGGAAGTTTGCCCTGCAATTGCAAAAGAAAAAGTGCACGATTATTTCCAGAGTGCATCACTAATCACTAAATTATTTATGCAGAGTTGCTGCTGTATTCATTTGTCCAAATGAAATTATGAGTTACCTTGTAAAAGAGGCCATCACTCTCTTCCGACAGAATTATGAGATAGTTGGGGTACAACACCAGCACGCGGTCATACTGCTCCTGTGAGCCGAACAGAGACATTTAATCACATTTATTACTTACTTTACAGACAATATTGACATTTTAATATTGATTGAGTTACTTATTTTAGACACATTGCAAATACTGTTCTATTTTTGTTCCACCAACAAAAATATTTCCAAAGCCCGTTGTGTTAGTTTTTAAACGAAATTAATATGAACTTGATCACTTGAACATAAGTGAATCAGTTTGTTTGAACGAATCAATTGGGCGAATGACCATCACTTTGCACAGCAGGGTGCATAGCGCTAGATACGTCTTGCAGCAACCACGAGTGTGTGTTTTAGCTCGGCTCCTCGGGGTGTGTTCAAAGACAGCTGTTGGGTGAGTCAAGTGAAGTGCGTGAGGCAAGCAACTGGTTTACACACCCTTTTCACAAGCAAACCCTCTCCACTCTCACAGTACACTTAAGAAGGACTATCAATTGCTCACCCTCCCTCGCTGTCCGGAAAAAAGGTTCAGATGTTTGGCCACACGTATACCGGATATTTGGTTACACACACTACAGTCCCATAGTATGAACTAGCGTGCCTGTGTGTTTGTATGCTGCTGTCTGTTCAAACAGACCTGCTGATACCAGGCAGACGTTGACTAATGAGGGTGGTGTGAAAGTGACCATGAGTGTAAACTGAGCTTGCTTTGCTTCTCTCAAGAAAACATGGAAGTGAATTTAGACCCTCCTCATGCTAAGACCAAACAATTCATTTAATGGCTTTTCAGACTTAATGTATATATATATATATATATATATATATATATATATATATATATATATATATATATATATATATATATTAGGCCTGTCAAACGATTAATCATGATTAATCGCATCCAAAAAAAAGTTTGTGTTAATATAGTATATAAATACACACACATGCATGTATATTTAAGAAAAAAAATGTATATATAAAATATTTATATTTATATATAATTATATATAATTCTATAGACAGTATATACATGAAAATATTTAATAAATATATACACAATTTTGTGTGTATTTATGTACATAAAATAATTATACACAGTGCACCCACATATATTATGTAAACAAACTTTTATTTTGGATGCGATTTTATATATATATTAAACCCTAATATATATATATATATATATATATATATATATATATATATATATATATATATATATATATATATATATATATATGATATGTCATTGTTTTAATGCCATTATATTCATGCAAAAATATTCATACATTTTTTGGTTGTATAATTAAATCAATCCTTTAGAGCTCTTACCTGACATGGCATATGTTGCAGCTTGACTTTCGTGACGTAAATGATGGGCCCTAGACTCTCTCGTTGCCGAGCCCTCCCACTCATAGATGGGCTCTTTACTGATGGAGTTCCTCAACTCCTCCTTTCCCACTGGGGTCTCTTCTGAGCACGGTACCTTTGGAGGCAATATTGGCTTTAAATCAATGTTCAAAAGAAACAACAGGCATTAATCGAGAAATAGAGTGTCATCAGTATTGGGAATTTCAGGGAAATCCATAAGCTCTGCTAATTATTGGATGCAGATGTTTTGGTCAAGGTGACCACAAATGAAACCACTCCTTTATGAAATCCCAGAGGATAATGACCAGCATTAGTCACTCTGACCTGAATTAACACCTTTTTTACGTTCATTACAGAAATATGCTTTTATATTTGATACCATACCTTCATTCTTCGTGTATGTCTCCGGTTCGATTGCATTGCCGCGTTAGCCTCGATTTGTTCTTTCAAAAGCCCAAACCAATTGTTCATCTCCTCCTCTGTCGAGCAGTACACGATGATAGGGTTCAGGCTGACCCCTGACAAAGGTCAAAGACAAGGGTCAGAGGTTAGGTCAGATGACCATCTGGATCTCTTTAAGAGCCGGCAACAGGTTGCTGAATATTTTGGTAAATCACTTGTTTTTAAGTATAGATGCATTTGTCTGGATACCGTTGCTCTGTTTCATGTCAAAATGTCAATGTTGACACTTCTGACCCGAGAGCAAACAATCTGTTTCAAGAGCTCTTGTCATTACAACATGCCATGCATTACCAGTAAACCAGTTGACCCTTCAGCTATTCTCAAAGAAAGCATCAAACCTGGAATCTCTATTTTATCAGACCCGCATTTCCAGCCTTTATCAGTGCAGATATCAGCAACTCTGACCTGCCCTGTACAGTCATTTCCAGTCAAGTGTGATGTTTTTTTAGCAAAGGCATGTGTTCATTTGTAAGACTTATATTTGTTCCCTGAATACATAGAGGTTTAGTCAGGACTGGAAATTTTGTGATGTGCCTGATAGATTTCCAAATCTTACTCCCAGCAATCTAAGACATCATCTTTCCTAATCTGATATGATGTTGTGGCAAATAAGGAGATTTATTCAGTCATTTGGAGAATGGGACTTAACAGCACATGACGGTTAAGCTTTAATTCTTTTTCATTCAATCACGGCCACATTGACTCAATCTTCAGAGAACATTAAGCGTAGATAAAAGCAATAAAGTCAATGTTTTCATATGTGGTAAATTCTCATAAACATTTTATAAGCAAACTTGTGTGTTCAGGTCCAGCGCTCTGGAATGTTGAGAACTTTAACTGTGACGGAGAGGTGAAGAGGGAAAGGCCTTCGTAGCTCCGCAGCTGAGCGAGTTCAGGCGCACCTGTCGTATAACAAGGGGGGCCTTGAAGGACAATTTATCTCTCTTCTTACTGAGTGGCAAACGGAGGAGGGTTCAGTTAGTCTTAGTGCTTTTGAACCTCTGGAATGTCCGAACATGGGAAGTGGTTTTGGGCCTACATAGTGTGGCTTTAGAACGAAGACCTCAACAATCTTTTGTTTTCCGGTTAGTTGAGAGTCACAAATTCCATCCTCAAATAACACCGAGAAAAAAACGGATTTTAAAAATCTTTATATCTTTGTAACTGTCTCTTCCTTTTGTTTTATCTCGTGTTTCTTGTCTACTTTTTCCTGTTTGTTCAACCCTAGATTATCAAGAACACTCACCGTTTATCTGGAATGCAAATTCCTGCAGATCACCAAAGCTGTTCCTGTTCTGCACCTTGCAAATCTGTGAGCTCTTTGAAGAGGAAGTGTTCCCTGAATAACAAAAAATACATAGGAAAAAATGTTAGTAGTCTTCCTTTATAGTGATTTAATGAACATTTTTATATACAGAAACATTTAAAAAATCTACATTGAAAATCTGGGATTCAAAATAATTTTATATGTATTTATTTCTTATTTAAACAACAAAAATAATTCATAAATAATAAATAAATTAACAAAAAATATTTTTTATATTGGAAAATACAAAATAACTGTATATAGCAGTATTTTTTTAAAAATATATATATCTCTTTAAAATAAAATAAAAACAAAGAAATAATATTATGTTGTTATATATGAATTAATACAATTTTAGATGTCTGTCACTGACACATTCGGTATTGCACAATGTTTTTCATGGCTAATAAACATTTATTACCAGGCTGCCTCCCTGTGACTCAGGTTAATGAATACAGACACAATAAAGCCAGACTTAACACAGGTGACAATAGACGAGACAGATTTTATGATTAATTCACACATCTTAGTGTGGCATTTTTGGTATGGAGAGGTGACACACTTTACATCATCACAAAGCCCATAAATCCTGCTCATTTCCGTCTTTGATTACCATATGACTCGAACGACGGTTAGTGTCTAAGGCAATGACAGAAGCATGGCCATATATGGCGCTGCTTCTTCATTTCGACTATGGTATGCATTGTATAAAAAACATGAATAGGTGCATCTGTTACCTGGTATGTGAGTCCAGTCCTGTGTTGTTGGAGACAAAATGGAGATGGGTTCGGAACAGGTCCAGGTAGCAGTCATGCACATCCTAAAAGAACATAGACACTACATCAGCTCAAAGATCAACACAATCAGAGGGATCGTTCTGGGTAACGCTGCTTTAAAGGCTTGAATTCAACAACATTGGTGGATTAAATGATTTTAGCCTGAGTACTCAAACTCAAAACACCCAGACACAGCATTAATGAGCTAAGTTCAGTGTAGCAATCGATATTCACAATCCCTAGTATAAACACTCTTTGTGAGAGGTGTTTGTTTGCTCTTAGAGACTGACATTGATTTATCAGGGACATCATCTGATGTTGGCCTGTACTTTACCACGCTACAGAATATGCCATTATCACAAAAACTGTTAGGTAACATCTCCTTTCAATTGTAAAATCACCACTGTACAGTATGTCCTCCTTCAACCTCATCCTGTGTTGGGTTGTTATTTCTGTTCATTCACCTTCACACTCATTTCTTTTCCGAGTATTACTACATGTTATCAAACCAGAAGCAATTCCCACGCTTTTGAGCCAATGTGTGATATATCAGTGGTTTGATCAGTGCGCTCTGCCCTAGGTAATCTCTGCAACACTGCACCGTTTCACAACACTTCACATCCCTGCGATGTTCAGACATGGCCTAAACTCCTAAAACCGACTAGCATCAATTAATCAGCAAAAGCATGTACGTCATTCCCACTGCGCTTCATACAACCACTGTGATGTTGTATCTTCCACCTGTTTGTTGTGTGTTAGATCATTAGAGAGTGAGTAAGACACATGTCATGTGTGTTCAGATCACCTTATTCATCTCATGAAAGTCTGTTTTGAGTAGTTTATTGAATGATTATTCTTGGAAACTGTTCTTTGCGTGAGCGTTGTTTGGATCTGTTTTGGATGCGAGTCGGTGTGTCTTACCTGGCAGTGCAGGAAGCGGAAGCGCACTTTGGAGCTGTTGATCATTCTGCCATAGTTCTTTACATTAATGCTGCTTTTCTTCCATCCACTAACTGGGTCGTAGGGGAACGGAGGGTCCCATTTGATGTTCTCAATCGCCTGGAGATCTTTGTGTGACATTTCCTATGTCAACACAGTGATAAAAGTTAGTCATTTTTCACAATAATATCAGATATATGCACTTATTTTATGTAAAAGCCCTAACAGGGAACATGCTCACAACTCTAGTGGCTAATGTTCTGCAAAAGTTACAAACAAAACGGTCTTGCAGTAATGTTAATAAATGTTATTACAGCTTAAAAAACATTAGCAAAATATTAATTGTACACATTTACATTCTAAGAATGTTGTAAGTTATGAGTTATTTACAAAAGTTGTGAACATTCGAAGCTTCCCATTTTCAATGAAACGTGTCATTTGGTTGATTCAATGAACGAAATGAACACATTGACTTGGAAAAACATTTCGTTCATTTTGATAAACGAGTTCGAACAGTAGAGTCACGATGCGCATCACAGAACAGAGCAAGGCGACCATTTAAGCTTATAAAACTTAAACTTTGTTAGTTTTATTTATTTTAATGAGCAGATCGTTTCGCTTAATAAGACCCTTTTTCATAGTCTGGAATCGTTTAAAGCCCTTTGAACAGTTTGCACTGAAACTGTCTTTTGGACCTTGAACCGTTTGGTTCCCATTAAAGTCCATAATATGGAGAAAATCCTGGAATGTTTTCATCAAAAACCTTAATTTTTTTTCGACTGAAGAAAGAAAGACATGGGCATCTTGGATGACACAGGGCTGAGTAAATTATCAGCAAAAGTTTTTTTTAAAGTGAACTACTCCTTTAATGTAATACATTCGTTGAACATAAACTTGTTTTCTGGTAACATTCTGCTAATATTTTCAAAAAAGTTAGAATAATCAAAGAAAAACTTTCTTAAAATATATATCAAAAATAGCAGTTTAAATGTTCACACCTTTAAGAAATAACATTTTTATACTGGAATTGAAATGCCAGAGAAAGTGTTTTGAACAAACTTGTTTTCTGTCAAAAAATTAATCTTTTCATGATTAGTAATCACAATTTTTTATCTTTTGTCAAATCAACTTAAATAATATATTTAGTTCAGATAACATCATATTTTGAGTTCCTTGATGATATCATTCTCCTTCATTGTATTAACTCACTTTTTCCATTTCAATGAACTTAAATTTTAAGGCAACCAGGTTACTTGCTTTTTTCTAAGTTAAACCAACTATCTGCTAGCATTTTTAAAACTCTATGACCAAAGAAAAAACCAAAAAGTTCCTCACCTTTCTTGGGTGACAGTACAGAGAATGTTGATGATGCTATTGGACTTCTCCTGTCCCTCCTGTGGATACTTTTCCGGAACAAACGGCTGCTGCTCAGAAACAAAAGACCCTAGTTAGACATGTATAGGATCGTGGGATAAGAGAAGATGGACGTGACCCACATAGGGGTTATCTTGACTCAGGATGATCAGTTAATCACACCACGTCTGAGTCAAGCTCTCTGTAACGTTTTCAGTGCTCAGTGTTCCCACACAAAAGATTACATCACCATTACACGTCCATTCTTCCTTTGCTGTTTTAACATCTCAGTCTGCACCATTTAAAGAGAAAAAACAATAAAGCTTATGTTACAAGCTTCATGAAATGCCTTTTGTTACCCATGACCTCCATTTATAATCATTAGTGTCAGATCTGTATAATGAACTTCTTCCTGCCCAACGATACGCTAGTGAGAGTCAGTATCAGCGAGGAAGTCATCCTTGGTGAGAGAGACGTCCTCAGAGACACCCGTGTTTTTCTCTTCTCCCTTTGTCAATCTGTCTCGCTTTGAATGCAATTAGCATAACAACACTGGGCTTATTCACCCAGACAATAATGGGAAGTATTGGTGATTTATCAGGGCTCAGTGATGGGATGTGTTTGGCATCGGAAAATTCATTCCATTGAAGAAAAGCAGGTTGTAGGCAGTTTGTGACACAGAACATGCTTGTAAAAGTGAGGAAAGTTTGACAGGGACAACTTTGAGGCATTACCTTTTCATCTATTGTTTTCATTAAAAATACCATCATTGCACTTATTTTTTAATCTGATAGGGGTTCCTGGGTTTAAAAGGGGCGCGTCCCGCTACACTGAACTCTGATCCTGATATGTTCGCAGTAATACAAAGGCTTTTTTATGATCTCAGGACTCTGAACCTTAACTGAACCCACCAATATACATTCAGAGCACATGCAAATCCAGACAAACACTCTATTTTATCTGGCTGATAGTCAGAAAAAGGTGTCCAAATTTGACCGCAGTAAATTATTCGGATCGCTGTCACTAGCAGTGCAGGCACAATAGTATTACTTTCTGTGCAGGATAAACCCAATTCTCTGAAAAACCCACGAAACCTGAGAACTCAGAACTCTGCCCTGAAGGCTACTCTGGAAATAGAAATAGATCTAACTTCATTACACTGGTGAATTCTATTAGCAGATGAGTGTATCAGTCAGTGTGAAGCGAGATCCTGTCACTGAGCAAATGAGGTTTGCAGACAGCATCATTACACCGCTTAATTCAAACTGCAAATCCGTGTTCAACTGAAGCGCTACAGTAGGTCATTACGGTATTTTGTCTTAAATATTACTAAACATTTTATTTAAGAAGTAAAATGGCAAAAGATGACAAGTCATTATATTATATTCATACACAATTTAGTTAAGTAAAAAATGTTTGTCAATGGGGTAAGATAAACTTAATTCTAAAATATATTCTCTGAAAACTAATCACATTCATTTCTTATACACAATATTTATTTATTTTCGCTTTTCAAAGTGAATGTTTCTTGTTTTAAAGACATTTTAGCTTATTTTTGCAGTGTTTGCAGTATTTTCCAGACTCCTGGCATATCAATATTAACATCAAACTCATAAAATCACATTCAATTTCCCTCTAGTTTGCATGACATCCAAAACATCATATAGTTCTAAGGTAGTTTCTCATGGTTCTTACCTGTTCCTGCGTATGAAACTCTTGCTGAGAGAACCTGAAATTGTGTTGGGGAACGCATGACATACTAGTCCCCATTTTGATTCTGGATAGTGTGTATCTCCTCGATGAAAGATTGTCTGCTGGACTAATAATTCAGTGATCCCTGTTGTAATCCAGCCTCTCTGGAGTGAGAGAGTGAGTGAGTGTCTGTTCACCAGAGAGACGAGACTGTTACTGAAGCAGCAGACAGGCGAGAGGGGAATGTATGAGAGAGGGAGTGTGTCAGTGGGTGGAGATAAAGTGAGGTGTGTGTGTGTGAGCAAAGAATAGGAGGGAGGGAGATGAGGACCTGGGACTAGAGCAATGAAGTTCACACCTTCTGTGTGAGATCCCCTCAATAAGTAAAGCCTAAATAACAAAGGGGAACGTGTCATTTTTCACACCTTATAGTGGGCAAATGGCGCTGATTTGAATGTTTGAACACTATGATGAAAGAGCATTTAAAGTCTGAATGGAGCCTGCTGGTGTCCCTTTAAGAGGTCAGGCCAAACATGTCTGGACATAGACATGCTCTGAATACTACTGGCTGATTATATTATTCACTCACTTAAGTAATTAATACACTTAGGATGTCTGTAAATTAATGTCTGTGTAATTAAAAAGTTCTATAACAGTAAAAAAAACACAATCACAACCGTGGTGAAAACCTGTTTTTATAATAAGAATAATTATATAATAATACTAGCGTATGAACATTTTGCGAGGTAAAGAAAAACCTTTTTTTTTTAATTGTATAATATTATTCATATAATCCATTTTCATAACAAAACAGAATATTGCATGCTGTTATTTACTTTTCCAAATTTGTTAGGCCATTGTTATTTATTTTTTATATCAGCATCAAAATCTACATTCATGGCTAAAAATATGAAAATAATAAAAGTAATACTAGAGTGTACAGTTAAACAACATTACAAAATCTTCCACAAAAATGTGATATAATTTAGGAACATAAATAATATGTAGCATAAGGTATTTCTGAGCAATTTGTATTTGCTGTGAACCTGTCACGTGTGTCTGTATGGTTTGCAAAGGTGTGTGTGAGATATGATCTAATCAAATTAAAAGAGCAACACTTAAGCACAAGTGAAAGTAATCTTGTCCTGTGAGGGTTTGTATCCCTGATGTCATCCAGATGTCAGACATGCAGATTGCCTCGAATGAATATTACATTATAACAAATGCAATTACAAGTTCTATAGCCTCGCTCTTTGTATGTCTTTATGATGATTAGCTATTGCATGAGGAATTCGTTGTTTGAATACATTCTCTGAATGGTTCTTCAGGTCTAATGATGTGTGAATGTATGGGTATGTAAACTCCGTGCATTTCAGCTCTTACTATTTATAGTTTCATTTCCACAGCATATTTTCAAACAGACCCTCAGACATTAGATTTCGGAGGTTATTGTTCTAGTATGGGCGGCTGCGGATTCAAACCAGTAGAACCAGGAAATGTAAGTGAGGCCATGCCGGAGGCAACAAACTGTCACATTCCAACTCGCACATTTTTAAATAGACTGAATTGCTACAACACCTTTATACACTTATCAAGAATTTTAACAGCTTATTGAGAATTTCCTTGGTTCAGACTAATAAGTTGGAAGTCTATTAAAATCTTAAGAAGCATTGCCAAAATATGAGGATAGCATACCTGTTTAATTAACTCACATATATATGCTCTATCTGTTTTTTTAATAATATGGGAAAGGCAGTTGGTGATAAAAGAATTATATTCTGCTCTTTCCTTGTATCAGCATATCTGTCATGGAAAAACAGAGAAGATTTATCATTGCCCCATTCTCACTTTGAGTGCAGAAGTATGCATGAGTCACAAGCTGTTCACTGTGTATCGAGCTCTGAGCCTTAAGGAAATTACAGCAGGGAAAAGAGCAGGGAAACATCTGACATAGTCTTGGAAAATCTCACTGCTAGTCATTTGGGTTTCTGTCTACTCCTGATGCAAAGTTTCGATACTTTGGAATTACTTTGGAATACAGGTCAGATCATCGCTCACATATGCAGGTGTAAGGGAAGGTATCCAGGATTTTCCACCTTTACAAACACTGGTCCCCTCTATTCAGGCTTTTTGGCCAAGCTAGAGACCCCCAATATATTGACAAAGTAAGATTTTATTCAGATATATATATATATATATATATATATATATATATATATATATAGTATAGAATGTCATTTATAATATAATATTTAATGTGTTATATATATATTATATATATATATATATATATATATATATATATATATATATATATATATATATATATATATATATATACCTATATATATATATATATATATATATATATACTGACCTATATATATATACTGACCTATATATATAATATATATATATATATATATATATATATATATATATCTGAATAAAATCTTACTTTGTCAATATATTGGGGGTCTCTAGCTTGGCCAGAAAGCCTGAATAGAGGGGACCAGTGTTTGTAAAGTTGGAAAATCCTGGATACCTTCCCTTACACCTGCATATGTGAGCAATTATAATTATATATAATTATATATAATAAAACAATTATAATATATATAAAATTATGTCATTTATATTATATATTTATATTATAATAATGTCATTTATAATATAATATTTAATGCTTTTACAGCATTTTTGATCAAATAAATGCAGTCCTGGTGAGTGCATTTGAAGGATAAGATTTGAAGTAAGCAGTAAGATAAGCACGTTTTGTTCTGTCAGTGTCAGACAACTTGTATTTACACAGCAAATCTTCTTTCTGACCCCAAACTTTTTACAAAATAAACTTCTTTAATAGGTTTTACTTCCGTTACCACAAAAATATATAAGCAGCACCATGGTTTTCAACACTGATAATAAGTTTCTTGAACGTCAAATCATCATTAGAATGATTTCTAAAGGATCGTGATTCATATACATACACACACATATATATATATATATATATATATATATATATATGAAGAGTTCAGATGCAAAAACCTCTAAATGCTCTAAATTTCACTTAAATGACAATTAATAGGTAATCTTCATTACCATTTAAGTGAAATTACTGAACTTAAATATACAAGCTTGATAAAAATGGTCATTTTAGAAGAAAATTTCAAATGGCATTTAGAGACTTTTGCATCTGAACTCTTCATATATATATATATATATATATATATATATATATATATATATATATATATGTATATATATATATATATATATATATATATATATAATTGAATATTAAAATTTAAATTTCCAATATTAATGTTTTACTGCATTTCTGATTATAAAAATGACTTCTTCCAAAAACATTAAAATAAAATCTTTACTGGCACCACATTTTTTGACAAAATAAACCCCTGTACACACAAGATTTATCAAGGGTTATTTTTTATGGTATTTCGATATCTTAAATAGTCATTGTAAACTATGAAGAAATTCATTGATGTTGTAGAAATAATTATTGTCTAATAACAACAACAACAGTTTCCAGAATTATGTCTGTAGAATAGAATGTGTGTATTAGGCCATAGAAAATGGTTTTATGTTGTCACAAAAGGAGAAGGAAAGGAATTCGGAAGGAAGTGGAAAGTCAAGCCAAACACAACTGTATCTGACTGCCCATACCATTTTATGTGAGCAGCTCTTCTTACTCAAAACAATGACTGGCTTCCACATGTGAAAAAGATTATTTAGTTGGATCCGATGGGGCTAAATGCTTAACCTGTGAATGGACTATTCCTATAAACAAATGGAGGAAAAATATTCATTTCTCAGTTACCATTCACTTATGATTCATATCCCTAATAGTCATTTTGACCATACTTTGACCAGTGCCTTAGACACCTAATCTACTCTGACAATCTCTATTGCATACAATACAAGTAGACCGCTATTTGAAATAAAGATGTAAAAGAAGTGTACATGGCAATTTCAAAAGATCCCAAGCATTATAAGACAAATCAGATTTCAGTTCCCAATGTTCTTTAAGAGTCATGAATACTTCACTCAGAATTTCACACACATATCAGAGCTGTGGATTGAGCAAGGCTATCGGCACGGCCCTGTCTGGGAAGTCCCTCTGCAATGTTTTTTCAGACTTGGCGGGTGCGTTAGGGGTGCTAACTTCACACCTTTGGATGTTTTCAGATGGACCACGTGTGCAAGAGAGAACCACGGGTGTCAGAGCTCTCACAGAACAAAAAAAACATGGTGTAAGAGGTGGAATAAACACGACTTTGAAGGGTTACATCAAACAGGTGACATTTTTTTGTAGAATGCCATCGTCAGCCATTTCTGTTGAATGAGTTGGGGGGAAAACCCCACAGAGATGAAGATAAGGACAGTGTAAATGTCAAATGATGTTTTTGGTTATGGAGAAAGTAGAACAGCAAGAAACCAAATCATTCCTTGTTCCCAGGAACACAAGCAGATGCGGAATAATCCACTTCTAATGTATTGGGCAAACTTCGACTTTCTATGTTATTCGATGTATTAGATTTTAGAGACATAGACAATATAGGACATTACCATTCAAAAGTTTGGGGTATATAAGTTCATCAAAACGTTCATCAAAAGATTAAAAAAATCAGTTTCAACAAAAGCATTCCATTAAGTGCTGCTTAATATTTTCGAGAAAACCGTGATACATTTTTTTAGGATTCGTTTAAGTATGCCATTTAAAAAAAGAAGCATTTATTTAAAATAGAAACACTTTCTGATAACTTTCTTGATAACACTTTACAATACGGGTGCACTATAAGCATTAATCCATGCTTAACTAATGCACAGATAATACTGAATTAATGTGTAACTAATGATTATCTAAGCTATTTGTTAATGATTACCACATTAGGAACTAATTAAGAGTCTGTAAGGTTAATGTATTAGTTCATACATGAATTGTTATTAATTAAATATGTAATTGTGGATTAATTTTAACTAATTAACATGTTGTTAACCAGAACGAGCCAAGGCCTTGTATTTCAACTTCCAGACAACATGACAGATACACTAAAATGCATTAAAACATGATTAATTAATTAATTGTTAGTGCAAATTCATATGCAAATTACTAAATGACTTGTTAATAATGATGTGCCCCAACAAGTAAAGTCATATCATAATGATACCTTTGCAAATCATTAAAGCAGACAATTGGAAGTTAAGTGCATAGCTTTGACATAATTATGGTAATTAACACATTAATTTACACTATTAGTTAATAAAATATGTTTTAATAATTAAGTTATTAATCATATAGACTCTTTATTAGTTCCTGATGCAGTAATCATGAATTAATGGTTTAGTTCTTCATGAGTTATACATTAACTAATGATTATCTGTGCATTAGTTAAGCATGAATTAATGCATATTCAGTGCACCCGTATTATAAAGTGTTACCAATTTCTTCAACCCCTGAGAACACCCAAACTGACCCCTAACTAAGTAAACAGTCTTTCTATCTAGCTAATACAGTCCAAAACTGCAAAAGCATAATTATGAGCTTGGATTTATGTAGACAGCTCAGGTGAATAAAGCTGAGGTTTGTTTATGGCCACATGGTAGGACAGAGACGGGCCGAGTGTGAGTGTCTCCTCTCTGCTGTACAGTTGACGCCTGCAGCTGCCTTTCCAGACTATAAACTCATCAGAGGCCCTCATATCAGTACGCCACAGGGCTGGAGACATGCGCAGTGGAATGTGACAGATCCCCCCCCCAGCCCCCTACCCTCATTAAAAGAGCTGCCTAACGACAGACGGCTATTACGCGAACACACCGATGCTAAAATAACAGAGGACAATACTGCATAGTGCCGAAATGAAATCTTCTCCTTAAAGCAAAAGCTAACACACTCGTATCAGATGTACTGCCCAAACGTGTCCGTAAGCGCACAGCACAGGTGTTCGTGTCGTGAAGCTTGAGGTCATGGTGGGTAAAGCGAGAAGTGCTCAGCTGTCTGCTTACATCAGTCAGAGAGCAACACATCTAATGATGATCCTTCTAATGGGCTGAGCTTTGAAGGTCGCTCCTTTAATCTCAAAAAAAATCATTTGGTTTATTTAAGGGACAGATCGACTAAAAATTCAATTCTGTCTTTATCTACTCACCCACACATCGTTCTAAAACATGTATGATATTGAAGCTCAAAAGAGGATAAAATGAGTGAAGCGTCCAATCTGCTTTTTCTATACAGTGTAAGTGGATGATGACCAGAGGCAGTCAAGCATAATTAAACTAGTCCATACAACTGAAATGCCATTTTCTGAAGCCATTTGTGAGAACAAACTGAGGTTTCAGATCAAATCTCGCTTGACAGCTTTTGGTCACCATTCACTTTCACTGTACAGTGGCTTATTCAATTCTGCCATGAATTCTTCTATGTTCTTCTGAAGAAAGACTCTTTCTAACTCTCTTGTGCCATTATACTTGAAGTATTTTAACTTTGTATTTTGCACAAATGCTAAATTATAAACCCAGTAACAGCTTTGTCCTCATATTTAAAGGATAAGTTACCCCTAAAAATGAAGACGTCTCCCAAACTGTATGACTTTTTTCATCTGTGGGAACACGATGGTCTTTGAGAGTTTCTTAATTGTATTGTCCATACAGTGGAAGTCAATGGGCACAAGGTTACCAACACTATTCAAATATCTTTTGTGTCTTTTGGAGAAGAAGCAAGTCCATACAGGTTCTGAAACGGGTTGTGAGTAAAAGCTAGATTTTACATCAGATTAAACATAAAAGCGTTCAATCTATCTGTTCAAAATGACATTAAACTCTCGTCCACCTGAAAACAGCTTTATATCATTTACAGTAGTTTTTTGAATTTTATACAGCAGTATATTGCTCCATTTTACATTAGTGCAAAAATTCATGTATTGTTCTTAAATATAGCAAACATAACCGGCACAATATAACACATTTAACAACATTACAATAAAAAAAGACAAAGAAAAGACAGCCAGTTACGTTAACATTGCACAAAGTTTCAGGATATTTGTTAATATACATACTGTAATTCCTTTCTGTGGGCTCGTGGTCCTGTGGTGTATTGTCAAAGTGAAGGATGAACACACACGCAGCAGCTTCAGGTTTCCTGGACACAATATATATGACCTTAAACATGCTCTCAGAATTAAAGTCCTTAAAAAAGGAAATAAAATCCTAACTTCTTCAGAAGTTTTGAAATCATATAATCTCACACTACATTTCTAGAGAGAGCAGAATTTACTTAAAGGATAGGTTCACACAGAAATTTTAAATATTTACTCAGCCTTATGTCGTTCCAAACCCAAATGCCTTTCTTTCTTCTGTGGGACATAAAGAAAATATTTAGCAGAATGTCCAAGCTGCTTTTTCCATTCAACTGTCCCTTGTTCACAATTACTTTCATTGTACAGACAAAACAAAAACAGCTTAACATTCTGACTAAATATCTACTTTTTGTGTGTTATATGTAGCAAAGCAAACGTCATACAGGTTTGGAACAACATTTTGGGTGAATGCGTTTTCAATTTTGGGAACGATCTGGGGGTGTATGTGCTCTCATCAGTTGAACTAATCACAAAACCAACTGTTCACTCATCTGCCAATCTGAGGTAGATGCATTGGTAGTGGCTGTTACCAATGACATCACAGCACAACACACACATACTGTCTAGATTCGTTGAGACTGTCAAAATGGACAACCCTATGCAAAATGTGGAAAATTCACTATACAATGACATGGGTCGACTGCTATCAACTAAAGACTTATGACAAAAATATTAAGAAATGTGACATACAACATATAGAGCTTATAATAGCCAAGTTACTCACATTGAAGGGCTTGAGATTGAAGTGTCAGATATGATCCACTATCTGTTCAGTTAATCAGAATTAGTTCTGAGCACCAATCACCCTTTCGAAAAAACACGAGAAAGTGCAGCTTAAATGTCACAGCTAGTTTTTAGGTATGGCTATAGTCTTGGATCAGAAAGACATTTCTCCTGGTTTGTGATATGGACCGTGTCATATTAGAAGAGTTTGTAGAGCTCCAAACTCTCAAAAGCTTTGTAATGCATGACTGTAGAAATCAAACCGAAACATGTCCGCAGGATAAAACACGAAATAACTGTTCTCCATAACACTCACATTTCATACCGAAACACCAGTGCTTCTCCTGATATGCAATAAGTATGAATAAAACTATATCTCCCTCTTAAGTTATAGGTGGTTCCTTCAAACAATACTCTGAAATAGTGTCATATGTTTATATTACATTCGATAAATAAATAGAAAATACATAACACATATATTATGTTATCAACATGATCTGAGCAGACTCAGCTGTATGTAGTGTAAAGTCCAGCTCCGCTTTGTGAGAATTTCCTGCTTGTAAATGTCCGATGCGCTTCTGTGGTGAGACAGGGCAGCATTGCACATTACTACCACCTGAGTGTGGCACAGCAGCACTACATTATGGTGTTCTGCCAAGACGAAATTTCTGTAAACATGCGTGGCAGAACCTGTCAAGAGCTACATTCCTAAAGTTGTTTTTCTGTTTAATATATTATTTCTTAATATTTCAGAAAGAATTGTAAACATAAATTAAATATACATTTAGATATACATCATACACAAAGTGACCGCAAAATGGCAGAGCAACATTCATTTTGCACTTTCAAGCACTGGGGTTTATAGGGTGAGAGTGTGGATTTTTCTTTCATCCTTTTTTACCCTTGTGATCTGTTGGAATGCTGCAGTATTCCTCCAGGCAGAGGGAGGCCGCTGTTGGCCACGAAACGCTCCTCGTCCGGTGCTCAAACCGAGCAGTTGCGCCTCTTTGCCACGCAGGGCAGGCCGCTGGAGCTGAGCCGGGTTTTTACCCTTTGTCAAAGACTTGTGGAGGAGACGGAAAGAGTGGGAGAGGACGGGGAGGAAAGTTGAGGAGCTCTGAGGACAGCGACTCCAGACGCTGCTACGGCGCGTGAACATGCATGATGCCGCCGACCCACTTGTTGCTGGCGAGGGTTGTATTTTTCTATTGAATTGAGACTAGAGCTGCCATCATTTGCCTCCAACCGCGTATAACCAGCCATCCATGGCGACCAGGTCAGTGGGTGCTCCCTGAAGAACAAGAAAATGTCCATTAGGAACTTACAGATTGGGAATGAAAAGGAAGTATTTTGAATAATGTTTCAGCTGTTTTGTTAATACAATAGCTATGTGAATGTGATTGGACAACTGGACTAACCAGCAGACCTATTTCATTGCACAGCATCTCAAATTGATTCGATTTGAAATGCCTGAGCTCAAGACTATCATCAGAATGGTTTGGTTTTATTCACTCCCAGAAGCATCTCACATGATTGTGTTCCCAAACACCAGGCATTTATGATTTAAATGAACATGCTCTCTTGAACATATGGGATAGAAAATGGTACTTTATTTATAAGTGTTTTATGCGATATTTTATTCCCATTTTGCGCATGTTAAATTGACAATTTTGGATGGAAACATAGCTAATGAAAGTCAATGGGGTTAAAAAAAGCCCAATGGACCCCAATGACTTTCATTGCAAAAACAAAAACACTTTCCAAAATAATTTTTAAAGGAGAGAGGTTTGGAGATAACATGACAGAGAGTAAATGATGGCAGTTCGAATGCTCAGAATGCCACTTTCGAACCTGCGGATGTTCATGGGGGCCACTCCTCCCAGGTGTTGGTTTTTGGATTGTACCGTTCCACTGAATTTAGGCAGCTGGTACCGTCATTGCCCCTGCAACATAAAGCATGCCCTCCAGTACAGCCACCCCTGCACTGCTCCTCCTGCTCAGCATGTTGGCAATGGCAGTCCAGACATTACTCTGAAAAATATAATACCATCTTTAGTCATTTATTTATCCATGGAGAGAAAACAAAACACACCCACCCTGGAGACATTTTTAACATATCAGAGAGAAATGTGTCACATACCTGAGGATCGTATTTTTCAACTGTGGCTAAGTGTGAGGAACTGTCGTACTCCACCGACAGCGTACAAACTGCCATCTAACAGAAGAATTTAGAGCAAACACAGAGGAAATTAACCATTTCAAGAGACAAAGATATAGGCAAAGCTTGCAGCTGTGCTGTCCTACTAGCCACTTTGGCAGGTTGAATTTTATATAAAATATATAGATTTTTTCGATACACACAGATACTGAAATATCTGAAACATCTTCATATGCTAATTTTCTGCAGAATATACTGTAACATCTGTGCATATCCGTCTCCCCTCACTTACTCATTTCATTTGCTCCGGATGAAATATGGTTGGTGTTACAGAGCTTGAATTTCAGTGTGGGATTGCACATTTTACTCATTCCCAAAGTGTGCACATAAAACCACCTCTTAGTATTAAATTGAGTTTGTTTTTGCTGCTCACTGCCCTTAAACAGTCAAATACACATAAGATGATGTCAAAATGCTGATCTTGACAGGCATTCTTGACAAGTAAACAGCTGAGAAAGAAAACGTATGTGTAACAGTATAATCCGTGCTGTCAGGTCTTAAAGTGACAGCAGCCTACTATACCTGCTGGCAAATTATGAGATAATATAAAAAATATCCATATGGCAGTTTTTCCCCATGGTATCAATGTCAAAATTGCGGCCAATGAAAATGCTGATTGGCTAGTAACTTCGGAAAACCACTGGCCACAGTGGCTGGTGAGCAAAAAGTTATTGTCAAGCTCTGAGCATTATAGATTTTTTACCTAATGTGGCCACTCTAACATATCTCCTTCTGGTGCTCATGGCAGCAATGGAGGTCCAGGTACTGGTCAGAGGGTCATACCTCTCCGCACTAAAAACATAATCAAAGAGAGAGAGAGAAATGTCATAATATTTGACAATTACGTAATAAAGAAGAGATGTTTTCCTAGCATATTGTCATCTTATTTCCAAGCAAAATATTATTAATACAGTTAAAATATAAAAGTTGTTATAAATATTACTTTTTAAATATTATAGATAATTTCACATAGAGCTTTAACTGATCTTAGATTAACAATCAATACTGTTTTTACAGTATACGCTTCTTTATTATCATTATTTTTAAGCTTTTTCACAATTATTTGACTTAATCCACCTTTTTCTGCGCCCGTTCTATTTCCCATGATTCATAGCGGGTTCAACTGACTAAACGGTTTCTACTTCTGGTTAAAGTATTTGTTTACATAGAATGCTAGCACTCTTAGTCCAGACATTAGAAAAATATCAGTCTACATGTGCGAAATACACTTAACACAACAAATCTTTAACTTTTAGATGGCAAAATATTTTTTAGTAATTCTATGAATTACACTGCGCAAAACAAAAGTAATAGCCTACTAACCAGATGAAGATTGGGCTCCACAAACATGTATAATAAATATTATAATTTATTTATTTTTTTCTCATAAATGCGAACACGAAAAATAAAACAATGTTACGGACGTGACAGTTCTCCATTACGGACATGACCGATCTGAAAGCGACTTTAAAACTTTCACAGAGATCTTAAACAGAAAACACAAAGCCTTTCTTTAAAGGGAATTTCGTTTTTTATTAATTGTATCGTAATTTCAATCAATGTTTCATCAACCAATTGTCTGGTTTTAATAAATAAGAAGTAAATATAGTAGAAAATAGATCATCATGATGGAGGCGCACAAACTGGACTCTGGTGTCATAAATGAACCGAAACTCGGCATATAATTTAGCCTACTTGCCTCACAGGCCTGAGGAATATATAGACTATGCATTTTTGAACGCAGAGGTAGACAGGAATCAAAGGGCTAACCAGTCTAAGCTTTATTATATTTCTTGGGTTATTCTGCATCAGTCGGGGGTGATAGAAACTGTCGAATGTTCATGTATTGCTGGATTAGGGAGATCATGCTGTCATGCATCAGCTATCCTTTGGAAGTTATGAAGACAGAATTTAGTTTTTATCTGTGATTTAATAAAAAGTAACGTGATCAGATCACATTTGATGATTTTTGTTTTTGATTTAGTTTAGCAATGTGGGGATGACACATTGCAAAAATGTATAGACCAGATTCGAACTGAAAATTGGCAACCGGAGTCGTCGTCATGTCAGCGCGCATTGTTTAGAGAAGAATAAGGTGGATAGCATACCTGTTAAGACAGGAAGCACCATCATATCCTCCCGCTGCATACAACAACCCATGCAGGACCGCCACACCTAAACAGCTCCTCCTTGTTCCCATGGACACTTCAGGTTGCCACACATTTGTTACCGGATCATACGACTCTACAGTAGCCAAATCAGAGGTGCCATCATACCTGTTTTGGGAAAAGACAGAGAGGAACAATAGATCTTTCAAGCGTCTTTGTATAAATTGCATCTTTATCATGCAAGTAAAGACAAGACCGTCATCATTCACAGAATTTCATTAGTCAACACCTGACACATTTCCTAACTGAACCTTAAGTAACTTCTTGATTGCCTCAGCAGGGAAATGTAAAGGAAATAACATAGCTTTCAGCACATTCTGTTCCCTTTGTAATGTAATATGAAAATTATGAAAAATAGCACTGATTTGATTAATGTATGTTGGTTGTGGTCACACTTGCTGTTTTTTCAGCATCTCGCATCATGTTTGCCATATTTTAATATGGTGCATCAGGTTTAAGACTGTTCAGCTTTCAAACCTGTCAGGATGTTTTTGAGTTTATTGGCTAGTTAAAAAATGGAAAGCCATTTTCTCCACATAACAAAGAAATGTGCTTTGGTAAATCATCCTTATGACAAAATTTTTTTCATAGAAGGTTATATGAGATAAACGTAGAAAATTATCACAAAATGTCAGTTGTGATAAAGATAAAAAGAAATTATGAAAAAAACAAAATTACAAGATATTAAGATGTAATTATAGAACATAAAAATTATGACATAAAATTCAAAATTGAGATTAAATGTCATTGGGCTTCCCTAGATTTCCAATTATTCCAGGGGTTTAAAATTAAAATAAAATGTTTATTCTAAAGCAGCTCACATTGATGCCACATAACTCTGAATTTTCACGGCATCACTAAAGATTGGTGTTATTAATGGAAAAAGCAGTTGAATCTCTGAAAAAGATAAGGCTTTAGGATCTGCGTACCCGCCAACAGCATAGAGCTTGTTTCCGATAGCAGCCACTCCGACTCGTGCCCGTCGTGTTGACATAGACGCAACCATGTGCCAGCGGTCGGTCCTGGTGTCATAGGCCTCACAGTCTCCATGAATAGCAAAAAGACTGCCCCCACCTTAAAGACACGCATTTAAATCAATCCAACAACATACAGACATTTGTTCATGTGTGTTTTTGCATGCTTGTTTACAGACCTACGCGAAGAGGACCGGACTGGCTCCCTCGCATCCGACGCGGTCGGGTACGGCTGTTACTGAGGACGCCCCTCTGCTCGGGCATCAGGTGATACTTCAGTGCCTCGATCAGCAGGTCTTTGCACTCGGAGTGGTGACGCACCAGCAGCTCTGTATCCACATTACTCATCAGGAAGTCTCGTGTCAGCAGGGGCAGACGCACACACTTCATCAGCTAAACAGAGAAATGGACGGAGAGTGAGAGGTAAGACGTGTGTTTGTAAAAAGGATCCGAAGAATACGAAGGAAGGGAACAGAGAAACAAGTATCGAGCTGCTGAGACATAATCCTTTATTAAGCACTAATTCTGTGATTTACTGTGATGTTGCTAAAAGCACAGTTAGACGGGAAGGAATCACACCCACCCGGGGCACATGTTGCCTCCGCCCATCAATGTCATGCTTGACCCAGCTCAGCACAGCCCTGTACACCTCCTCCTCTGATGGGACATTCAGGTTATCACTGGAGATCAGATCCAGTACCTGCAGAAATCACAAGAAAGGGTTCATACCTGATCTTAAAATTAAAGGATTATGGTTCCAGACAGTCAGACTTTAGTCTTTAACATTTTGAAAGACAAATTTGTGATTTCGTGTGAATGAAGCGCATTTAAATGCACTTGTTGAGAGACTGACACAACAAAAGTATGTAATATATTGAACAGGACAGATGTGCTCAGTATGACACTTTATAATAATGTAGTTTGTTTGAAAGTCGATATTACATTAATCAACAGTCTAATTACTGTATAATTACAATTGGGGGTTGGTAAGATTTTTTTCAAATGATTTTAAAAGAAGTCTCTAATGCTTACCAAACCTGTATTTATTTTGATCAAAAATACATGCATTAAATATGATCTGTGCGTCAGGTCTTAAAGTGACAGCAGCCTAATATATCTGCTGGCAAATTATGATATAATATAAAAAAGTTTTCCCCATGGTATCAATGTCAAAATTGTGGCCAATGAAAATGCTGATTGGCTAGTAAGTTTGGAAAACCACTGGTCACAGTGGCTGTTGAGCAGAAAAGTTAAAGGTCCCGTTTTCGCGATTGATCCTTCAAAAATCATTCTAATATGCTGATTTGGAGCTCAACATTTTTATGTAGAAAACAATTTTGACAGTTAATATTTTTGTGGAAACCAAGGATTTTTTTCTATTCTTTGATGAATTCTTGCTGAATAAAAGTTTTATTTTCTTTAAAATAAATCGTACTGACTGGTAATATGAAAATTAAATTTTGTTTTAATAATATAATTGAATTTTACTTGATAATCATATACATTCCAATTATATTCCAAACTTCTTCACAGTATTAGTTGTGTTTTGGCAATTTTTTGTGACCCAAAATAGGATACTAATTTATTTAACACATCTTTCCTTAAATCCATTCTGCAGTTATTGTTTTTTTTTTTTTTTCAAATCGGCATTATTATTTTTTTAAACCATAGTTATAATTGACTTACTTTCAAAACATTGCTTTGTTTGCCATCTTCATGTTAACATGTCAACTTCTGGGTCAACCAATAGTGCTGAGTGAGTTTCAGATTGAACAATAGCAGAAGGGGAGGTAGGGGTAGAAGAAGTGATAAGTGTTTGGGAAACTATACCATTATTTTGTGATTTAATTTGCTGCTGTTAGTGATGAAAAAATGATTTTGCAATATGAATTTAAGAGACTTCAGCCACCAAGACCAGCTCATGGACATGGACAGAGCTTTTAAAGATTATAAACTAAATGACCAGCATCACAGCTGCTCGGGACTAATGTAATACCATCACCATCATCTAATCTACACACTCAGAAGCACTACAACAGCCTTTGCAGAATTCCTGTCACAGATTGTTTGTTCATTTGGGGCAAAGGGCACAGTTAACATGCCTACAAGCATTTCCTAGGTCTTGTGGGTTAAACAAGGGACCAGTTGAAGCCTCTAGCCTGCAACAGCTGTTGAGAGAGAGAGAGAATCACAGACAGAGAGGGAACAACAGTCTATGTCATTAGCAAGCCCTAATGGTCCTCTGTAATCAGTGTCTGAACAGCAGGGGGATTTCATGGAATCATGTAACTTTTCAAAACACAGGGAGACTCATACAAGCAGCACTCCGATTATTCAAAAGAATGCTTTTCAACGAAGAGAGCGGATTAGAGCTGATGAAATCAGTGTTGTATGTGAGCAGGGGCTGCTTTCTGCTGATTAGCTCTCTCAGCTTCTCATTGACGTGCATTTGTCACCACATATTCGAGCAGGATGATTGACAGTGTATTGAAGTGCTGATGCAGGGAGCACTTATATCAGTGTCACTGCGGAGTAATGCATGCTGACATTTTCGCTTTGGTGAGTCGAAGAAGAGTTCAAAGTTTGGCTGATTGGTATGGTCCAGTTAGCTTTAACTATATCACCTGGGGCCAAACAAATCAAACAGCTCTCTCAATTCACAGCCATTCAAACGTTTCTGCGTATTCTGACTGAGTACATTTTCCCTAGCAATATATAAAATTGCAATTAAACTTTTAGTGATATATTATGCATCATATATACCCATTTAAACCAAGCGTTTTTCAGGTAGGCTCAAAACTTGGGTATAAAATAGCCTATTACTTATTCATTTGGATGTTTTTGAATGGAAAAACCAAGCGAACTTCATAAGTTGACCTCAGACAACAATATAATAAAATAAAAAGCCAGTTCATGACCCCTTTAAAGGGAATGCTAATGGACAGCTATCTCCAGGCCTTGGGAGTTTTTCTTTGAGTAGTGTATTAGTAGTGTGGGGGCGTATTAAAAGCCAGGATGTGGCCAGAATTCCTGCAGTGAAGGTCGAAATGGAGCAGTTATTTTATTTTTTCTCGGACTAAGTCAAAAGAATCAAGACTTCCCAGACGACAGAGAGGAGGAGAGGCCGGATCAAGTGAAGGGATTGTGTTTTTAAAAAGCTCAAGGCCAATGTGACAGGAAGTGGTGTCGGTGACAAATATATATAATTAGACATCCGTGGCCAAAACCATTTTTCCCTCAAGGATTGTTATGGCTCAACTCCCCAGCACTCCCCATGCATCATTTAACGTGTACACTTTACACGCTTCTTTTTACATCTATTCTTAAAACCACTCTTGCATCAGAGTTTCTTACAGTTTTAATTTTTTATGACCCTGGGCGATTTCAATCTGTTCCTCACACAAAGCTATCATATGTACTTTTAGAGTGTCGTTTTGGTGCTTAACAACCCCAGTCCTCATTCACATTTATGTTTACCTAAAAAAATGAATGTAGGTTTCACAGATGAAAGTAGAGAGAAATGTTGCTGTGGCAACTAACTGAAATAAGTTTGAGAACTAAAGCACTAAACTACTACAAATAAAAGAAATTATTAATAATGACAAAATACTAAAATAATACTGCTGAAAATGATGAAGAATATTTGGGTGACCTATATCCTTTAACTACTGTGACAGCATGAGAGGTTCAGGATCTGTAGTGTGAGCAAATTCCCACTAAACACCACTTTAATAGTCGAACCACGAACGCCGTTCATACAGTTTAGAAGTTCGCTGAAACTTCACACAGTTCGGCTCACTTGGCACGTTGATCGTGGTTCGACTAGTCAAGACTGTTTTCCAAGATGGCTCCTGCCTGTATACATGACGTGGACTGTCTTTATAAAATATCTTCTAATTAAACTGTCTGTACACTTACAAAGTTCTCAATGCTTTGTTTTGCATGTAGGAACCCTCATTATGTTACTGTGTGTTAGTGTGGGGCTATTTTGAGCGTTGTTAGTGGTATTAACTAACGATTTCTCTTTACTTATTATATGCCCCCATATAAATGCATTGACGTCACTTTTCCGCCGGAACAACCCCCCTCAGCCTGACTGAGTGGCAAAAGATCTGCTGCGTGACTGGATTTAATAGGGGAAACTGCGAAAATGCAACTAAAACGAACAATTTTATCAATTTAAACTAATTGTTGGACTCAATATAGTGTTCCTTACAACTTTACAAAGATCCAGTGATCCATGGATATTGACATGCAGCCGGGAATCGTGTTGTCTGACATTTATGTTTGCCTGATTTCGACGCCGGGAAATAAAAGCAATATAGACGGTAAACATAAAGCAAATTTGCCTGTGGACGCTTTATATAAATACAATATAGGTAGGTCTAAATCCTGGTGATCACTTATATCAGTGTTATATATAGCTTATATATCATCATATTGTCCAGCCCTAAAACTTTATAGTTTTTTTTGGTCAGTGTTTATTAAGAAACATCCAATAATGCAGAATATGCAATGATAAATATTTAATTGATGAGTTGTTAATATATATAACAATACAAAATGGGTATGGTTTTACAGCTAAATTCAGCATATTGACACAAAATGATAACTGCAAATCCACCTTTTGCTGACTGGAGTCCAGTTGTTTCTGTGAATTGCAGTGATCCATTTGCTCCTCTTTCTATAGCAGTCTGTAAAAATATACCTCCGATTTTTTGTCAAATCTAGTTGTACAGTCAATCGCAAAGCTCTTTCTAACTTTATATGTGTTGTGTTTGCGTTTCGCAGCATTCATGCTGAACACATACCAGGGCTCCAGACTAACTTTTCCACTGCATTGCACTGGTGCTACCAACTTTCTCAGTTGGTCGCACCAGCATTTGATTTGGTCGCACTTTTTTTTTTTTTTACTACATGCCATGGGATTAATCAATGCATGCTGATGAACAGTGGTTTTAATGGACCAAAGCTAGCAAATGCATTATACCTGTAATATATTAATTATCATTGCCAAATTTCAGGATTTTCATGGATTTTGGACAGTAATTTTAATCTGTAATTTTAAGCATTTTACATTTCAATTATATATAATCTATCAATTTACATTTGAACATCTATCTATCCATCCATCCATCCATCCATCCATCCATCCATCCATCCATCCATCCATCCATCCATCCATCCATCCATCCATCCATCCATCCATCCATCCATCCATCCATCCATCCATCCATCCATCCATCCATCCATCCATCCATCCATCCATCCATCCATCCATCCATCCATCCATCCATCCATCCATCCATCCATCCATCCATCCATCCATCCATCCATCCATCCATCCATCCATCCATCCATCTATCTATCTATCTATCTATCTATCTATCTATCTATCTATCTATCTATCTATCTATCTATCTATCTATCTATCTATAATCTTTCTATCAGCATCATCTATCTTTTAAAAATCATTAAACATTCCAATGAGAGATACATTGCATTTTAAAAAGATTAGAGTATTATAATAAGCTAATACAGATTTTTCGGCATCAAAGTTTATAGTTGTAACAAAAATCAGAACTCCCACTCCTTACCTTCTGCATTTTATAATCATTTCTCTTTCCTCAGTCGAGCGATTAACTCTCATCTAACCGCTGAAAAACGTCAGAAGGGGCACGCTGTTTCGTGAGACATTTTCATTTTTATATGCCTTAATTCTTGAATTCGCAATCGCGCATTTCACCCTCATGTGCAATGCGCGTGACGTCTACGCTCGTCGAATAAATAAACTGCACGTGTCTTGCGGAAGAACACTTTAGCCGGAGCTACTTCTCTCCGTTAATATCTACGGCGAGTCACGCAGGCACTGGGCAACTCCGCATCCGAGTCTGACCCCGGGATAAAATAGTCCGAATATAAACACTTATTATAGGCGTATCATAGTGATTCAGGATAAATCAAAAACTCGTTCATTTTGAACATAAGTTACAGACTGCAGCAGCTGATATAACGGCGTCTCTGTTGCGCGAGCGTCCACTCGCACATATGCGACCACATACAATTTTAACTCGCACATTCTCAAAAAACGGTCGCATATGCGACCAATTTGGTCGCAGTCTGGAACCCTGCATACAGCCGCTCAGTCTTTTTGCCACTCACTGTGAGAAACTGCAGGCACGTGACCGGACGGTGACGTCATGCGCATTCCCTCTATACTAGCATATACGCAAAACAGTTTTTAGAGATAAAATTCTTTACATTCGATTATCATGAAAACAAATCTCTGAGAACGGTCGACTAGGTACCAATGTGTTATTAGACCAAAGGTTCATTTTGCGCCAGAGTTCTCCTTTAACAGACGGCCATCTTGCTCCAGCCTTCTGAGGGCAATGTATAAGAACATGCCCTCTCACGATGTCACACTACCTGAACTAGTATTCTACTACATTAACTACAAAGGAGATCCCCTCACCTGTTTGAGAGGTAGCAGCATAAACTCCTCAGTCTTCGAGACCTCTACGAAGTGCTGCAGGACGTACTTATGGGCTGACTTGAGAAGGTCGCTGCAGGAGTGAGTGTCTGCAAAGCCACGGATGCCCAGGCAGTTTGAGGGGTCCAGCTGGCTGAGGAGGAATTTACAGCAGGCATCTCTCACTCCGTTGAGCTGCAGGAGACTAGCTGCTGGCAACAAGGTCTGCTCGAGTAAAGCAGTAGAAGTAAGAATTAAGAAGTAGTCATTTTCAGAAATTAATCTTTAAAACCATCTTAAGGTGCGGTCATATTTACTAGATTTTGCTCTCACATTTTTTTTTATTTAAGTTTCGCATTAGGCCAAAAAAGTCCCCCAAGCAGACCTCACTCATGTTCAAGTTTGATACTATAACCAAGAGAAAGCTGCTTGGTTTGAAAGTGACTTCTATGTAAGCCTACAGAGACAATGGACCTTTTGTGAAGGCAAAATTTTTCTAGAAATGCACTCAAGTTTCACTGATGTGATTGCACCTTTAGTCTAATGAGAAAAATGATTGTAAATTAGCAGCCACATATGCATTTGTTCTTTTGAAACGGCACAAATAGAAGGCCTGCATTTGCAAAGATGCAAATTGTAAGTTTGCACAAACCGTCTGAACACACCACCTTGTTACGCACCTCACAGAGCAAACTAGATTACATTCTGGTGATTGTGAGCATTAAAATACAGTATGCTCTTCAAAAGACACTAAAGTCGACGTACCTGCACATTTCCTTCTCCGACTACGATTTCTGCAGTGTAGGCGTACTGCACCAGCTGCTCCAGAGCTTGAGGGTCAATGTCATGCAGGGTCACGTGGGTCTGACGGCTCTCTGACATCTCATCTGCACAGTCACAACATACACAGCTGTGCAATAGAGGCTTTTGAAGAACACTGGTAGATTTAGGCAGTTTCCCAAGGGTTTGACGATACTGAGGTCCCATTCACACATACAGCGAGCTCTGGTGGTTGTACTGTTTGGCGAAGTGGATGTTCCCATTAGAATTTTTTTGGTGCTGCCTCCCTTGGCAATAGCTTTAGAAAATCTGATCAGAAATGGGTTGATCATCTGCATTAACACTCAGTTCACAGGGTATCTGTGCTGTTGGTTGCTAGCAGACGTTCCTACTTGACTGCTATAATTCACTGTATCAGACAGTGGTTCACTGTTTGTACTATATTTGCATGAAATCTGCATAAAATGTCCAAACTCTTTTCGGTTTTGTTGTTTTGTCAATGTTCAGTGACATTCAAGTGAGACTAGTGTTGTTGTTCTCAACTAAAACTATTAAAAATGCTGCCTTGGCAACTAATTAAAAAAAACAAGTTTAAGTTGAAGTACTAAAACTGAAATAAAAAATAAATTAAAGAAATATAAATATAATTGTAAAACCAAGAAAATTACCAAACCAAAAACTAAAAATATAAAAAATAAAAGCAAACTCAAAATAATAATAAATAGTATAATAGCATTTATACTAAATATAATAAAAAAACATTAAAATAATAATAATACTGCTTGAGACATATGACAATACTAAACAGTTAAACATTCCACACAAAATATGAACTGCTGGATTATTATTTTCAAACTTTGTAGACAAATTTTTTGCATAATGTCATTTTATGAAAGGAAAGTGAATATCTTTGTTTGTGTTTTTACATCTATACAATCGTAACCACTTATTTCTATTCTGATATTATTTGTCATCATACTGTTAGCAGATATATACGCCTGGTTTCACAGATTAGGCCTTCGTTCAATTAGGACATTTAAGTAGCTTTTGTAAAATTGCTTTAGAAAAACATTAATGCTGTGTATCTTGAGACACAACAATGTCACTGACATATTTTAACATATCTCAGGGTAAGTTGCTTTTAGTTAAAACAGCTCAAACATGCATTTTAATCTAGGACTAGCTTAAGCCTTAAATATGAAAAATAATTTTGTTAGAAATTAGAATTACCTATAAGAGAAATGCAGCACACTCACTGTTAGTACAAATTAGTCCAGACTCAAGAAGATTATTTGTTGTAAGTTAAGCAAGTTTCAATATGTATAATGGAGTTTAAATCAGTGCATTGTTAGTAGATCTAGAGTATGGTAAGTTCAGAATAGTCATGGCTTTGAATTGCCCACATTGTCCTGACTCATACCATCACACTCTAGTCTGAGGTGCAGCGGGACTGTTGAGCAATAGGAAAAACCAGGCACCTGCTGATCTGAGACCAAGACAGGGAAGAGAATAAAGCATGAAAAACATTAGGAGATGACAAAAGGCAGGAAGGTAGGAAGGAAGGAAAGGCTTGAAACAGAAGCTGAGGTAATGTACATAGGAAATAAACACTACACAATACACAATACATGTTCACCTTTAAGACTACTGTATGTGAAGTTTTAGTTCATGTGTTTGCTATGGAACTATCTATATGATAGCATACTCCTGATTTCCCCCCAAAAAACAGATATTAAACTTGTAAAAAAAATGCATTACCTAGGGATGTGCACAAGTACTTGAGTACTCCATCATGATAACTACTTTAAAAACTATATATATATTTTTTTTTTCTGATTGGTTATTGTCCCATTTTAAGCTGTACCTGAGGTCTGATTGGTTAGTGTCAGGACAGCATGCTGTCCAGACCGGAGGAATAAAGTTAAACTATGGACTTTTTTAAGAGCGCAGTAATGTCTGAATCACTTTGTATCATAAAAATACAGTTAAGCGCAAGAAGTGCAGCACCAATCTGCAATGTACATAATATAATTTGAACACTTTTATAATAGAATGTTGTAAACTCTTTGCACTTTAGTAGGTGTCCGTGTTTCAGTCTTGTTGGTACAGGAAGAGTCGCATCCACAACAGGAGTTACACATTCATCAGACAAGCACGGTCAAGTTCACGTGCAGATGTAAGTCCTAATAATCATTTTATTAGTAGCCTATATATCTGATTAAGCTCATATAGGATGCATTTGGTTGAGTTGGTTGAGTTTAGTTGAGTTGGTTGAGGCATCAGTTCAAATGGCAATGCCCAACATTATTGTCTATGATTGGGTAATTTGAGACAGTCATAGTCCTCTTGGATAATAATTGGACTAATCCAGCAGTGTTATTTTTTCTAGTCATATTTTTTCATCAGTAGGCGTATGTTCTAATTCAAATTGTTTCTCGACATAGCTTCAAAAACATGCAGGGATGTCTTGAATTACTTGACAGCAGGTGAAAATACAGTTAGGAGGAAGCTGTGCAGCGCCATAACATTGTAATGAGAACACTATAGACTGTTGTGAACTCATTGTGCTTTAGTAGCCCATGTTTTAGCACGCTGTTACGAGGAAGAGTCGTATCCACAACCAGAGTAACACTTTCTGCCTAGCACATAACTTAGTTCAAGTTCACTTGCCTTTGCATCTTTTTGTGCAGATACAAGTTGTAATGCTACAGCTATGTTGTGTATCAAGGATTTCTGATTAATCTCATGTAGGATGTGTTATTTAAAACGGGCTTTAATTTACTGGTGCTTCTTCACTCCATGCAGTTATTCCTTTATGATGTTTCTTTTTTTTTTAACATTGGTGCATTATTGATAATCTAGTAGTGTTATTTTTATAGTTGTATTTTTACAGAAATATGCTCATGTGATATTTTTATTTGTCAACATTTATTTTTGTAACAGTATTTTAATTCAAATATTTCCATCACCATATGGAAAAGACCCACCCCCAAATACTTGATTACTCGTTTCTGAGACCTATCAGTTCAAGTAAAATAAAAAATTGACAAAAATGCCAATCCCTAACATTACTAGGCAAAAAAAGTGGTGTTGCGATTTAGGTATTGACGATAACCGTGATATTTAAAAAATTGTAATATTGCTATCTTGTTAATAAGGGGTGTCGGAATATACCGGTATATTGGCGATAACGGTTTTAATTCAAATGAATAGAACACGTATAATAATATGGGACGTAAATAATCCAACGCCAGTATCTGGTTGACATTGCAAAGTACAGTAGGTGGTGGTACTGCACCTGATTGCCAAAACTTATGGATTATCGTATGTTTACCTCAAATATCTTTAGAGACCAGTATTTTTTATATTATGGAGTGCTAAAAAAAAATCTGATACCCAGACATATTGGCCAGAACCATTTTCATTTCTAAAATAGCAATGTAGAATAGGACCTACTTGTAAACATGGCGTGGAAGTATGGACTGCAGGAGGCCAGCACCACCTTGTGTGCCTTGATCTCCTTGTTGGCCACATGAAGCACAATGTCGCAGAGCAGGCCGCGCTGCCGCATGCGGTTCATGGACACGAAGGAGTCGTGGTAGTGGCGTTTGGAGTTGTGCGAGATGCTGTGGCCATCCCGGTTCAGCAGCTGCATACCCCCCTCCATCATGCCGGTGCTCTCCAAGGCCTGCTGGAGCCTGGGCCTCACTCTAGGACACTACAGGAAGAGAGAAACACACCAGATGTTTTTTAGTTCATGTCAAAATATCATTTAACAGATATAAACTCTTCAAATCTACACTCATCATCTTCAGAAAAAAGTCCAAAAGTATCGATGACTCAACAGATTTTTGTTCAATCTAATGTTATCTAAAACAAGAATGTCCTATATGTCCACATTCTATACAAGAATGTGTGTCTATATTGCTTTAAAGGGGGGGTTGAATGCGATTTCACTTTTTTCATTTTAAATAGTGTGTAATGTTGCTGTTGGTGCATGTACAGAATCTGCAAAGTTGCAGCACTGAAAGTTCAATGTAAGCAGAGATATCGTCTTTTAAAAATCAGGAAGTATAATTGCCTACAAAAACGACTCGATTGGGACTACAGCTGGGTTATGGTACGTCACTAACCTACACATTTGCATCAACCCCTCCCTCCGGATATGCAGGAAAGGGCATGATCATATTTCTGCGGTCGAAGTGAGTTGTGTTCACCCAGCTGTCAGGTCTTCTGTGTTTCGGGCTTCCCACGGACGCTATACTTCGACAACAATGGATACAATTTGTGTTTGATTATATTCCTGAAAATGACGATGGTAATTTATCTCTCTGTGCTGCGCATTTACAGAAGACAGCTTCCAGAACCTCCACGAATTCAACACCGGATTCAACAAGAAACTGTTTCTAAAACATGAAGCAGTTCCAACTTTAAAACCAGAGGCAGCAGTTGTTGGGCCACAACCTGTAAGTAGGCTAAGACTTAATCATTTTAAATGTATTTGCATGTATAATTCCAGACGTAGCCTTGTGTTTAATATTTTTTTTTCAAATGCCAGCGCTAGCTTTGTAGGCTTTATGGGCTACTAGTTAGGGTTTTTTGTGTCTACGGCAAACGCGTACAAACATTATGGACCTGAATTTTGTATAAGTACTAATGTTGTAAATGTATTTTTCATGTATATATGCTTTATGACGTTATTTTTGATTTTATCAAGAACGTAAACATGCCAACGCTGTTTGTGTTTAACATTAGTTAGCCAGTCAGTTGCTATCATTGCCAGTCAGATGCTATTGTGTAAAACAAACGTGTGTATGGTTAAAAAATGTAGCAAATTATCATTCAGAAACCTTTATTAAGATCCGTGTGTGGTGAGGTTCTGCTTGACTCGATTCATCGCGGCTTTCTCTGTCTGATTCTGCCTCACTGATACTGCAGTCTCCACATCATTATTTACGTGTATCCACCTATTTTTTTACAGTCTATGGTATCCACAATCTATGGTATCCACCTTTGGCATGCCCGATTTCGCCCATAAAGGTAATGGGCGTTAACCTTCGGGACAACGTGAGCGACAGTTTAGCCAATCACAACACACAGGCCCAAACGAACCAATCTGAGCTCACTACGTGATTCTGAGGGAGTGTTTTCATAGTACTCAGGAAGTGAACCGCTCGTTCAGGGGACAGAGGAGAGCGCGGCTTACAATAAAGGTGAAATTTATGAAAAATAAGACTTTTAAAAAAGAAAAACCACAAATACATGTTATATTGCACCCCATAAATACAATCATGCAAAGAAAAAGAGCAGTCAACCCCCCCTTTAATGCAAGGCAAGGAGGAGAGTCTGAGTGGCCAATAATAACAAATATATAAATGTATGTCTAAATCAAGTTAATTACAACATAATAATATACTACTAAAAACAAATCCTATAGGGTATATAAAATACATAAAGAGAAAAAAAGAAAACAGTTACAAGACATCAATATAATTATCATTTATACATCTTTTATAACATATTAAAGAAAAACATTTTCTTGCTCGATGGATAAATATCTTATTGAGTATTGACCTCTACAAGTGAGAAATTTAGGAAGATGAAAATCTGAAGATTGATGAGTTTTCAGACACGAGTATTCAGTTGTCAGACGAAAAGGGACCGGCTTCTTTGTTTGCTAGGTCCTTTTCAAATACTTGGCATCATGGATACTAGCAAATACAAACAGATAACAAATCAAAACCTGACGGCCTCTCCTCATATTTACCACGGGTGCCAATAATTCTGACCATAACTGTAATCAAATAAAAATAAATCGATAAATCTAAAACAATTGTGGTAAAAAGACTATAGACTACGATGAAGTTTATTTCCTATTTAAATAGGAACTAAGTGAAGACAAGAAATAAAAAAATATTTCATGAGGGTCTTTAAGAACTCTCATTCAAGCTAATGCTAATTATTAATTAATGTCATGTTTAACGTTTAACATCTGTGCATTACCCCTAACAATCTATTAGTTATCTGCCAGACAGTAAATCCATTACAGTTTGTGCCTTCTTGGTTCACATTTCGTTTCCATACAGCATAATGGTTGCTTCAAGGCATTTTGAACAACGAGTACAGAATCATAATGGGAGAAGCGAGCGCCAGACTCGAAGCGCTCAAGCCTTAAATATCATGAAAATTATCACTTCACATTAAAAAATCCCTCTCATTTTATAGCTTATAGCTACATACAGTTTGCTCCTCAATACTCAGTGGCCTTTTCTCACTGGCCTGAGGCCTCAAAACCTATTTAAATTTAGTCTCTCACACACATAAAGACTCCCACTCGCTGCATAAATAAACCGGCTGGTTGATTTTAATAATGAAACCGCGTTCCAGATAAAAGAACGATATGGAACGGTTGAACCGACACGTCGTGACGAGTTGACCAGCCAGCTGCACACATTCAATTCTCCATAAAGCATCAAACCACTGTGCTGTGCCCACGGAAACATGTGCTGGTATCTGTCATACTCTTCACTTTGAGTGGGAAGATTGGATAGAGCAGTGAGAGACAATATAAAGGAGGATGATAAATAGCAATCCAGTTGACGGCACCTCTTCTATTAGATGTTGAGGTGTGGTGTGTTTTAAATCAAATAAATTAAAGCCTTAAGCAATGGGATGTTTTGTTGTTTACAATACGGCTCCAACTCTGAAAGCATTACTCGTGTTGCTCCAAATACCAGACGACAGGTGAAAGAGCATTAAAAGAGTCATTGGCTCAGTATTACAGCCAGCAGTGGTGTGGCTGCCCACAAAATGGCTATGGGGTTTCAGATGTATAAATCCTTTAGTTATACAAAGCAAACCATGTGGTCTGAAACCTGAGGTCACTAACTGTTTAAAAATGCAGAATAGATTAGTTATTTGTTGCATGGTAGGCACTCAAGACAAATTGAGAAAGCATTACTGCTTTTTCGGGCAATGACTTCTTCACAAACTTCATTAGTGAACATATCTCCCTTGTACTTGTATCTGGTTAAATATTGCCTTTAAGGTTTTGCTGCTTACCCATAAGGCAGTCAATAATTTCACCCCTTTATATTTGTCCGGATTCTTCTCACATACACTCCTACTTCGTACTCTTATCTTCTGCACTCACTCTTGTTCTGTCTCATATCTGCATGACTTCCATGGGTTCGTTTTAGACAGGCTTTAATGTGTATATTAAGTACCCTTCTTACTGTATGTTGTGTTTTTAGGCCATACTGAGGGCCTTTATTTTTTAGATTTTATGTTGATATGTTTTTTGATGTTTGTAAGGTGTCCTTGCGTGTCATGAATGGTGCCTATTATACAATATATTATAGTAAGTTGCTAAAAATCCATAAATCCATAAATATATATATATATATATATATATATATATATATATATATATATATATATATATATATTAGGGCTGTCAAATGATTAATCATGATTAATCACATCCAAAATAAAAGTTTTTGTTTACATAATATATGTGGGTGCACTGTGTATAATTATTTTATATATATATAAATACACACACATACATGTAAATTTAAAAGAAAAAAAAAATATTATTTATATATAAAATATTTTTATTTTTATATAATATAAATTATATATAAATTTATATACAGTATACACATTAAAATTTTTCTTAAATATATACAAGCGTGTGTGTATTTATATATATATATATATATAAAATATTTATACACAGTGCACCCACATATATTATGTAAACAAAAACTTTTATTTTGGATGTGAATAATCATGATTAATCATTTGACAGCCCTATATATATATATATATATATATATATATATATATATATATATATATATATATATATATATATATATATTAATCTGATAAAAAGTTTCTAAAAGCTTCTTATGGTGTTGGGAACCATTTTTTCTTTCTTTTTAGGATTGTACAGTAGTAGCAATAGCTGTAATATTTAGCAGGAATGTGAGAACCGGATTAATCAGTATAAAAATATATATTTTTTTTATAACCTCTTGCATACTGAGACAGGCTGATTCAGAGTTACAGATGAAGACAATCCTTACAAAAATCCCCAGTATCATTAAATCTGACTCAGCACACCGTGTCCCATCCAGACAGAGCATCTCTCACGGTCTCACTCTCACCCCTCCTCCTCTGACCCATTCAAGTCATCCAGCAGAATAACCAGCACTACCTGAATTGATGACGCCTTTTCCTTTTGTTTCGCTTGTCTGCTTTATGGAGAATGCTTTGGATTGAATCCTAGAGTGCAGGGGATGAGCATCATCACAGTCCTTATGAAAAATGAATAAAGCCTCAGTCAGTTTGGGAGCTTGTGTGTTGTTGACGTAAATGAAAGCCGCATGAGTGCAGGTCGCTGACGTCACATGTTAAGGTCGCGCCGGATATTTGCTTTACAATTGTTTTATTTCTTAATCGAGGCTCCGATAAAACTGCTTACATCCAAACAACATCAATAACAAGTTATCGTCCAGCAATTTGATAACGCTACATCTACACTGTTTAAAAGCTACATCACAATTCTCAAATCATACCTCCTTAACATCAGTTCGCTAGTGATGGAAAGTCCGACTCATTCACCTGGAATCGGTTCCTCCGAACAGTTCGTTACAAAACATTTCAGAAATTATTTTACGTCATGAAGTAAATACGTTTCCACGTGTTTCCATATCGAATGTTATTATCAGCTCAATCATCGGTTATTACGAATCCAATATGTCCAAAGGAAAGGATTCCCAGTGAAACGATACAGTTGGATTCAAATCATTCATTCATTGAATAACGATTCATTGAAAAGATTCGACTCAAACGGACGATTCGTTCAAGAATTGAAAATAGAAAAGCTCATTGTAGATGTTTGTGGGGAAATAATTTTCTGTTTGGTGTGCCATGTACACACCATAACAACAAATTAAACCATACAACAGAATAATATTTGACCTTATTTAACAGTATTCGCTTGGTGGCTGAGCCTTTGTTCAGATGGGATTTTACAGTACAGGCAGTAGCACTGATAGCTAAAAGACGATAAACATCATTCAGCCCTCATACCATATTCCAAACGCTTTAAACGACAGCATCAGATTCAAAGAAATGCTCAATGCACACACTTTAACCTAGATCAATTGACAAACGTCTGTCTGAACAAAGAGCACATCAGTGCGATAAAGCTATTTCATAACACTGCAGCTCTGGGATGGTGAGCTTGCGTTTGCACACCCTGTCTTTTTATGTATAAACTAAAAATCAGGTAAGAAGTAAATACATGTTGCTTTCATTGTCAGATGAGGTGCAATTCTGTCAGGATGAGATCGAATCTAAGCTCACCTGCTGCCGTCTGTGTCTGATTGACAAGACTCGTTTCTTTTTGTGTAGCGCTCTCTCCAGTTTTGTCCGTGTGTTATTATTAAATCGGATGCATGTGGTGATTTATTTAGCCGTGCGTCTGCGTGGTGAGTTGACATGCTACATCACATGTCGCTTCAAAACAGACGTCTGTCTCTCAGCTCTGATCTGCATTACAAAAAAAATAATACTGTGTTGAACATGTCACGCCTACCACAAATTTGACTGTGCTGCTTTGTTTTAATCATAGCATATTGTGCTTTGTCGAACAGCCTCTGCGGTTGGAGAGACATGTCTCGGTGGATTTCAGATTCAGATTTTTGGTTATTTTATGTAATAAAAAAAAATAAAAAGCTACTGTTAAAATCGTGTCTGGAAACATTCTCCATTTGGACAAAAATAAAGCTCACACATTATGTAGAGGTGACAGATTGAAAAACACAAGCAAGCAGAAATGAAGACTGTGAGTTTTCATTTTTGTTTTGCATTTACGCAACGTTAAACTAAAGATCAACTCGGCTAAGCTCCCGAAAGCGGTGCATTGTGGGTTTTTGCGTCTCTGTGCACGTTTCTTATCCAGCATGGCAGGGAAAAACAAGAGGTATGTCCCATTCTAAGCTATTAAACCTCGTATATTTAATCACATATTCTTGCTATGGTTCGAGTACAGTCAACTAAACTGTAGATAGTGTTGTCAGAGCTCAATTCAATTCATAAGACACTTATCTTATGATATTTGACGATAACTAGCTAGTTTTAGCCACAGATGATGTACTAAAACTCATCAGTCTATGAGTTTGAGTAGATCAACAATAATGGAGAGAACATGATTGTGCTCATTAAATATACAGTAACTAATTCTGATTGTTTCCATATATATGATTAGCTACGAAATGTGTTAGGGAATTGTCATTTTCTAGTGTACAATTAAGGCTACATGTGCTTGCTAAAAGTTGGCTGAATATTGTTAATTTTTTTTTAAATAATTGAATCATTTTCATAAGAATTACTGTAAACAATACTGTTGCAAATAATAATAATAATAAAACAAACTTTTTAACTTTAGTATACACTAATTTTCTGATAACTTCCTGCACTTTATTCACTTTTTTATTTTATTTATTTATTTATTTATTTATTTTTGACGTTTTCACATTTCAGCAAGGTAACGTTAGGTAGTAATGTTAGTGTAAACATACTTCATTGTTTATAAAAATCCTTTACGCATTAAGAAATGAACAGCTCTTTTGATGAATATTAAAGCCAGGTTTATGTCCCAGGACATGTCAGTCTTGTTGTAAAGCAGGGGTTTTCAATTTTGGATGCCATCCCATGCACGTAAATATTATCGTCCTCTTTTGGAAGCCCATCCTAAAAACCCTACATTAATACATTGAAAAATGAATATTATAACAGTATAATTTTTTGTCTCCTTTTCTTTTTCTTTGTTGTTGTTTTTTTCTCTGTTTTATTAATCTATTTTTCTTTCCTGTTATTGTATTTTATCTTATTCTTAAAAGCCTTATGTGGTTCGTCCAATGTAATTGTATGTCCATGTCAAATAAAGATATAATATAATAATTTGTGAAATACTTAGTTTATATTTTGTCACATGATTATTTTTTTTAACTCACTACAGTACTTTGCTTTCAAATGTAATTAATTTTAAGAAATTCATTGAATTTAATGTATTTTATGTTTTATTTTACTGTACAACAGTTTATTTAACTGAATTTATTTGAATCAAATTTGATTTAAATTCAGTTGTATATATTACTATATTATCAACTTGTCTAAACGTACTGCAAAGAAAAACTTACTGAATGCGTTAGTAATGTTCCATCTAAATTTATGCAGGAAGTTGGAGGATCTCAGTGTGGATGAGTTCATGCTATCTGGGTTTGATTCTGACGAGGAAGATGATGGTGAGGATGAGGAATCAACACAACAGAAAGGAGAAAAGAATAAACCTACACTTCAGAAGACGTAAGTGTGGTCTTCACATTTTAGTGATAATTCTAGTGTCTCGTTTTTTATTTCCATTCTCTGTTACATGCTAGAAATGTTTGCAGAGGATACACTATTGTCAGAACAGGAGGTACCTAGTTAGATAACATGCTGTTTCAGTGGTCTAACTCTGATCAATGATGCCACAGGTCTGTCAACAAGAAGGGCAAGGCATCTGAGCACAAGGACCAGCTATCAGCTCTCAAGAGCAAAGACCCAGAATTCTATAAGTACTTAGAAAGAAAATGACCAGGAGCTCCTGAATTTTGATGATTCTGATTCTGAGGACGATGAGGAGGATGAAGAGGAAAGGATGTACCACAAACTCCCTTCTCAACTGGAGGTCAGCCAACACATTATTAATAAGTTTTTCACAATTTGCTGTGAATTGTGTGTGTATGGGTGTGTATATATATTATTCTTTAATATTTAAAGTGTGTGTTTTTCACAATTTTTATGTGACACTAGGGTGATGATGATGAGGAAGAGGAGGAGGAATTGGAAAAAAAGGTTGCGAAACCATCAAAATCTTCTAAAGAGTCTACCAAAGTCACAGAAGCAATGATTGAGAAATGGAAAACTGGACTAAGGGTAACATTTTTATCTTATCTTTTATAGATTGTTTTTTTTTAGGAGGATCATATAATTCTGTAAGAGCTCTCATTCATTGTCAAGAGGATGCTCAACTGTATGACCAGTGTGGTTTTTGTTTTCTTGTTTGTTTTTTTCCATTGCTCAAAGTTGATAAGTGGAACATATTTTTGTTTGTAGCAAATGAGACATCTGAGAGGTCCTGAATTGAATTGCATAAAAAGCCATTAAAATGGCTAGCTGTATATTTTGGAACTCGCACAAGGAGGAGCAATTGTTATTTCTGTTGAATCGTCAATCAGTGAAATGAAAGTTGGGGCAGAGCAGAGACCCCATCACTAGCATTCAAAAGTGTTGTTTTTTTTTAAAGGGCCCCTATTATGCTATTTTAAAGTTTCCTAATGTTGTTGTGGAGTCTCCAACAACATGTTTACATGCATCAAAAGTTAGCCGTTTAATTTTTTCATAATATACATTTGTACAACATCACGTTTTCAGTGATTCTCAAAATGACTCGTCAATATCTCTAAATCCCTCCTTTTCCCGAGCTGTCTCTCTAAATCCCTCCTTTTTGCTCCGTCCTTTAGCATTTTATTTTTTGGCTTTACGTTCACATTATAGAGCACAGCTTCTTCTTGACATGATGCTGTCCTGTATCCACAGGAACGCTGATGACTCGTTTGAAAAACTATTCATTTAATTGACTCAAAGTTGACTATTACTTTTGAGAGACAATAACTTTAATATATGGTGCACTTTCAGATTTAAAACTTTGCAGGATGTTTTCATTCACTTATGTTACACACTACATGAAAGGTCATTTTCAAAAATCCATAATAGGGGGACTTTAATCCAGCAAAGATGAAATAGACATTTGAGAAAAGACATTTATGTTACAAAAGATTTTTTATTTCAAATACATACTGTTTTTTTTTCTATTCATCAAATTATCATAAAAGAATTCTATCACAGTTTCCACTAAAATATGTGTTAGTGTACTGACTCTTCTTTGCATCACAGGAATAAATAAACTTTTAGTTTAATAAATTAAAATTAAGTTATTTTAAATTGTAATAATATTTCACAATACATTACTTTGTTCAAATAAATGTAGCCTTGATGAGCGCATAAACCTCATAGACTTTTTTTTTTAAAAACTTTGAAGTACTTTTTATTTATTTATTTAAATTTTGCTTAAAATCAGTCTGTAATGTTGTTCATCTGTGAGCTTGTTTGATTCATGGCTTTTTGTTGTTTTTTTGTTTCCAGAAAGAGCCCACACCGAATTTGATTAGGGACATCACACAAGCCTTCAAAGCTGCTGTGGCTACAACGAAGGGTGACACTGAGGAGTTGTGTCGATATACCATCTCAGACAGCGCGGGTAACTAACCGGCTTATTTAGGGTACTCACTTACATAACGAATATGTTTAATGTGCTCACTGACAGCCTTTTTCTGTTTCTCATTTACAGTGTTCAATTCCCTCGTCCTGTTCTGTATAAAGGACATGTATGCGGCTCTGCACAAAATGCTGAAGCTCAAAGCTCCAGAGAAAGACCAGAAGAAGTAACAGCCCTGTTCTTCTTGTTGTAAAGATGGACGTTTGAATCTGTCAGATTTCTTTGAACATTGTGTTCATTTGTATTTTCAGATTAATACTCCCATCTTCAAGTCCAAGGTGGCAGAAAAATCAGACTGATATTAAGATGTATGTCGCTGGTGTTGTTCAGGTAGATTTCTTTTTCAGTTTTCACCCACAAAATGACAGTGCTTGAATCTCAGTGCTAACGTGAAGTGATGTGTGGTGGTTTTCCCCCTCCTCAGCTTCTCTCCAGTTTAACCCAGGCCACAGTCATAGCTGCAGTTCTCCGTCACGCCAACCAGATGGTGCCGTACTACCTGAGTCTGCCAAAACAGTGCAGGCTCTTTCTCAAAGTAAGCGCTACAAATAGATGACACTAATTTAAAGACCAAGATTATGCTCAGTGCACTGAGATGTATGTTTTTAACCAAACAATACAATTCAGCATCTTTGGTGTTTTTCATTTGTGATACTAGAGCCTGATCAAACATTGGAGCACAGGAGAGGAGACTGTGAGGGTCCTGGCCTTTCTAGCTCTCAACAAAATCTGCCGGCACAAACAGGAACTCTTCCTAGACTCTGTTCTTAAGGTCAGTTTTACAGCACAGTGTTGCTTATGCACTAAATGTCCATGATCATGGTGTGCATTACACTGGTGCTGTTCATTTTTTTTCCCTAAAAAAAAAACAATTAAAAATAATGACATTAGAACAATCGACCAATGTCTTAAATGACAAACTGATATATGGGTTGACCTGAGCTGTCATCGTCGAACCACGAATTACTGACTAAATTCACATTCACAACTGTTCAAAAGTTTGGGGTCGGTAACATTTTTAAAAATGTTTTTGAAAGAAGTGTTTTGTGCTCACCAAGGCTGCATTTAAAATACTGTAAAAAAAATAATTTACTAAAACATTATTACAATTTGAACAGAACTGTTTACCTTTTTAATAAGTTGAAGAAGAAGCAGCCATAGTTCATTATTAACAGTGAAGTTTCTGTTTGCAGCAAATGTACATCGCCTACGTAAAGAACTGCAAGTTCACATCACCCAACACTCTTCCCATGATTAGTTTCATGCAGCGGACTCTCTCTGAGATGTACTCACTGGACACACAGGTGTCCTACCAGCACGCTTTTATTTACATCCGTCAGCTGGCCATCCACCTCAGGAACGCCATGAATCTGAAGAAGAAGGTAAAGTCTTGACAGCTTTTCTTCTGTGTGGAAAAACAAATGACTATTTAAGTCAACAATTTAAATTAAAATGTACCGTATTTATCCTCTCAGTCTTGATTGAGTGATTCATCATGCTTGTTATTAAAAAAAAAAAATTCAGTCACACTTTATTTTGAGTCCACTTTAGACATTCAACTAACTATAAGTAACTTTGCCACTATATGTCAACTAACTATCATTAGAGTATTAGTAGACTGTCCGCTTAATATCTGCTAACACTTTATTTTGTTGGTCCCCCAACAGACATTCAACTGGCTACAAGTAACTTGGCGACTACAAGTAAACTAACTATCATTAGAGTATTAGTAGACGGTCAGCTTAATATCTGCTAACACTTTATTTTGTTGGTCCCCCAACAGACATTCAACTGACTGTAAGTAACTTAGCAACTACAAGTCAACTTGTTCTCCTAACCTGAACCCTAACACCTAACCATAACCTAACAGTCTACTGACAGTCTACTACAGCCTACTAATACTCTAATGACATTTAGTTGACATGTAGTTGAAAAGTTACTTATAGTAAGTAGAATGTCTAAAGTGACTATCGAAATAAAGTGTAACCAAAAAATCTCCTTTTCTGCTGACACTTAGGTCAGCTTTGTTAGGTGTTGTTCTAGAAAATTGTCATTCACTCACTTTTCACAATTAAATCAGTTTCTGATTTGCAGCTAGAGCCTGACCGATAAAGGATTTTGAAGGCCGATACCGATACAAATATTTGTTGGTTTTAAATTCCGATATATCGGCCGATATTTTTTATTTTTATTTTTATTTCAGAAACACGCAACAAAACATTAACAGATTTCCCTAACATTAGTTATTTGTAGTTATTTATGAGTTTTAACTAAAATAATATGATAATGCATTTTTAAAAGAAACTTGTTTCTTTTATTGTCACAACAGAACAGACTGATGATAGTGGCATTAGCTAGCTTTGTGGTTAGCTAGTCTATGATGAGCCATAATTTAGCAATGGATTACATCATACTGCAAATTGTAAAACATACATTTTCAATATAAAAGGCCAAGGAGAGATGATACGTCTCATTGCTATAACTGTCACGCGCTATTAAAGAAATACTTCAGCCACATTGTCAAAAGTTAAAAGGACAGTCAGTCAACTACTAGTCACAAATTTTGTCATGCTTATTTAAGTTAAGAGAACTGATGGAGATGTTCTTTTAATTGTTATTCAAGTTATGTATTAGGATGGGCAAATGATTAATCATGATTAATCGATCCAAAATAAAAGTTTGTCTTTACATAATATATTTGTGTGTAGTGTGTATAATTAATTTGTATATATAAATACCCACACATGCATGTATATATTTAAGAAAAATGTGTTATTAATATATCAAATATTTATATTTATGTATAATATTAATTATATATAAATATATATAAAGTATATACATGCATATATTTCTTAAATGTATACATGAATGTGTGTGTATTTATATATACAAATTAATTATACACACTACACACAAATATATTATGTAAACACAAACTTTTATTTTGGATCGATTAATCGCGATTAATCATTTGCCCATCCCTACTATGTATGTATCATGAACAACTCAACGAGTGTTGCCAACAGGGACGGTGTAGAGTGTCCTCTGGAGGACAAACTATACAACTCCAACACTCATGACATGGTTCAAGCGTGTTTCGTCCGTTTTTATTTTTGAATTATTCATATATCGGCCATTATAACTGCCGATACCGATAGTTTGGAAAATGCTTAATATCGGCCGATAATATCGGCCTGCCGATATATCGGTCTGGCTCTATTTGCAGCTTTATATTGATCGGTATTTTCTGTTTTGTGTGTTTTCTTCAGGAGACATTTCAGTCTGTGTATAACTGGCAGTATGTGCACTGTCTGTATCTGTGGAGTCGTGTGTTGAGCACCATTTACCCCAGTGAGGTTTTGGAGCCATTGATCTACCCACTGTGTCAAGTCATCATCGGCTGCATCAAGTATGTTTTTTTTTATTTTTTATGGTTTGCCTTTTATTTAGTTTTCTTTACAGAGCATTTTCACCCACAAATGAAAAAGTGAATATGGACATATTCTGCCAAGCTCCAAAAATGAGACAAAAATAGTCAAAATGCCCCTGAGTATTGACCCATAAAAAAATTGATCTGATCGTCACATAAAGCTTTCGTATTACTGACAGAAAACTTTGAATAAAGTGTGTAAGCAGCCAATTATATTACTTAAAGCAGGTGAGGGCTTCTGGATGGTGCTTGTTAATGGACGCGTGCGCTTGGGTTATAATTAAGTTAATATGCTTACATTGTAGATTTATTTTCCCGTGACTGGTCTTCGTTTCAAGTAAGCGCAAGTCCAACAAACAGTACTCTTACAAAGTGAATGAGTAAAATTAACCAATTTTATGGTGCTTATTTGTCATTTGTGGAGCTTGAAAGTGTCAGGAAGAAATGAATTAATGTTTGGAATGATTTGAAGGCGAGAAAAACATGACTACATTTTTGGGTGAACTAACACTCCTTTAAATCACTTTGTTAGTTATACCAAATTTGACCAGCAGGTGGTGGCATTTACCATATTTAAGTTAACAGCTTTGAGGATCTCAACTTGAGCTCAGAACTTCAGCTTTGAATACTACATTAGTTTTTTGCCTGCAAATGTGAAGATTTAATAAAAGATAGAATTGTAAAAAATCCACATTACTTGTTTACATACAGAAATTCAGTTTAACTCTATCAGCTCAATAATGGCTCTATGATGTGTTTGTAGGCTTGTGCCCATCTCCCGGTATTACCCTCTGCGACTGCATTGCTGTCAGAGCGATCATCCTGCTGTCAGGCAACACCAAGACATTTGTGCCCGCCATGCCCTTCCTGCTGGAGGTGAGACTGGCATATCACACCATCACAGTCACTTTTCCAGATATTCCTAGGATCTCCCAGGCTGCCTTGAATAAACAGGTTCCTGTGTGGGTGGACGTGGTTTGGCCATGAGAACTGTACCCACTGTGTTGGTCATCACGGTTTTCCTGCTTTTTTTAACAGTTAACTATAAAACTTTGCCATACTCTGACCTTTCATCACATCTGCAGTACAATAACACGAATTCTTCATATGAAGAAACTGCCGACTAAAGAGTCAATTAGTGAGGTCAACTAGCTTTTCTTAGGGCTGTCAAACGATTAATCGTGATTAATCGTGATCTAATCGCATTCAAAATAAAAGTTTGTGTTTACATAATATATGTGGGTGCACTGTGTATAATTATTTTATATATATCTATAAATACACACATGCTTGTATATATTTAAGAAATATTATCATCTATATACTGTATATAGATTTATATATAATTTATATATTATAAATTATAATATATTTTAGATATTCTTAAATATACATGCGTGTGTGTGTGTGTGTGTGTGTGTATATATATATATGTATGTATATATATATATATATATATATATATATATATATATATATATATATATATATATATATATATGTATATACATACAAAATAATTATACACAGTGCACCCACATTTATTATGTAAACAAAAACTTTTATTTTGGATGTGATTAATCCCGATAATCGTTTGACAGCCCTACTTTTTAAAAAAAATTTTTTTACTTGTAATCTGATTGCTTTTAAAGCAGAATAATTAAAGAGATGAAATGTTTCATAGAGGGTTTTACCATGCTAACAATGTGATGCGGTTTAGCTTGCTGAGTGCTGAAAACTGTCTAAATTCATCCCTTTCACTTCACTGCCATTTAGGCCCTGTTTACACGAGAACGCTCGCGCGCGAAAACGTAAAAATATTTTATCGGATGTGCCTTTTGTTTACACGGCGACGGCGTTTTGAGGCTTAAAAGCGCAAAAAGTGAAACCACCCTCCAGAGTGGAAATCTTAAAACGCTCCACCGTCGCGTTCCTGTGTAAAGGGTAAAAACCGGTAGAAACGCAAAAGTCTGCTTGACAGTGAAGGTTGTACGCAGGCGCGCGTGGACTTGGTGTTGTTATCAGTATGCACTCCTAGCCGCCTGAAGTGCATACTACATTGAATTTCACACACTTTAGCGTCTCCATTTGCACTGAATTTCCCACACAAAACGCTCGTCTAAACGCAGAATAAAAAGTGATGACCCAACGCCACTTTTGCGTTTTCTCTTCAGAATCGTTTCCGTCTAAACATAGCCTAAAGTAGTTTTTTTTTAATCAAGTCCACCATGTTCAATTCACTGATATGACATATTATATTATATAACACTATTAAAAAACATTAACTAATTGCAAAATACACTAACATTTAGAAGTTTAGGTTCAGTCAGATTTTTTAAAAATGAATTAATACTTTTATTCATCAAGGACTCATTCAACTGATCAAGTCACAGTAAAGAGTATTATACATCATTTATTATTAATTTATAATCTTACAAGGTTTCTATTTCAAAAAAGTTCTATTCTTTTGAACTTTCTATTCATCATAGAATCCTGAAAAAAAAATCCAGATTTCCACAGAAATATGAAGCAGCACAGCTGTTTTCACATTGAAAATAAGAAGACATGTTTATTGAGCAGAAAATCAACATATTAGATTGATTTCTGAAGGATGATGTGACATTGAAGACTAGTAATGATGCAGAAATTTAGTTTTGTTCATTTTTTTGCTTTGCAATAATATTTCACTATAATACTGTTTTTATTGTATTTTTAATCAAATGAATGCAACCATGGTGAGCATTAAAAAATGGTATGTAGCCGTTTATAACCATTTCTGATAGATAAAACCAAGGCCTCAAACTTCTAAATCTGTCAAATTACAGAGCTGTAGTGGGTTGTTAACAGAAAATGAAATTGATCTGATTTTTAAACACATACCTGTGCACACATGTTAACACCCTAATATTGCATCTGGTTGGACCTAATTATTCAAAAAGACCCACCGACTAGTAACTATTGAAAAACCAAGTCGGAAGACAAGCAACCTAAACGGTCGACAACTTTTAAATTAAAGACTAAAAGACGACAGCAGAGATCAGAGTGTGCGGTCTGCATGAACGCGCATCCTAATGTGTGCGAACTCTGCACGTCTTCGTTTTTGGGAGAAGTAGAGGTCACAAACTGTCAACATTTTCCACAGTGTGAGGCGGGTGACAAAACATGTGTGTTTGTGTGTGGCTGGCGTGGGCCCCTGCGGTGACAGCTGTTGTGAGAATAGAAGCGTGGAGGCGACAGCAGCCGAGACCAACGGAAGGGGGGATGGGGGATGGGGGTGGTCACTGCTTGGCTGCGATGTCCCACCAGTCCTGACCATACTGCGATAAAGCCTGGGGGAAGAGAGTACGTACGTGTGTGTGTGTGTGTGTGTGTCTGCATGAGGGAGGTCTGTGGTTCTCACTCAGCTCTCAAATGTGTTGCGCAGACCACATCCTCTGTCAGTGTGGCGACTCCACCGACCCCCTTCTTGCTCCCTGTGTTTATTTGTGATGCAGTCCACTTCCTGTTTTCGCACTCATTTTAAAAGTAGGCTTACAGTGATGTAGAGTAGGGCATCTCTCTTTATTTTCTCTTTTCCCGCTCTTTCTCTCTCTCATTTTATCAGAGCTCTATGATTTTGAGCTTCCTGTTGCAGTAGCCTCTGACTGTATCAGGTTGGGACCATGCGCCACCACTTCCTCCTGTGTCCCGCAGCGACACCACATCCGTTGTTTGTCCATGAGCACATACACACACCTAGCTGGTTCTAAATGACCTCGTCAAGCACTTTCAACTGCTCTTAAATGCGGAAGCACGCAGATAGTCATGCGAGAAGTCACAACCATGTACCAAACTCACTTTTTTTGCAGGCGTAACAGCGTGTTTCAGTCATTGTGGAAAAAGTATGGTGAAAAGTATTTTAGTTTGTTGTTTGCAAATGAATATTGGAAATTATCTTATATTGAAAATTATCTTATAATAATTACAAAAACCAACAAGTTACTTATACTAAATAGCAGGTTTTGGTAACTTTATTTTGCAAGGGCAAGTTCATTTAGTATTCATAAAATTGGTATACATCGAATACATTTGAATGAATTAGTTCATTTAAAGTGTTCATGTACTCTACTGTTAAAAAAGTTGTTTTTTTTATAACTAAGTATATACAATAACAATAAGTCTCTTATGTTCACCAAGTCTGCATTTATTTTTTCAAAAATACAGTAGAACAGTAATATTGTGAAATAAATATATATATTAATTGTTCTCTATAGGAGCATTTATTTATCTCAGAACACTCCAGTCGTCAGTGTCACATAATCCTTCAGAAATCATTCTAATTGTCTGATTTGCTGCTCAAGATGTGTTTATTAATATTATCAAAGTTGAAAAAGTTCTGATGCTTGAAATATTTGGGAAAACAGCAATAATGTGATAAGTCTTTACTGTGACTTTTGATCAATTTAATGCATCTTTGCTTCATAGAAGTATTTATTTCTTTCACAAAAAATTAAAAATAGTACAAACTTTTGAATGGTGGTGTGTAAATTTACAAATGATTGAGTCCTTGCAGTTCTCACAGGGTGCACTTAGTTTTATTCAGTGGAAATTCAGTATTTAACATTAACTTATCTCTTAACATTGTTACCCTGTTTGATATCTTTTACCCTATTTGTTTAAATGGTGTCTCATAAATCGTGCTCCTCTGCTCATTATTTTATTTAATATATATATATATATATATATATATATATATATGTCTGTGTGTGTGTGTGTGTGTGTGTGTGTATATATATATATATATATATATATATATAAATATGTCTGTGTGTGTATATATATATACACTCACCGGCCACTTTATTAGGTACCCCATGCTAGTAACGGGTTGGACCCCCTTTTGCCTTCAGAACTGCCTCAATTCTTCGTGGCATAGATTCAACAAGGTGCTGGAAGCATTCCTCAGGGAGTTTGGTCCATATTGACATGATGGCATCACACAGTTGCCGCAGATTTGTCGGCTGCACATCCATGATGCGAATCTCCCGTTCCACAACATCCCAAAGATGCTCTATTGGATTGAGATCTGGTGACTGTGGAGGCCATTCGAGTACAGCGAACTCATTGTCATGTTCAAGAAACCAGTCTAAGATGATTCCAGCTTTATGACATGGCGCATTATCCTGCTGAAAGTAGCCATCAGAAGTTGGGTACATTGTGGTCATAAAGGGATGGACATGGTCAGCAACAAATACTCAGGTAGGCTGTGGCGTTGCAACGATGCTCAATTGGTACCAGGGGGCCCAAAGAGTGCCAAGAAAATATTCCCCACACCATGACACCACCACCACCAGCCTGAACCGTTGATACAAGGCAGGATGGATCCATGCTTTCATGTTGTAGACACCAAATTCTGACCCTACCATCCGAATGCCGCAGCAGAAATCGAGACTCATCAGACCAGGCAACGTTTTTCCAATCTTCTATTGTCCAATTTCGATGAGCTTGTGCAAATTGTAGCCTCAGTTTCCTGTTCTTAGCTGAAAGGAGTGGCACCCGGTGTGGTCTTCTGCTGCTGTAGCCCATCTGCCTCAAAGTTCGACGTACTGTGCGTTCAGAGATGCTCTTCTGCCCACCTTGGTTGTAACGGGTGGTTATTTGAGTCACTGTTGCCCTTCTATCAGCTCGAACCAGTCTGGCCATTCTCCTCTGACCTCTGGCATCAACAAGGCATTTCCGCCCATAGAACTGCCGCTCACTGGATGTTTTTTCTTTTCGGACCATTCTCTGTAAACCCTAGAGATAGTTGTGCGTGAAAATCCCAGTAGATTAGCAGTTTCTGAAATACTTAGACCAGCCCTTCTGGCCCCAACAATCATGCCACGTTCAAAGTCACTCAAATCACCTTTCTTCCCCATACTGATGCTCGGTTTGAACTGCAGGAGATCGTCTTGACCATGTCTACATGCCTAAATGCACTGAGTTGCCGCCATGTGATTGGCTGCTTAGAAATTAAGTGTTAACGAGCAGTTGGACAGGTGTACCTATTAAAGTGGCCGGTGAGTGTATGTGTGTGTGTGTGTGTGTGTGTGTGTGTGTGTGTGTGTGTGTGTGTGTGTGTGTGTGTGTGTGTGTGTGTGTGTGTGTGTGTGTGTGTGTGTGTGTGTGTGTGTACAGTACTGTGCAAAGTCTTGGGTTAATTTGTATTTTCACCAAAATAATTGGTTTTAAGCTTTTTATATATTTAAGTTATTTATATATTTGCTGTGGTGTGTCAGTAGGAAATTTCAGTTTAATTGTAATAATCCAGTGTTTATTGTTAATTTTAATAATCCAGAATAATTTTTATATGCACAAGGAGACAACAGCCAGTGCTCCACACGAAGATCTGATCTCACCATCACCACCATCTCACCACCATCATAGTATACACACACACACACACACACACACACATATATATATATATATATATATATACATACATACATACATACATACATACATACATACATACATGCATATATTAGGGGTGTAACGGTTCACAAAATTCACGGTTCGGTTTGATACGATACACTTGTGTCACGGTTCGGTACGTTTCAAATACAGCAAAAAGAAATGGCAGAGATATTTCCTTGATTTAATTTTTTTATTATATTTTTATTAAAACTAACATCATAAAGTATGATATTTTCTAACTTTGAGCAATGATGAAACTATACTTGACTTTTCTTAGGAGCATTTAAAACAAAACAGCTCTTTGGACAAAATGAAATGTAGGCTAATATTGTAGTAGTTATAAACAAAGGTTTATTTTAGTTTAGAATAACATTTGAGGGCAGCAATTGTATTAATAATGCAATTTAAAGCCTTTTGCAATTTAAAGCAAACGTTATAATAATGTCAACGAGTAGCTCAGGTTCGTTCCGCTTACATTACATTTGCCATTTGATGTTGGACAATGTTGTGGTCACGCCAGCGTCTCTTACATTATGAACGCGGCAATGCGCTTGCACACATACATTTGAAATAACGAAATGTTGGTCGGCAGGACAAATGAACCCAACGAGACTCGAAATGCGTACCGAAAACCGAACCGAAAGCCTCGTACCGAACGGTTCAATACGAATACGTGTATCGTTACACCCCTAACATATATACATATATACATGTGTGTGTGCCTTAGGTTTATCTATATTGTATGTTTTATTTCTTGTAAAATAAATGTGGTAATCATTAATATATTTTCCTCAATATTTTTTACTTCTGATCTACTCCTGTAGATTATGAAGAAGCAGGTCATCTGTATGTCCTGTATTAGTTGGTAGTTAGCATAAGTGTAGTTGCAAAGAGGGTTTATTTACTTTGAGTAACTTGTTGCTTGCCTTGGGATGCTGCAGTTTGTATCAGAGTAGCTTCTCCAACACTTGTCTGTACACCTAAGTTAGATTATTTACTTTAAATTACTATAAGCCCTTAAGTAATTCTCTAGTTTGTTTGTCTGAATAATCAGTGTGTTTCTGCTGTAGTGTTTCTGTGCACATGTGTCTGTGATGGAGTGCTCTGATGTATCTGTTTGTTCACTCTTCCCCTCAGATCCTCCAGCAGGAAGACTTCAATAAGAAACCAGGCCGCATGAGTATAAAGCCCATCAATTTTGCAGTGATCCTCAAACTCAGCAAGACCAATCTCCAAGAAAAGGCTTATAAGGTGACACATCCTGTACATATTTCATTATCAGACATCCATAGTGAACATTTTCACTGTATAACTTAAAATTAAATACATTTTAGTCTGCATCAAATTTTGGATTTTTTTTTATGATCTCATTTTGAATCATTACATTATATATTACTTTTTCACATAAGTGGCTCAACTGACGCTCAGTGACCGTAAGCTACAACATGGTGTATGTAGTACATCCGAATTTCATTCATACCAACCATATTCATAATACATAGAACATACTTTGTAACCGCTGCAAAGTAAATTCAAATGTAGTATCTACTCAGACAGTACTCTATGTCGGATGCAGCATGTGTTTGTGTAGTCATCCAGTTTGAAATATTCAACAAACAGTTTTCCCGGTGCAGCATTCTCTCCCGTATTTACGTATTGTCCACAGCCTACAACGTGATGGATCCCTCACTGGAAACTGAAAGGAACTTACTCTTGCTAAATGTTAACTCTTTGAACTCTTGCAACCATGAATAATACAAGTCGGCACCATTATGACTAAAAGTTTGCTAAGAGGTATTTCCTATTGAAGCAAGGCAGTATTTGACTCTGGTAAGCGTAACCATAGCAGACTGGGATTGGCCTTAGATGGCAACATGCCCAGTGCATTATCAGTGTTTTTCTACCTATTTGGCAAAAGGGAAGCTGACAGGTTTTTTTTCTGTTTTCTTTCCTTTTTTGCCTTTCTACTGTAAATGTATATTTATATAATATATATTTTTTCAGGATTCTTCGACTGAAAAGAAGTTAAAAAGAACTTTAAAATTGTTTTAAAATTTACATTATCTTTTGTAACATTGTAAATGTCTTTACTGTCACTTTTGATCAGTTTACTGCATTCTTGCGGAATTAAAATTTAAATATTAACTTTTTTTTTCTTTAAATCGGTACTTAGCTCTAACAGTACAATAAATCTAAATAATAAATCCATAAAACAAAAAATCAACAACATAAATGCATCAGATAAAGATGGCCCCTCCTCCTGGGCCGAGAGCCTGTCATGTGTTCATGCTGACTGGCTGTAACTGGATTGAGGTTAGGAGATGAAAGCCCAAACACGCTGCTACACAGGCTAAAGCGCTGCGCTTCGTGTCGCTGCCAAGAGGATTGCCACACAAGCTGCAGGGATTATCCTGCTCTCCTGGTTAGCACGGGCAAGCTTTCCAGTGCATACACCCAGGCCAAGACACCGCAGCCACAGGCCCCCGAGACGCCGCTCCACCCTTGCTGTCTGGGATGTCTGTCTGACTTACTAAATCTTAAATATTTCCCAACTAGTAAGGGCAGTTAGGAGCAGGGCTTTCCCGTTTCCATTGCGGAGGAATGTGTCTGAGGATTGCGGCTGTAAATTTTAGGTAGGGCAAGGGATTTATGTTCAATCCCTGCCCTAAACCGGGTGAGGATTAGTGTGAATGCTTTTATGCCAGGTGTTGAGTAGAGGTGTGAATACTTTGTGGGGGCAGCCATTTTTGTGTATGGAAAACTGATTGACTTAGAAATGTTTGTTTTTCATGTATTTCACCTCCTCAGTGACGCTAGGCTACTGCTACTATGACTATATTTACATTTTGGGGCTTTTTTCCTCATTTTGACATCACATTTTTAAGTTCTCAAAGATTTCTATTTCAAATGAATGCTGTTACTTTGAACTTTATATTCATCAAAAAATCCAAAAAAGTGTATCACTGTTTCCACTAAAATATTAAGCAGCACACCTGCCTGCAACATCAACATGCTCTAAGACCATGTTTCTTGCCTGTGTACCTAATCCAACTATAAATAATGAGCAAAACAGAAGGCCTAAAACATCTCCAGTTATGTGAACGCAGACAGTCCCAGCTACCCAAATTTGATATTGTGCAAGTGTGCATTATATTGCAAGAAATGCCGCAAAGAGGCTAATGAGGACACAAGTGTAAACTTTTTTCTTTTAAAACATTTTTTCTTTTTAACTTGTAAGTGCACAGCCATCAGTGCTTATTTGAATATAAAAAAGCAAGGTCTTAGAGACACGTTGTTTTAAAAGGTAAACAAATTATAACTTGAACGCTGTGTTTTTAGAACAACATGTCATAGCTGAGAAGCTACAAAAGATGTGAGATGAATTGTCAAACATGTCCATACAACAGAATGCAAAAACATTTGTATCAACAGCCCTTAGCAGACAGTCTTGCTAAGAAAGTTAGCAAAAGTCAAAAGATGTCAGTAGCAACCTGTCGGGCGGTAACCCTGTATCTCCAAAAACTCTACTTTTCACGAGATGGGGGAAAAACTACTTAGTTTTATTTTACTATTTAGTTAAACTATTAAGTTTTTAATATTGTTTATATGCCTATGTGGTGTTTTTAACTTGCTTTAAAGGGTTAGTTCACCCAAAAATGAAAATTCTGTCAGTTTTTACTCACCCTCATGTTGTTCCAAACCCTAGTAGGAAAAAATACATACTATGGTAGTCAATGGGGATTGAGATCTGTTTGATTAAAACATTCTTCCAAATATCTTCCTTTGTGTTCAGCAGAGCAAATAAACACATAGAGGTTTGGAACAACATGAGGGTAAGTAAATACTGACAAGAATTTTCATTTTTGGGTGAACTTACCCTTTAAGACAAACCATGTACAAATTCATCACTAAACACCATTTTCTCCTTAAAACTGCTGTGTACCAAAGACAGTCTCAAACACATTTGTTCCCTACCATCACAAATATGTATCTAATTCCACCCGACATTGACGATATCTGATGTTTTGTTTTATGGTGTAGACATTTAAAGGTAACTCACTTTCTGTTAGCGTGGTATGTTTCTGGCCTGAGAATGCGTCTCATGTGCTGAGTTTTGAATGTCTCATGTGTTTCACTGTTCCAGGATGGTCTAATGGATCAGTTGCTATGACCTCATTTTGGAGTACTTCCACACTCAGGCCTGCGCCATTGGCTTTCCTGAGCTGGCTCTGCCTGCCATCGTTCAGGTAATGTTCTGGACAAATGCTTTCACACTTTCACTTTCATTCTAACAGTTACCACATCAGCAACAAGTCATAACAAGTGGAAGTTATGGAGCATGTACACCAGTTGTGTTTAATGGTTCTTATTCTCACAGATCACGCATACAAACTTATTCACAGGCTGTAGTCCAGCTTCTTCAGTCCTCACACCCAAACATGCACATCCCAATACTTGCACTATCAACACAGCATACACTTACTTTGCAGTCTCTCTCTCTCTCTCTCTCTCTCTCTCTCTCACACACACACACACACACACTCTGGCCACATCCTCTGCTCTGGCCAAAACTCAGCTCTCCTCACTGCTGTTTTGAGGATTTAGTCTTTTTGGCCCAGTCGGGTTTATTTATAATATTCACTCCGAGTTCTTCCGTACTTTTCATTTGCAGAATTTGAATTCCAGAATTAAGCTAAACATTGAACAATTGAGTCTATACAGAGAGTTATTAGAACTATATTAATTATTTGAGGATAGGTAGAAATTTCTATGCAGCATGTGGCTCTAGGCTATATTCACATAGTTTTTATGATATCTCATTTGTTTGCTCTTCCTCCCTCTGTATCTCTTTTGTTGGTCCCTCAGCTGAAAACGTTCTGAAGGAATGCAAAGTGGCCAATTACTGCAAGCCGATGCGCCGAGCTGCTGGAGAAGATACAGGGAGAACTGCAGCTACACTCACTGAACGAAGGCAGAAAGCTTCGTCTGGGCGTGGCTGATGTCACAGCTGTGGTGAGTAGCAGGAGATAGCGTGTAACATTTTATACCAGGAACATTGATGACAACATAAATTCATAATGGTTTAATTTACTTTCTTATTACATGTAAATTGTCTTATTATGCAAGATAAAGCTATGATTTAATCTACAACTATCATATTCACTCAGAATGATCTAGGTAACACCATACTAATACTGTGTTTGACCCCCTTTCGCCTAAAGAACTGCCTTATTCTACGTGGCATTGATTCAACAAGGTGCTAAAAGTATTCTTTAGAAGACGTTGGCCCATATTGATAGCATAGCATCTTGCAGTTAATTGGAGATTTGTGGGATGCACGTCCAGGGCATCGAAGCCCCCGTTCCAATAGATGCTCTATTGGGTTGAGATCTGGTGACTGTGGGGCCATTTTAGTACAGTGAACTCATTGTCATGTTCAATAAACCAATTTTAAATGATTCAAGCTTCTTGTAACATAGTGCATTATCCTGCTGGAAGTAGCCATCAGAAGATGGGTACATGGTGGGGATAAAGGGATTGACATGGTCAGAAACAATACTCAGGTAGGCACTAAGGGCCTAAAGTGTGCCAAGAAAACATCTGCCACACTATTATACCACCACCACCACCAGGCTGCACAGAGGTAACAAGGCATGATGGATCCATGTTCTCATTCTGTTTACGCCAAATTCTGACTCTACCATCTGAATATCTCAACAGAAATCGAGACTCATCAGACCAGGCAACATTTTTTCAGTGTCTGAGTGGTACCTGGTGGGGTTCTGCTGTTGTAGCCCATCCGCCTCAAGGTTGTGTGTGTTGTGGCTTTGACAAATGCTTTGCTCCAAACCTCGTTTGTAACAAGTGGTTATTTCAATCAAAGTTGCTCTTCTATCAGCTCTGAATCAGTTCGGCCCATTTCTCCTCTGAACTCTAGCATCAAGGCATTTTTGCCCACAGGACTGCTGCATACTGGATGTTTTTCCCTTTTCACACCATTCTTTATAAACCCTAGAATGGTTGTGCGTGAAAATCCCACTACTTGAACAGGTCTATTATAATCTTGTCAGTTAACGGTTAATACTCTGGATAATGAGTGGCGGTTGTCGGTTGGGAAAATTAACTGAAATGAGCATCCCTAATCGGTGTGGGTTGTTTTTCCCTCTTTTGCACCTCACTTTTAAATCGCTAATAAGCAAGAGCGAGCGTTTTTCAATTAATGAACTGAACTGAAAACGCTTCCACGCCTTTGGACATGCACTGTTATGAATGTTTTGAGCATTTACTTCCGCTTTTGAATTAGCAGCAATTCGGGTGGCAATTGTGTGATTGATGGGTCCATTATTTTCTTCTTGAAAAACACAATCAAAAGGCAGGTTGCCTGTTTAGCATTGGGTTTAAATCCAAAATATTGCTAGATTCTGCATTGTGCTTTGAAACCAAATCTTCCGCCATCATCTTGTCTGGGTCAGCTCCTTACTCTCGTGATAAATGAAATCTAACTCCGGCTGTTGATCTATACTGCAACTTTCGTTCGGCTCCGCTGCATTGAGCAGACACGGTTCAGTTTTTAAGTATAGTGTCTGTTCTCTAACTGAACTAAATTATTTTTATTACTATAAAAAATGATGGAAGGCAGTGCAGCGGTGGGCAAATGATGGAAGGGATAGTTCACCCACAAATTATAATTCTGTTATCATTTAGTTCTTCCAAACTTGTATTTTTTTCTTTCTTCTGAACACAAAGAGATATTTTGAAGAATGTTGACGTAGCCTTTGACTTTCTTAGTATTTTTTTTTCTGTACAGTGGAACTAGTTTGCTACCATCATCTGTCAAGTTACCCAAATTCTTCAAAATATCTTCTTTGTTCAGCAAAACATTGGAACAACTGAAAGGTGAATAAACAATGACAGAATTTTCACTTTTGCTTGAACTATCCCTTACTTTAGCACTCATTTTTATCCATTTGTTTTGACAAATTCCTTCAAGCCAATGAAGTTTTTTTTTCTAAGTTTTTTTCCAATTACATGGTGACTGTAACAGCACTTCTAGTCAGACATTTGTGAGCTTTTGGGACCAGACATAGCAGTCAGATGTTTATTTTGAGTTGTAAAAGCAGACTGCCTCCCTGCAGTTCCTCCTCTTTCCACCCACCTTAAACACCACCCTGCCTGCCGTCCCTGGCAGGTAACTGCTGATCACCCACAGTCTTCGTCTGTGTTTGCGTGTCCAGAGCCCTGCGTGTTTACGTATGAACACATCTGAGCCGTGCGTGTTGCTGTGACCAGTTGAAAACAGCATATGGCGGTTGGCCTGAGGCCTAATTACCACACCACCTGCAGGTCAGGAAGTGCAGTCACAGGTCTTCAGACAGACACACGGCCACCGTGGCACAAGATTACGACCGTACCCTGATGCTGGGTCGGTGGTGGATATGAGAGCAGATGAAAGTAATGGAGCGCAAAGACTTTCTAATGCCATTTCTCTCAGCGAGAGACTCTAAGGAGGACGTGCAGACATTAAGTGCTTTGTTTGTGAGTGTCTGGTAATGCCAATCCAGTAGCAGATTGGGGCAGACTTTGTGCTTGCTGTTTAGGATTATTGTCGTTTTGAGTGTCACTATTTAGCATTACATTTTTTTTCCAATTTTAGCTTTTAGGTAGTTTTCATTGTAAATTGTAAATGGACTGCATTTATATAGCGCTTTAACAGCCCAACGGCCACCAAAGGGCTTTACATTTTGCCTCACATTCACCAATTCATACACTCATTCATACACTGACGGCAGTGTCAGCCATACAAGGCGCCATCCAGCTCGTGCGGGAGCAGCTGGGGTTAGGTGTCTTGCTCTGATGACACCTCGACATTTGGTCAGGTGGAACCGGGGATTGAATGGATTTATGCACTGCCGCCCATTGTGCATAAATCATATTTTTTCATTTAAATTAATTTTAGTTTCAATATCATATTAATGGGCTAGTTGCATATGGCCGCCATGTTGTAATTCCTATCAAGCGAGTGTGTGCACTGTGCATAGACACTTCTAGTTTCACCTGACACCAAAGCAGAGAGTTGGAGAAAAAGAAGTCTGTGAATGACTTCTAAGGGTCCCATTACGCCCCTTGACGAAGTCTTGAGTTTGTTTTCGGGGTGTTCTGGAATGTTTTCATGCTTGGTTGTTTTAAAAACACATTATTTTTCTCATATTTTACATTATTGCTGCACCTTTCTCCTGGTCTGGCTCGAACACGATGATTCCGATAAAGCCCTCTTTCCAAAATACGAAATGTGCTGTGATTGGTTAGGATGGTGTCAATTCAAGCTCTCAATTCAGACCCTGACAATTGTTGTTCCACACAGAAAAGAAGTCAGATTAGAGCCATTTATTCCCACAGCAGTCATATCAAAATCAGGACAGGACACTTCAGGGTTTTGAATGAATGCAATCCCTGTGGATTTTCTCTAACTGAACTGCGGAATCAACAGGAGAAACACTGAGATTAACTTCTCGATGAGGTAATCTATAAGAATAAAAGAATCTGATACAGTCAACCATCGGTAACACTTTACTTGAAGGAGTGTGCATAAGACTGACATGGCACTTTCATAGTTATGACATGACACGTCATGAATATGAAGGAGGGTTTATGCATTCTAATTATGACATTTGTAATGCCAATATGACATTGTTTGAGATATCTGGCAACTTTACAGAAACCAATACATTATAACCTGTCGGTGTCTTGGAAATGACAGCTTGACATTATTAGACAACACAACCAGTCATAAATATGTCATAAACATGACATAGCAGATTAAATATTAAACTTAAGAAATCGCCTTAGCTTTATGGGTTAGCATTACATTAAACTGTCAGGTGGTTGGTTTTAACATTGGCTGTCATAAGGCCATTATAACAATTCAATGTGTACCACTGTAGTTGAGGTCAAGAATAATATTTATGAAACAGTTATAATGGCCTCATGACAGCCAATGTCAAAACTAACCACATGACAGTTTAATGTAATGCTAACCCATAAAGCTAAGTGGTTTCTTGTTTGATATTTAATCTGCTATGTCATGTTTATGATATATTTATGACAATTTATGATGTATTGGTTTGTCACGTTGTCATAACAAAGGCATCTCAATGTCATATTTGCATTAAAAATGTCATAATTGAGCGAATGCCACTTAATGACAGTTGTCATAAACATGCATGTCACTGACTTACTGAAAGTGTCATGTCAAGTGTTACCCAACCATCTTCTCTTTATTAAACAATGTTTTATTATTATTATTATTATACAAAACCAACTTTAATTTATAAGTTTCTCTTTACTGTAAATGCAAACGTCGTGAAGACCAGAAGAGTATGAGCGAAAGTAAATGTGCGCACACTCGCATCGCTGAAGCTCGCAGGCACCATCTTGTGCACCTAGCCCTTGCACCTAAATGATTTTATAATTTATTAGTAATTCTATAAACATATAATTCAAATGTAATAAATAATATGGATGAGTTTGATTAACGTATATCATTGTAATCTATTTCAGATTTCAGTCACTAAACATCGCATAGCAAAATGAACTAGTTTGTTTGTTTTATATATATGTCAATAAGATGCCCTCTTTTGTTTGATTTTTGCTTCTCTTTTTGGCACAATAAACTAGATCAGACCATCTGACATTGATTTGGAATAAAAAATATAAATTAAATTGCCAATTTCAGGTTTTCTCAATATTGTAGTGAACTTTTTTCTCATTTTTCTTTTATTATTGTTTTTTTATTTTGTCTTCATAACCGTTTTAGTTAACAATAAAAAGCCTGGTGCTGACTGGGATCATAATGACAAAGTTGGTGGGGAGAAAAAAATGAGGGGACTGCAGGGGTGAAGGTTGTGAGAGAAGGTGAGAAGTTGCTTCCTCGCTGGGGCGAGATCTCTGCTGCCATTCATCTTCCATCTCCGCTCTCATTTGTCACCCCTGCCGAAGCACAGCCCGTTCATCTCTCCTCCCCCGCCCCTTGCTGTCTCTGGAACAACTCATGCTTTCTGATAAATATTTAAGGCCATTTGAGATTGAAATGAAGGAGGGGTGGTGGACGACTCCTCTGTGTAATGTTGAGCTGTAGGGAGAGATGCAGTCAGGGCAGAGCATGCAGACAGCATGGCACCACGCCGGGTGCGTCTGTCGCCGGGCTCTGGCCAGCAGGAAAGATGTCCTTTAATAACGAGGGTGGCATGGCAAACTTCTCACCCAGCACTGCCGCCAGCACAGCTGCATAAAGCCGCTTGCCCCACGGCTCAGTCCAACAAGCAAATATCTGTCTCTGTGGGTCGTGCCAGTGACTTCAACAGCTCTAATACTACCACACTATGACACACTTCACACTGAGGTTAAATATCTACCTAACTATATTATTCCAAATATAATACCTACCAACCTACCTAATGTTAAGTTAGTATAATTTATATTCAATTTATTTATGTACTGCTAATAGTTTTTATTAATATTTTAAATTAGCTTTCATTTTTATATTTTTAATTTAGTTTTTAGAGGTGTTTTTGTCTTTTTCTTTACATTTATTTCTAAATAGTTTTAATTTATATCTATTTCCATTTTGTTCATCTATCTGTCATGATACACACTAAGATTTACATTTTTTAAAGTTAATATTGAGCCACAGTGACACTATATGCCCAGCTATTTTATTTATTATTATTATTATAATGCTTGTGTGACACATCAGCACTATTAAACTTGAAATTCTGTGTCACCCACTTAAATGGCAAGGTTTGAATGCATTCTAACCATTGCAATGGCTAAAATGGGTGATTTCTTGCGGTTCGTTTTAGCCTCAGTACTGTGCACTGTAAAAAAAAAAAATATTTTCAAGATTTGTTATCACAACATTTTTTTCTTTTGTCAAATCAACTTAAATAATTTATTTAGTTCAGATAACATATTTTGAGTTTTTGATGATTAAATCAATCTCCTTCTTTGTATTAACTCACTTTTTCCATTTGAATCAACTTAAAATTTTAAGGCAACCAGGTTACTTCTTTTTTAAGTTAAACCAACAATATTTTTTTACAGTGTGGTGCGCCAAGTGATCGCATCAGGATTTCTTTCCAGAATGTGCACAGCAGTTATTGAACAGATGCTTCAAAGGATGAAGCCCCCAGTCTGCCAGAGAGCTTAGCTTCACTGGTCATGTACACATCTGTTCGCTTTGTTAGGGTCTGTTGTGTCAAGAACGGAGCATATTGTGCCTTTTTATAGTTTTGATCATTTTCACCATTCTACAAACTGCTGCAAATTGTTATAAATAAGTTTAGCTAACTGTAGACTGAAGTTGAGATTTATTATGGTCTACTGGATTTGGAGGTCAACTAATCATATTTTACCTGATCAAGATCATCCACAAAGACCTTTAAGGAAAGACTGGTGGAGATTCACTCTCTTATACGCCTGCCCCTTTATCCTTCTGCGACCCACTTATTTTTACTATTTGAGAGCGTGGTCCACTTCAGTTTTGGAAAATAGCTACGATTGGCTTGATTCTTTATTAATATTACTTTGGGGTGTAGTGATAGACCCTACAAACTTTAAATTTTCTTGGATCATACAGACCTGCTCTGTTTTTAGGGGGTTATTGATCCGCAATAACAGAAGAGGCCTGTGTGTACTCGCGATGTCTTAGAATTGTAGTCTTTGAGTAACTTTATGGCTTTATTTTGTGTTGAATGTTTATCCAGATCCCTGTTGTATAGCTCTCCTATGGGTGAACATGCAATAACATTTGTTGTGTGTTTTTATTTTGGTGTGTTTACAGGCAGCCTGGGAGAAGCAAGTAGCAGAGGAAGGCACTCCCATCACTAAATATTACAGCCAGTGGAAGAAACTTCGAGAAAAGGAGATTCAGATGGAGATCTCTGGGAAAGAAAGGGTAAAAATGCCAAATCCACACCAAAATAATCCAAACCACACCTTTTAGCATAAACTGGATTTATACAGATCAGGGCTGTACACTCATCTTTCACCAGTGGGAGCCACAGTACAATGCTTTAGTTTGATCCTCAGAAAGAATCGAATCATTTTGATTTTATATATATATATATGAACATCTCAAGATGGCTGTTTATCCCAGTGCTAGTCTTATTAAAACACACAGTTGTGATCATCTTTGTGAAAACTGTAGTGCTGGTTCTGTGAAAGCACCTACTGTGTGTGTTGTATGTGTGTGGAGCTGGAGCATGTCCATAGGGAGATAATGGAGATGACACCAGGCGGAGTGTTGGCGTCTAGGAAGCGGCAGATTGGCGGAGGAGGCGGCAGGGCTAGTGCTACAGGAAGAGTATTATAGCGCTCAGGGCTGCGTCCCAGGCTTTGATCCACTGAGTCCCCAACGCTCAGATCTGATTACCTCTCCCTCCTGCCTCTACTGCCTCTGCCACTTCCTCCATCAATACACACACACATACTTGTATCCTATTATATTTTTAGGAGAGAATATACATTTATTACTGTTTTGTTCTAAAAGTGACTTTTTCTCACTACTATTATATTATATTATAGTTATATATTTAAATTCTTGGCATTAGTAGATATCTATAGACAAAAGAAGTTACATTTTATGTTGCTCATTTGGTGACATCTGATGCTAATGAGATGGAAGGAAACTATAAGAAAAAAAAACACTTCCACATTTTTTTTTTTCAATATGAAGTGAGATGTCTCAATCAGATTTGACTCGTAAACTAAATGGCAAACAAAACCCCCAACAAACAGAAGCATTATGTTCTCATTAACTTCATATCTGCAGCTTTTGTTCACATTTTTGCCAGTTTTGATTAATGATAGTATTTAAAGATATTTTTTTCTCTCATCATGCTTTTAATTTAGATGGAGGATTTGAATCTCCCGGAAATCAAGCGCAAGAAGGCTGATGAGAAAAAGGCTGACAAAAAGGAGTTCAAGGGTCTCTTTGATTCAGATGATGATGATGATGATGATGGCGACCTGTTCAAATCCAAAGGTAAGTCTTCATGTTAATTTACCACCCTGTTCCCACATTGCAACTAATGGATATACTTTACTAACATGTGCAATGGGAAAGACTCTTTGCTTCCCTGTAATGCCCTTCTTCGTCACTGGGAGGCTGTTGTCCAGTTGCACTGCGCTGTCAGAAGATTCTCTGATCAGAGATGAGAAATACTAAATGTATTCGATATGAGTGGTAGTCATCGTTCTCATGCGCAGATAATTATTGAAGTTTATTTGAACTTTTTTTTTATTTATATTTTCTCAACCCATTATACTTCTCTATAGCAGCATTTCTTCATGAAACGGGATATTTAGCAGGATGGGTCTCTGATTTGCTTCATGAATCGTTGGTCTCTATATGACAGGATTAGAGGGCAAGCTGTCAGCTGAAGGGGAAAGTTGTTTTAAGAAGTAGACCATGCTTTAGCATTGATCTGTATAACAAAAGATTGTAAAGATTAATATTCTTCTCTATATTTCAATATGTGCAGATGAATCATGCAAAAAAAAATATAAGGAATGTTATTAAGAAATCAAAACATTATTTTCGATTTAATTTTGGCTTAGAAAAGGTGATTATTAATCTTTTATATATATATATATATATATATATATATATATATATATATATATATATATATATACATATATATATGCATATATACACATATACATTCTCATTTAGTTGTATGAGCCCAGGATCTCTCTCTCTCTCTCTCGTGTGTGAATGGATCTCGTGTGGAGGGCAGGTCAGCTGTCAGGCGTGCACTTGCCTCTCCTCTTTAACTTATATCTGGAGCTGTGTGCTGGGTCATGTGTCGGACACATGCCACACTCTCCCACTCCTCCCGCCCATGAGCCGACAGCCGCAGAAAAAGTCCCATGGAGGTGGGAGGCAAGAGGGAGTTTTTGTTTTTTTCTTTTCTTTTCTTTTTATACATCTGGTGCTCATTGTGTGGAGTCCTTACAAATCTCTCTCTCCCATTCTGTCGGTCTCTGCTCTCTTACTCTGTTCTCTCTTACAGGAAGCTTTTTTTTTTGCATACTTGGATCCCAGTGGGGGTTTGTAATTCAAAACATTCGCTTGGAAAGATGTTAGTGGCCGCTCCTTCACCACATGGCATCAACCGGGCCCCATACCTCCAGCGCTTAGACTCGGAGAACAGTGTCACATGACCTCTAATATATTAATTTGTGGCTCGGTTGCATATTGTCAAACAAAAAGCCCTTTTTTGTTGTTCTGTTCTGCTCTGCTCTTTTACCAAACCAACAAATATATTTCACTTTTTCACACTTTTGATTAAGACATTTTCCCTTCTGCAGTGTGTTTTATGGCAGTCACATGGCAGAGTTTCAGTGTAAGTGGCTGTAGAAGTAGACAAAGACAAGAGAGGAGGTGGAAGGGAGAAAAGATTATTTATTATATAACTTTTTTTTATTTATTTGTATGGCATACCAATATTTATGTGTCCATACTCCGGATGCTAGGCTAATACAACTTCTGACTATGAGTTGAGGACTATGAGTTAGTTTTGCTGGAACTATAACAATATACTGAACAGTTAGCTTAATGTATACAATATTTACTTTAAAACATGAAAACAGAATGTCCATTATAATTTAGGTGGGCTTTTTTGTTGTAATATTATCCCCATTAGTAATATTTTGATATCCTGCAGGTTAGTTTTATAAAAACTCCCATGCACATTTAATTTCATTTATTTAATAAAAACAATTCTAGAGATTTTTATGAATCATGCATGTTTTAAAGAAAGTACTCACATTAAAATGATCAAAGGCAACAGTAAATGCATTTTTTTTATCAATTTATCAATTATTTATTTTCACACAAATATTTTAAGCAGTTCAACTTTTCAACACAAGAAATGTTTCACCAATCAGCATATTAGACTGATTTCTGAAGGATCATGTGACACTGAGGGCTAGATTAATAATGCTAAAAATTTAGATTTACCATTGCAAGAATAAATTACATTTTTAAATATATTACAATCGGTAACAGGTTTTTTAAATTACTTTTTGGCTTTTGTCTATGAAGTTTTGATATGCTTCAAAAGCACCTTCCAGGTTTCTCTACTTTCACCCTGATAATTTTCTTAAGTTGTGTTAGTTTGTCATTTTGATGTCGCTGCAGTGTGTAAGGCCATTTAATGCTGTCGACTCCTCTCAGAAGACATGGCTCGAGGTTCTTCCATCTTAATGTGCATTTGCTCATTTTGTAAACACTCTGATCTTCAGTGTTCCTGTGTTGAGGCTGTTTTCAGTGCTGAGAGAGCAACATGTAGATTGTGTCTGATTTGTTTCCCCCTCCTGACATCATCACTGTATTGATCAACCCCACAGGCAGTCTTTAAAGTCTTTGCCTCGTGCTCCTGGTGGACTTTCTGCACCTCTCTGAACTCTACGGTCAGCCGTCCACCGGTTATATTAAGATGCATGAGCCCGCTCTCAGCAGCGAGGTATGCACATGGCGTTGAGCTCGACTCCCTCCTGGCTGGCTCCAGTGTGTTCTGGGTAATTAGGGTGGAGGGTGTCTATGCTGCCATTCACCTCCCAGGCAGCATCGTATGAAATCCCACTTCAAAGCTCAGGGATTTCAACCTTGCGTCTTCAGAGAGCACGAGACACTCCCACACACACCTCTGGATTAGCTAGGCTAAATTGCCGTCGGAAGCTAGCCTTTATTATTGTCATGTAAATGGTAACTTGTGCGTGAGCAGCATGGGTAGGTCAGTGGTGTAGTCTGTCTCTAGATGAGTGCTTACACTAAAATTATACAAGCTTCGTTGAGTGTTTTAAGGACAAGTTCAGTATTTTACAATTAAAGCCCTGTTTTAAGATCGTTTCTGATGAAATAGAATGGTTAAGATTGTTTTTTAGACAGATGCTGCTGTCCCGAGAATTTTCAGTTTCTGTGGTTGCACCCCCACACCTCTACAATGGTTGCATACAGTAGGTGCACAGGAATAATCCTTTATAAAACGCATAAAACTTTAGTTTACAAAGACGTGAAACTCACGGAGTGGTCTGGGTGTTCACTGATATGCTCTCACAAATATCGCTGCAAAAGATACTTTCCAACAGGTTTTATCGTAGTTTTTGTACAACTCCATTGACTTGTATTGTATGTTCTGTGATGTACGGTATTACTCCGCCGCCGGAAACGGGGTTGTTTGTATTCTTTCTGTAGTCTTATGCAGTCGCGGTATTATAGGCTACACTATACAAGTGGTTTGCTTGCAATTGGCAAATGTGCATTATCGCCACCAACTGGGCTGGAGTGTCTATTATTCAAGCTCTCAACGGAAGAATGTACGGCGTTCGGAAAAATAGGTCTACAGTTTTACAACGAATAGTAAAACACCTGTTGGAAAGCATCTTTTGCAGCTATTTTTGTGTGAGCATATCAGTGAACACCCAGGCCACTCAGTGAGTTTCACATCTTTGTAAACTAAAGTTTAATGCGTTTTATGAAGGAATGTTCCTGTGCACCTATGCTACCATTGTTAAGGCGGGGGGATGCTACCACAGAATCCGAAAATCCTCGGGACCGCAGCATTTGTCTAAAAAACAATCTTAACCATTCTATTTCATCAGAAACAATCTTAAAACAGGGTTTTAATTGTAAAATACGGAACTTGTCCTTTAATGGGAATCCACATGTGATCCAAGATTTTAGAGCCAGACCAAGTCATTATACTTTGAATAGTGATGCACCAAATTATTATCATTTATTATTTTTTATTTTTTTAGAAACACCGAACTGAAGTGAGTTTAAATGTAACCGCGAACCAAAACTGAAAATAGTATTTATTTTATGAATTAATCAATTAAAAAATGTATACAGTGTGTACATGTATGCATAAGTTTAGCAAAATGTTTAACATTCTATATGTTTAACAATTATTTATATAAGCTATTAAGTTATTGATATAGAATTGCATTTCTGAGATAAATTTACATTGAACCTTGGGTTTGGGCAATGAGTTTAGCCAATTGTTTTTTTTTTTGGTTGAATATTTTCAGTCTACAAAGTTTCAGTGCATCACTACTACAATTGATAAAAGTTATGAAGTTTTCTTTGATTCCTATTTTTTTAAAGTGACATGCAGCAAACAATCAGGAACGGTCTGCTTTGATTTGATTTTAACTTAAAATGCTAATTTAATCAGCCTGTTCATCTGACTTTTTCAGTGTCATGAAGGCCATTTGGATTAGAAATTGTACTGAATGAATGAATAAATGTAAATGAATCTGAAGACATTTTCTAATTTTCTTTGCAGATGAACAGGGTGACTCTGATGAGATTGAAGGCCTAGAGGACCTTTCAGACCCGAGCGATGAAGAGGATGTAGATGACTTGGAGGATGATTCTGGTGAGTATATGTTTCTGTAATACGCAACGGTTGGCTCTGTTTAGGGCTAAATTTTTTTTCAACCATCTTAATTGTATGTATCATACCATTTATCTGTTCTCTATTCTCCAGATGGTGACCAGAAAAAGCCCTCCGTCTTCTAAAGGCAAAGCACCTAAGATGATGTTGAGCACAGAGTTAAAGGAGGTCGCTGAGGGAGAGGAAGATAAGGTTGAGGATTTAGAGCTCTCTGATCAGGACTAAATTTACAGTGGTACATCAGAGGAACATTTCTATTTCACATCCAAACATGATTGATACAATTATGTTATTAAATGAAAAGCTCACCAAGACCTGAATCATTTAGGGGTGAACTGTTCCTTTAAGTACCATGTATAGTACCATGTTGTTCTTTTTTGCTCCATTGTATTTTATAAAGTGTACAACAAATGGATTTCTTTTTCGGCTAACACTTCATAATGTTGTCAAATTAAAGATGGTCAGAACTTTGTTTAAAAACCACATAAAGGTGACTTTCTTTCTTTCTTTAGTGTACTTTAGATATGTAGCATTGTTGTGCCGAGGACACTGCTTGTTTAGGGGTGGTGAATGGGTAAACCATAGGCGGAGGTGGAGGCATGGGGTCAGCCCTGAGCACCAGGCTGCCAAACGCTTGTATCATCCACTGCCAGGCTGTGCTGCCCAGGTGGGGAGAGAGGAAGAGAGAGAAACAGAGAGCAGCCTGTTCTCTCGCCAAAACATCTCTCCCCTCAGTGCTTTCACATCACTTTCTGAAAACACTTGGCTTTTTCTAAATGTTTTAAAGCAGCGTTTAGGCAGCCAGAACTCCACGCAGCTCTAGTAGTGCTGTAGGAAATTGGTTAAAAGAAAAGTTAACTACTAGAATTATAGTTTTCAACAGTAACGTGATGTTGTCGATATGGCATGCTATCTCTTAGTCTTCTATGGTGAATTTGCATACTTAGTCCACATTCAGAGTAGTTGGATTGAAAGTGTCCGCGAATTCTCTTTTGTGTGTATGCGTTGAAAGTCATATAGGATTATTTATATTTTAAAACAATAACATCCTTTTATTCCTTTAACTTTTTCAAATCCTCTGTTATGCTCACAACTGGGTGTTGTGAGCATGTTGTGACCGCTGTTGTGGCTGAAGCATCTTTCTGGTTGCATAATGAAAGTTTGCAGATTATCCGATTCCGATTTGTAGATTATCAAGAAAGAATATGCTAATCAATTACTTGTAGTTAATTCCATATCAGCTACTTAAATTCATCAACTAACCATCCTGTTGCGTTCTACGTTGTCACTAGCAGCTCATTTGCATTTAAAGGGACCCAAAAAGGAAACATTTTTGCTCACCTCTATTTTAACATAATATGTAAAAAAAATCTTATGTGGGGTATTTTGAGCTAAAACTTCACATACACACTCGGGACTCAAACTGGGGACATCAGAGACTTATTTTACATCTTGTAAAAAGGGGCATTGTATCACCTACATTAACCAGTTTAAGGTGCTGTTCAGAATGTCAGGCAACGTTAAATTCAGGCCACCATGACTAAACTTCGAGCTGGGCTTCATTCAGGTTTTCACTAGAGACAGCAGCGCTCATGTTTGCGTGAATCTGGATAAAACAGGTTTACTCTATCACTCGAAGCGCAGTATCATAAGCAGCACCTGGTGCTGACAGTCACGGTTGCAGTAAAAAGATTTTTAACCCCTCAGACCTGAATTATATTTCAAGTTTCTAAAAAATATAAAAGTACATTTTCCCAGCTCATGAGGTTTCTATAAATGAAAACAAATGAATTTTATATATATATATATATATATATATATATATATATATATATATATATATATATATATATATATATATGTATATATATATATATATATATATATATATATATATATATATATATATATATATATATGTATATATATGTATATATATATATATATATATATATATATATATGTATATATATATATATATATATATATATATATATATGTATATATGTATATATATATATATATATATATATATATATATATATATGTGTGTATATATGTATATATATATATATATATATATATATATATATATATATATATATATATATATATGTAAAATCACAAACAATTGCTTTCATTGTGATTTTTTTTTTTCACATTCCAATGGACATGTACCAACATGAAATAAATTAATAAACATAAAATTTGTTGGTCTATAGAGACTTAATTTTTGCACTCAGGTCTAAGTCTCATGGCCCTCTATCAGAGTTTTGAGAAGATTGGAGAAACTTAATTTTTCGCACCAAAAAAACCGGCAGAGCCGAGGGTAGCCCTGTTAGTTTTAGCCCTGTTAGCCCTGAGTGTTTCTTTGCTGAATCTTTAAAATATATGTTTTTTTTATCATTTCTTATTCTAGGTATTCATTATATCTTGTTTTTGGTTTCTGCAAATCATTATGTTTGTTTCCTTCCTTACTTTATAAACAAACACAGTTTTTGTATTTCTACATCAATTTGGTGGGTCTAAAATTGTCACGGTGTAGTGTGGAATGAAGACAGGCTGAGGCTGAACGCAAAGCTCCAAAACATTTACTTAAAAACTCCAAACAGGTACAAGGAAGACTGACAGAAGATTACACACACTTTAAAATCCGTAAACAAAATCTGTTACAATGTACCATATAAATTTGAAGGATTTTTTCCCATATTTGTCTTTTACAGGTCTTTTACCCTTATTTTGAATTACGCGTTGCATTGTGGGAACAAGATCCTGGCGGCGCGAAGAGGACCGCGGGCAAAGTTGCTTTTAAAGCTGGATTTCAGGTGTGTGGAAGCCATTCTGACACATGTTGTTAAACTTAAACTTAAAAACGAAAATTATGTTTTGCTAAATGTCAAAAAAAGCTGATAACGTAACGTTATTTAATGCCTTCAAACAAAAGCTACCAGAGGAATGTCTAGACTAGAAAAGTAAACGCCATTAAGACTTGCTTGATTTAAAAGGCATGAAGACACAACGTGAAGAGACTGTGTGTGTAACAGCTATATGCAGTAACTTAACCGGTAACGTTACAGCTGGATCAAGGAAAACACCAGCACCCTTTCTGACAAATGAAATAAGTTAACATTATGTGTACGTTAGACTTCATGTTTTTGTTTTAGGTGCACACACACACACACACACACACGACTTTAAACCCCAAATAATGAAAGATTAATTTACATTTAACATGACTGCTATTATTTAAACTTCTGCTTGTAATGTTAGTCATTCTTTCCCTCCTCATTAGTTTCTGTTGTTTTCTTATGTATTAACAGGACTTTTCTGCTGTGGTTTACATCCCAAGCACCAGCAGCTGTATGCTTCTTATGGGTTTGTATTTTGTTTTATTAGCATTATTATGAATGTTCAATAGTGGCAAAACACATTTGAATTTAAAGTCTGAAAAATAAAGTCTGTTTACAGAAAAAGTTGCTGAATACCCCCTTCAAAGATATTTATGTCAGGTCAGGTACATTAGGTCAGTAGAAATACAAATTGTATAGGGAAGATTTAATCAACTATGTTTAAAGCGTTTTTTGAAGTGATTGTGTAATGTTTTTCATTTTGTAATATATTTTTCTGTTCAAGGTGGTGGACATTCAGGGTTGCTGTCATTCAAGAAGTTATTGACCACATCTCCTACCCTATTGAGGCAGTGAGATGCAAAATACCTGAAGAAAATTGCACTTATCCTGGAGTTCATATAAAGGTAAGCAACACATTTTTAATTAAATTTTTTATAGAACATGTTATTGTGATTCTGTATATTTAGTTGAAAATAATGAAACATATTAGAATGTAGCCTATAGTTGAGCATGCAGACAAGCTGACTTGACATTCAATTGGAGTCCACTGGAAACAAGTCTTAGCATTTTATATGCAGTGTTTGAATTTGAGAGAATTAGGGATGGCTGATGATAATTTGTTTATAGTTGATAATATGTTTATAGCGAATGTAAAATACTGTACAATTGTTTTTCAACCTCAACCTGGTCTACATGATACTTTGTAGTTAATTTTCAAAAAAAAAATTCATATCCAACTTTCCTGTGCAGAAATCCTGAACGAAGGTTGAAAAGGCTGAGATGAAGGAAACCAAACATCTACACATTCCTCCAAAACTGCTGAAGTTCCTGTATGAACAACTTCGAAAAAACAGGTAAAGTTTCAAGCTTTTGTCAAAATCTCCTGAACATACCGAAAAATTAACGTTTTTCATGCAAGTTGTTAAGATCTTAAAGGGATAGTTCACTTTGAAATACATTTTTGATATGTTTTATCTTACCTCAAGGACATCCAAGATGTAGGTGTCTTTGTTTCCACAGTAGTTTCAATTTTGATATTTTTAGGTCAATCCGTTGTTGGCTGTCAGTCATATAATGGAGGTTTATGGGGTTCACCTGGGTCCACCTCAAAGAGCATGCACACATTGTAAAAATGAATATGCTTTATCTAATCAATAGAATTGTGGCAACAAATTACAAGCAATATTATGAATTAAATTTAACAAATTAGAATTTAGTAATAATCAAATTATTCCTTAAAAGTTAACCATTTAAAGGGGGGGTTGAGTGCGATTTTCACTTTTTTCATTTTAAATAGTGTGTAATGTTGCTGTTGGTGCATGTACAGTATCTGCAAAGTTGCAGCGCTGAAAGTTCAGTGTAAGCAGAGATATCGTCTTTTAAAAATCAGGAAGTATAATTGCCTACAAAAACGACTTCGATTGGGACTACAGCTATGCTGTATGGTACGTCACTGAACCTACACATTTGCATCAACCCCTCCCTCCGAAATATGCAGAGAAGGGCATGATCATATTTCAGCAGCTCCTCGTCGAGTGTGTTGTGTTCACGCAGCTGTCAGCAGGGTGTCCACGGGTTTTAAAAAGTATTAAAAAGTGATAAATCAAAATTGTCAAATTTAAGGCCATTAAAAGTGTTAAATGTAGTCTGAGAGGTATTATTTTTTTAAAATTAGGTATTTATTGAGACTATTGTTTCAGACTATCAGTCCTATTCTGTGTTTGCGTTAAGGCCCGTTCACACTAAGCACGATAACTATAAAGATAACGATAAAGATAACTATATATGCGTCCACACCAACGACCGATAACGTTCTTTTTATTCTAAGCACGCGCGCGTGCTGCGGTTTCGGAGTAGCGCGTGCGCGCAAATGACCTGTTGCTGCTTTACGTTACAAACTAATTTTAAAAAGGAAAAACAGGCGCCTTTTGTTTTTGGTACACGATCGATATCTTTAAAAGACGAGAGGTGTTGAGAGCGCATCTAAACAGTGAATCTAGCATGTCTAGTGTAATATCTGGACGGAATTCAATGATGGGATAAAAACATCACACTTCAGCAATGTTGTCAACTAGCACTGGATAGCCTTCCTGAGGTAATTTTGTAACACTATGCTAAACTGCATAATCATTCTCATTGTGAATACTTCTCACCGTTTATTCCCAGGATGCTTTCCATATATCCATCTTTTTTAACGTATCATTGAAAAGTGGGTTTGACTTGTTAAACATTGGATGATTTTTTTGTATCGTTACCTCGACGATTAACTTCTCTGCAATGTCATCTGCCATGTTAAATGCACGATTCTGATTGGTTGTCAGTGTTTTATCGTTGGACAGCTGGAAAAAAATCGTTCTGAAAGTGATCCCAACGATATCATTCCTCATATCTTTGCTATCGTTATAACGTTAGCTGTGGTGTGAACTCTGTTATTCTTTAATATGGAGAACAATTTTTAGAATTATATCTTTATAGTTATCTTTATAGTTATCTTTATAGTTCTAGTGCTTGGTGTGAACAGGCCTTTAGTCCGTTTAAATATGTGCTTTAGCTTATCTGGGCACAATCAAAGATCTTTCATCTCTGTCTATGTTTGATGCTGACGTCATATTTAGTGGCTGGACGATATCGACATATACGATAGGCTATATAACCCTGATATAAGTGATCACCCGGATTTAGACCTACCTATATTGTATTTATATAAAGCGTTCACAGGCAAATTTGCTTTAGCCTATGTAGGTCTATATTGCTTTTATTTCCCTGGTATTGAAATCAGGCAAACATAAATGTCAGGCGACACGATTGCTGGCTCATGTCAATATCCATGGATCACTGGATCTTTAGTAAGTTGTTAGGAACACTATATTGAGTCCAACATTTAGTTTAAATTGATCAAATTGTTCGTTTTAGTCACATTTTCGCAGTTTCCCCTATTAAATCCAGTCACGCAGCAGATCTTTTGCCACTCAGTCAGGTTGAGGGGGTTGTACCAGCGGGAAAGTGATGTCATTGCATTCCCTCTATTGTTTGGTGTTTAAAAAAATCATGTCAACTGGATGGGAGCTAATGCACTTCGGTCGCAAATGCAATCCACTAAACATAAAAATGGAATGCGTGCTCTAAATCTATTCATTTTTGTATGTTATAAATGTCAAAATCTGTGTAATAGAAAGGTCGCTGGTTAACACTTGCAATTCAGTGTCGTGATGGTTTTAAAAAAAATCTGAAGGTAGTAAAAAAGGTATTAAAAAGTAGTAAATTTAACTTAAGGATTACTGTATATACCCTGAATAAAGAAAAAGTTTAATAAAGTTTATGTTTGATTATGTTCCTGAAAATGATGATCGCAATCTAGATCTCTGTGCTGCACATTTTACAGAAGACAGCTTCCAGAATCTCCATGAATTCAACACTGGATTCAACAAGAAACTGTTACTAAACATGAAGCAGATCCAACTTTAAAACCAGAGGCAGCAGTTGTTGGGCCACAACCTGTAAGTAGGCTAAGACTTAATAATTTTAAATGTATTTGCATGTATAATTCCAGATGTAGCCTTGTGTTTTATTATTTTTCAAATGCCAGCGCTGGCTTTATAGGCTACTGGTTATGCTATTTTATGTCAACGACAAACGCGTACAAACATTATGGACCTGAATTTTGTATAAGTACTAATGTTGTAAACGTATTCTTGAGGTAAATATGTTTTATGACGTTATTTTAGATTTGATCATGAACGTAAACATGCCAACGTTGTTTGAGTATAACATTCGTAGCCAGTCAGTTGCTATTGTTGCCAGTCAGATCATGCTATTGTGTAAAACAAACGTGCATAAAGTTAAAAAATGTAGCAAATTATCATTCAGAAACGTTTAGTAAGAGCCGTGTGTGGTGAGGTTCTGTTTGATCTCTCTTTATCGCGGCTTTCTCGGTCTGATTCTGCCTCAAACTGATACTGCAGTTCGACGCCATTATTTACATCTGGACCGGAGCTCGCGTTTCCCCGTAAAGGTAATGGCCGTTAACCTTCCGGACAACGTGAGCGACAGTTTAGCCAATCACAACACACCGGGCCAAACTAACCAATCTGAGCACACAGTCTGTTTCTGAGGGAGCAGTTTCATAGAATCAGGAAGTGAACCGCTCGTTCAGGGGACAGAGGAGAGCGCGGCTGACAATAAAGGTGAAGTTTATAAAAATAAGACTTTTAAAAAAAGAAAAACACACGAATGCATGTTATATTGCACTAGGGCTGGGCGTTTTTTTTCCCTTAAAAAAATCTGCGATTTTTTTTTTTTATTAAAAACTCGATTTACGATTCGAATTTGATTTTTTAAATTTTTTATCAAGTAGAATTTCTATAACTCTCTGTGTTGAACTGATTATAACTCTTTTGTGTGTTAAACACAATCTAATTAATACAACTTCATTATAAAGAAAAACAACAAATGCCAAAAAATATGATCATAATCTATGACAAAAATGCTATTATAAACTAGATTAATGGATAATTCAGCAGTACAATTTAGTCTAAGAAAAATCACAAGTGCACAATATTGAATAAAATCTGAACATTTAGGGAAAAGAAAAACATTTAGTGGGGAACAAATACGAGACAAGTGTAACACTAAATCTGGTCAAACTTTACACATTGCTCTTTGTATTGTACATTCATGAAAAACAAGATAACAAAAATCAAAAGGATCAATTATTATATAGTCTGGTCTACTATACAATTGAGACATGTTTTAAATGTATAGCACAGCTGTTTAATGAGACAGCAACATATGATAGATAGGACAGAACAAGAAAAGGCTATTAATAATCTTTCATTGCGCAAACGTATTATGATATGAAAGGCTCCAATACATCGCGGGCCGCGGCACAAAGCGCTTATGCGCATTCCGAGCACTGAATGATGCGCTTGAAGCCACATGGAGTCACAGCGCGTAGCCCAGCGCGTCGACTCCGCAGTCCGCACTGAACAGTTCAAAGTAGGGATGGGTATTTTTCTAAAATATTGCATTCGAATATCGGGCTCATAGAAATCGAATATTCGAATATTGATTTTGTAAATTATGTTTAACGAAAAAGACGTTATTTTTAAGGGTTTTTTTTACGTTTTTGTCACCATTTCTGGGCAAGCTTACAATTAGGCAAAACACAACAAGCTTACAATAGTAATTAAAGTTTTCTTTTAGTTGAAAACATTAAGCATTAGGCCTATGAGTAAACAAAATATATAAAAAAGCATTATTAAAAGCATGCTCAAGCAGCACGAGCGAAAAAAAACCCTAATAAAGCAGATTGCGTCAGATATCGTACAGATATACACACACGAGTCAGCAAATGACTGATTATCGTGTTTTATATTGTTTCACATTTATGTTGAGAAAAACAATAATATCTAACGTTACATGCAGGGGCGTCGCCAGCACTTTATGTTCGAGTGAGAAAGACGCCACGCTGACAGACGTTTCAGAGACACAAAGAGAACGGTGTTTCTAAAAGCACTTTGCATTTTCTGTTCTTAAACCGGTCTCCCCAACGAAACTTAAAATAAGTGGTGTGTCTCAAAATCATTTTGCTATTAGATAAGTTAACATCTTTGATCACGCGGGGTCCAGCTGCGCTTACCTGCAGTTGTGATGCAGTGATGAACAGCTGTCTTTCCTCACTCGACTGTTTGGATTTCATGTGATTTCTCATGGTGATGATATAACTCAGATTAATTAATTTGATCAAAAGTAATTCCCGTTTAGTAAGATCCTTTTCAAGTAACGTTAATTCCAAACTTCGCGAGGCAGCCGACAACATTATGTGATCAAATACAGACAACTTGTTAACACACTCCACAGCGCCATCCAGTGCATTTAATTGTAACTGCGAGTTAGTTCTTTAGGATTTATCATGGACTCACTGCATTTACGGCCAGCAAAGCAACGTATTCAAAATTCGAATAATAATTACAAATCGAATATTTGAAAATTCGTGCACATCCCTAGTTCAAAGCACAAAGGAAATATATACTGATTCGTGTATAATATACAGTATCTAGCTATGCAATCGTTTATTGAACCTTTTCTTTTAACAGTTTTAAATTTCAATTACTGTGTGCGTGAAGAACAATAGTGCTCTGACTAGTGTTTTGCTCTAACAGACACCCGGTAGAAAGTAATGTCATGATTTAGTTACAGCAATATTCCAGCAAGACAAAGTTGTTTTATGCGAAACCATAGACGTTTATCTACAGATCAAGTATAATAATAGGAACATTGAATCATCTTTGAGAGAGTTTCATCGTATTGACTGTCGTAACCGAACTGTGGAAACCCTGAAGGAAGATTTGGTGAATGCAAAATGAAAGTTACACTATACTGAAGAGGGAGAAAAAAAAAATCTAAAAAATAGATTTTTTGAAAATATGAATCGATTTGACTTGTCAACTCGATTTTTATTTCAAATCGATTTTTTTCCCAGCCCTAACTGACAAACATTATAATGACAGATCACAGAAGAATGAATATTACCTGCAAAGGCCATGCACACATGCTCATCCAGAGCACATATCTTCCTGACTGTCCTCTCCTCCTGAAGCTTTGCCACTGACTTCTTCTCAACACCCAGGACAACGATATCCTTCCCCCTGATTCCAACCTTAGATGTGCAAAAATAGTTCACAGTTAGTTAAAACTTTTACAGGCAATAAACTAATTTAGCGTGAAAGCACAATATGTTCACTAGGCTCTATCTAAAACTTAACTATGGGCACATCGCCCTCTTCCGGAAATGTTGGCCATTACCCAACACGGTCTTAAAAATGAAACTACATGAATCATAGTTACAGCAGACGCGCATTAAAACGTAATACCAAACATAAACTATTAAAATTGTACTATATCATTTAGGGATATTTCAACACTCGTGATGTTTGAAATGCATCTAGTAACGTTGTAACACCAAGTTAACGTTAAAGCTGTAACTTCATTGATCATTTAATTGGCAAAAAAATGTTTAAAACCCTTATTAATTCATTGTTTTTTTAAAAGTAGTGTACGAGTGAAGCATTTGCAATGTATTTACATGCATATGCGATCAAAATAAAGCGAATCAAATAATTAGGATAGCCCATGCTAATATTAGCCGCAACATGCAAGTCACGCTTAGCTAACGTATCAATCAAACTACTACCAAAGAAGCGAACACTCCGGCTGCTTCAAAACAGTCTTAATCAATCACAGTGTTTATTCCTGTATCAAGCACTTGTTCACAATAATCATATATCAATAGATTTTGAGAGTATATTTGTGTAGCAGTTAGCCACTGAGCTAAAGCTGCGGCTCAAATATAACCATATAAACACACTCACAGCTGTGGAGCCCTTCTTTACTGCTTCCTGAGCATATTCCACCTGAAACAAGTGACCATCGGGAGAGAAAACTGTAATAGCTCTGTCATATCTAGCTGCCATTTCTGCACACTAGACACAAAAGCAAAAAATTAGGGTGAAATAGTTGCCTCTGACTTTCGACTAGGCTAGCAGCGCAGGAGGTTTCGAAATTGATTTGCGCATGCGCGACTACAGCGCGCATTGAATGGTGGGACTTGTAATCCTCAATGCAAGGAACTCATGTGATTTTCTTTAAAGGAGTAGATCACTTAAAAAAAAAAAACTTTTGCTGATAATTTACTCACCCCATGTCATCCAAGATGTCCACGTCTTTCTTTCTTCAGTCGAAAAGAAATTAAGGTTTTTGATGAAAACATTCCAGGATTGTCTCCATAATGGACTTCAATGGGAACCAAATGGAACGGTTCAAGGTCCACTTGAAAGTTTCACTGCAGCTTCAAAGGGCTTTAAACGACACCAGACGATGAATAAGGGTCTTACCTAGGACCCTTTGAGTCATGACTCGAAAAAAAGATTTGTTCGTTTTGATGAACGAGTTTGAACAGGAAAGGAGAGTCACGAACGCCCATCACAGAACGGAGCAAGGTGAGCATTTGTGCTTGTAAAGCTTAAACTTTTTTTATTTATTTTTTAAATGACGATCGTTGCGCTAGATAAGACCCTTATTCATCATCTGGTGTCGTTTAAAGCCCTTTGAAGCTGCACTGAAACTCTCATTTGGACCTTGAACCGTTTGGTTCCCATTGAAGTCCATTATATGGAGAAAATCCTGGAATGTTTATCAAAACCTTAATTTCTTTTCGACTGAAGAAAGAAAGACATATAATATTATATATATATATATATATATATATATATATATATATATATAATTGAATTACAGAATTATTAATTAGCCAATTAAAAAATACTTAATAAAAATAAGGCTACTATTCTGCAGGGATTGAAATGTTTATTTATTTTTTTAAATACAAAGTTTGTAACAATATTTATGAATATTATATATTAATTAAAAAATTTAAAATAATAATATTGTATTGTCTTTTAAAGGGATACTACACTTTTTTTGGAAATAGGCTCATTTTACAACTCCCCAGAGTTAAACAATTACGTTTTTACCATTTTCGAATCCATTCAGCTGATTTTCTGATATTTAGAAGAATATCAGTAACCACAGTTCTCAATGACTTCCATAGTATATTTTGTTCCTACTATGTAAGTCAATGAACTCTCTGGTGACTGATATTCTTCTAAATATCAGAAAATCGGCTGAATGGATTTAAAAGACGGTAAAACCCAAATGTTTAAACCCAAATGTTTAACCCCAAGGGAGTTATTCCCCTATACCCCTACCCCTATATCCCCAAACATATTAAATGTTTGTCAAAATAAGCTGTCATGTCCACTACAGTCCAGAGCTGTTCAGCCACTTGATTGAACTGTGATATCATACAAGTCCTCAGCAGTTTTGAAGAAATGGAAGGCAGAATGACGTCTTTGACGAGCACCTCTACAAGTACCTAACACTTTCATGCTTCTACTTCAAAGGCCATTTTGGTGCCACCAAACCTCTCATCAATGCTTCATCAAGAGCACGGTAAACCTGCAGAGAACAGGCCACAAGTACCTTATTAAAAATGTCCTTTTAATTAAATTCAACAAATAAGAATACATTAAACTAAATATGATGCATCTGGGAATAGTGCACAGGGTTTGTGATTCGAGACCATGGAGCAGTGTTCAAAGAGACCGAAATGCCCACCCACCAGTATTCCTTAGCTGTGTATTCCCTTAAACCAAGCTAATGAGGACCTTCTGTAGCGCTCGCGAACACTCACAACCTCAGCTTTTCTGACGGGAGTCACCTGTGTGGGACACAAGAGGTCTCTGAGCAAGTGTGACCCAGCTACTATCATATTAGCACTGTTCTGAAGTAAACCAGATTGTTGGGGATAAACATATGGAAAAGTGCACTGGCGTGTGTCTGTTCAGAATCATTTTTCTGATGTTTTCTGTATAATGTGACTGTATGAATCTGTGTTTGCAGGTGTTGCGCGATCTGTAATTTTTTATTTAATGCAGATTGTTTTCTTAATTTTTTTAACTTTCTCGAATAGTCAAATTTCAGGAGGTCGGTTGCAAAGGAAAACGTCTTGGAAAGTGGAAGGTGGAAAGTACCTTGTTGCCACACGACCCAATCACAACTGCTTGACCTTGGCCTCAGTTACAGAAACACTGAAGTGAAGTCTTTTTTCCATTTCTGATCCACTCTAGATCAGTCAGTTTTGTTCACCGACTGAGCTGGGATCATCATCATTAGCAATCAGCTTCATCTCTGGCTCTGTAATTAGCTGATTAATAAAAATTAACCTTCAAAGTTCATTAATATCACACAATAATTAATCTTGATGTCCTGGTTTAAAAATGCCCCAACTCTTTTTTCATTTCCATGAATTGGCAGGAGTAAAAGGTTCATAAAGATAATTGGCTCATGGGAATTTCATACACTGCAGATAATCATGCTGCCCCGCCACTATTGGAATGCATTACAGATTCTCTTGAGAAAACTATATTTAAAGGGAAAGTTCATCCTTAAAACATAAAAAATGTAATTTACTCACCCATATGCATTTATTTTTGACAGAAGGAACAACATATTGCAGAGCGGCTTTTCCTAATATGACATTTTTATTCTATGGAAGAGAGGCATTGTGAACATTCCTAAAAACATCTTCTAATTTGAGGTCAGCAGAAGAAATAAAAGTTATGTATGTTTGGAATGACATCAGGTTGAGTAAATGATGACAGAACATTAATTTTGACTTAATTTAAGAGCAATGGTCATATGTTTTTTACTTGTCCTATGTTGCAAAATTATTGGGTCAGTTATTTTACAACTATGTCTAAAGTGCTAAAAATTAGAATTGATGTTTGCCCCACTATAGCAATCTTTGGTGTACCAAAAATCTGGTCTCAGTTTAATTCCAAACAACTGGATGTTATATCCTTTACCTCCTTGTTAGCTAGACGCCGTATTTTGCTCCACTGGAAATCTAATAAGCCTCCAGCTACCTCCCAATGGTTAGTGGATACTATGTTCATTCTGAAACTGGAAAAAGTTAGATGTTCTCGTAAGAACAACTTCTTCAGTAAATGGCATCCCTTTATAGCCTACTTTAAATCTCTTAAAACCCTACCTTCTGGTTAATACCTGATTAAATGTCTGTGTGTGTGCACTCATGTATATGCATAGATATGTATATTGTGTATTTAGATTTGTGTAAGTAAGTGTATATGTATGTATGTATTTTATATTTTTCCACTTATATCACTATAAGTTTTTCGTAGGTATTTTCTTGTATGTGTATGTATGTGTGTATGTATGTGTGTGTGTGTGTATGTGTGTGTGTATACAGATACATTTTTTTATTTATATATATATATATATATATATTTATATATATAGTTTTTATTTTATTTTTAATTTTTTGTTACTATTTTTACTATTTTTTATTTATTTTATTTTTATTTTTGGTTATTTATTTATGTTTAGTTTTATGTGGGAAAAAATTAAGAAAAGTGTTAATAATTTGTAATCTATTGTGTTGTAATCATTTGGATTAATAAAAAAGTTTGAGCAAAAAAAAAATTTAAGAGCAATGGTAATACCCTCTGTGTTTTATAGGCTATGTGATTTTGAGATTGTATACTGGACAATTGACATTGGATTTGTTTCTGTAGTTCTGTGGAAGAATTATTAGAATTATTTTTTTTTTGGTCATAGAAAAACCATAAGAATTATCTCTCTGGTCGGGATTTTCAAAAGTTATTAAATCAAAATAGGGTAATTGGCTTTTTTATTAGCAATAGAGGATTCAAGGGAAACCATTTGTTTTAGAACGGTATAATAAAACCAGCTGGATGCTTGAATCAAGAACTGTAACATTTCTCATCCCTTGAGATGCTCTGATTGGCTGATATTATTTCCTTCAGGATCTCCACTGCGCAAAGGTTGCCTTTGCATGTCAATACTGTCTATTTACAGCAACACTATAGGGCTATACACATATTCACAAATAGCCTATTCTTTATACAATTTATTTAGGTAGAGTGTACCGCAGATTCACACCAAAGCAGACAATCTAACTCGTTAGTTAGACCCTTAATGGTAAAGTCAAACCGAAACAACCCAAAGTGTTCATGCTGCACGTCAGAACCTCACAGACGTGTTATGCTTTTGTTGTGTCTTCATTGCAACATTCTGTCCTTCATTCACAAATCAGTCACAGACAAGTGTCTCAGCAGCTAATTCAAAACTCATTAGAAAGAAGCAATTGCAGAGCGGACTCCCAAAGGGATGCAGCTTTCTAATCAACGTTCCCTATACTGCGCCTCATAACTACGTTTCCACAGAGAAATTAAACCGAGGCGTCACTATGAAAGGAGATGCTCCTCTGATGATTTCAATACCACAGTACCATATGTTTGATGGTATATTATAGATATTGATAATGTTATAGGAGCATTATCTTCTGATTTAAAAGAAACAAAAGGAATAATGTAGCTGGGCGCTCGGGCAAAATGAGTCAAATGCCACGTGGATCAGCTCTACTACTGAAAACAAACAAAAACAAAACAAATCACATAGCTATAGATTTCTCTTTCAGAAGAGATTTCAACGTCTCTGTGCTCAGATGTGTCAAGATAATACAAACTCAAACATCTAACATCAAATTCTTCCTAAATCAAATTATTTCAGCTTTTCTAAACCACATGCTACAACAAAAATACATTTAGTCTACTGTAGGCAATTCTTTTACGAGATTCGAGTTGAAACAAAACATACAAAGTTAATTTTGACGTGTGAAACATAACTGAGCTATAAACTATAGCAATCTCGGAGCAATAAAACTGTCTTTTGTGCCGGCATGTGTGTGTGTCTGTTCGTGTGTTGAGTGATTACGCATCTCTCTCTCGCGCGCGCGCGCGTCCCCGGTGGCGCAGAGCGTGTATGGAGTCATCCCGCTGCTGTAGGCGGGGGCGAGCCCCTTTGCCCGTGATATTAATGTGTTTTCCCGCTATGCCAGTCTATGAAACATCACGCAAGTATTGGCTATTGCTTTCCTCTTGTGTTGTCCTTCGTTTGCAAACAGTGGATAGGCTAGGAACTTAACCCGTTTGTGTTGACAGCTGCTGAAGTCCTTTACAATGACTCGTCGAAAACAGTCGAAGCCCAGACCTTTGAAAGGTACGAAAGGTTTTTTTTTATTTTATTTAATCACTTGCTTCCTTTTTTTGTCTTGAGTGAAACACGACCTGGGGACAAATCGAATGAATGACCCCAGTTAGTTGCAGATCATTATAGCCTCCAGAATAATGTTGCGCAAATTCAAAAGAGAAAACTGGAATTGTTTTGGACAAGAACTTTGATTTAACTTTCATTGCATTCTAGAGGAATCTAATTTCATTAAGATGGGTTTGTCATGACTCTTGCATGTGATGCACATTATTCAGATAAATATGTATTATGATAATCAATGTAATATTATAGTTTTATTGCGTTTCTAGGACAACAAATTTATAAGCTCAGCTGTACTCAAAACTGAATGTGTGTGTCCTGGTAAAACCCCATAATGTGGGGACATTTATTGTCTCCTTGAGGAAAACAGCTTGAAATCATTCTGAGTGATGTTTTTTAAAAAAAAAAAAAATTGTAGAAATGCAGAACGTTTCCTGTGATGAGTAGGGTATGACAAGAGAATGAAATATACAGTTTGTACAGTATGAAAATTATTATGTCTATGGAAAGTCCCAATTAAACATGAAAACACAACAATAAATTGTAAGGATCCATAAATATTTATGTGAGGATTAGATTTAAAAAGGAACATAAAATATTAGCTCAGTATAAAAAATAAATAAATTCCCAAACATGACAGACAATGTGTACAGTTACAGTATGAGTGAAAGTTTAAAAAGTTTTAAATCTATTTGTTTTCTATATATCTAGTCATATTGCCGTGTGGCTCTGTTATGTCACCTTGTTATCACGGAATACAAATGTTAAATGGACTGTTTAAAAAGCAAACATGCACGCAATGGTACTCCCCTAGATGAAAAACAGACTAAAAAAAGTTGATATTTGTTTAGTCTTTCCTTTTTTATGCCACAGGGGTGCCATAGTGTACCAAATGGTCCACCAGAGAGATGGGAAAAAAAGTGCTTGATTTCTTTGTATTGTGTTTTATTATATCTGGCAGTTATGGCCATGACCTTTTCTTGCTATCAATCTGTTCTACACAGGTCAAGCTGACAGGTTAAATACAAAAGGAAGATAGCGTGATTTTGGGGAAGAAACGTTGCTCCTGGGAAAGAAGAAAAGAGAATGATGAGGAGAGGGAACATTGTGGGGAAGAGAAGGATGAAGTTGCTAAAGAGTGCAAGAGTGCAAGCCTAAAGCAATCTGAATCATTCACCCAACAGATGCACTGCCATGGTTCAGGTACACGCAAATACATTCCTGCACTATCCTTCTTTCTATAGTATCCTTTACGGTGAATATTTTATCTGTTTTTTATATTTGATCCTCTCTCTGTATCCCTTACACAGGCAGATTAAAAAGAAGAGAGACCTCTGGGGTTTTATGTTCAGGGTTTAGTGCCTCTGCATGTTTGTGTGACCTTTGAATTGGGTATATTTGCAATTCCCTATTTGCACAATAACAGAATGAATCATGCCTTCACAAATGATTTTGGATTTATGAAATTGGAATTGCTAATCATGTGAAGAAATGTTTTTAATATGTTTTATCCTTTTAAGCAGATGCATTAATCCTTTGATTTGGTGCACAATTTAGTACCATGATTTGGGTTCTGTTTTTCCTCTTGTACATGTTTAGTACTTTAAAGTAGCAGCACTCCATTCGCTCAAACTGTGAATCTGGTCCTCTCACACTGACAGCAATTTTAGTCACAGTGGGACTGCTCATTATGTGGCCACATACCGAGCTAATTACATCTAAAAAAGTGTGAAAAAGAGCATCCAATTCATATTTTTGGTGTTTGGTCTGCTGTTATGAGCCCGAGTTCTATTTTAACCTGCCAGACTTCAGCAGGACAGACCTCTTGAAATACAAGAGTAGAATTCTTATAGTTGTGGTGAGTCATGTTGAGAAAGATACAAGTCCCAAAATAATAGTTCAACTGCAGCTATTGTTTTAGTAGTTAGCTGTACACCACAATTTAACAAAACGTAGCTATATAATTCTCGTAAAAACAGTATTTGTCTTACACAAAACCAGTTAGGATATGAATTAGGGTGACAAGCAAAAAAACAGCAGTGTCATGTTTCAGTTTTCCTTGTTGGGGAAAGTATATTGTTACTGTAAAAGCTACGCTACTTTGACGAAAGAGTTACATTACTGAAAATTTACTTAAATTGCTTAATTACTTTTAGTTAGTTACTCCCAACACCACTGGTGTATTTAGTGGTGTGTTTTTGGCAAAAACTTTTTTATGAAAGTTGTAAATGCATTTTCCTCTCTTCTCTTTCCATAGCAAATCATAATGTTGAGGAGAATGAAATATGTCGTTTAGCTTCTCTTTCCTCTGCTCACTCCTCCGTTGACCATGAAGATGGATGTGAGCTTGGATTCAAGGGAGACACATATAGACTTAATCAGTGCAAGAGGGCAAACACCCCTTTGCCTGGCAACTGTTCAGTACCTCTCGAATTATTCCAAACGGATGTCAGCAGTGATAGCCTCGCAAAAAGCAAACAGGGCTTGAGTAATCAATATGAACAGGGCAGTGCTACATCCTCTCTACATCTCTCTCTTGTAAATAATCCACAGAATAACACGGGGGAATCTGAGAAAAGACAACCTCCAGATTTTGCTGCACAAGATCAGTCATGTTTCTCAATGCCAGAATGCACTTGTGCCACCTCACACATCTCAAGTCCAGCAACTCCAAATGCTCCAGGAGTATCTTCTTGTGCAGAAAAGAGAAAGTCTAAGTTTGTCTCAAAAAATGTTTTAGGAATCTCCAAAAAGCTCAAGGCTTTCAATGATTTTGTTCATTGTCACAACTGCATGGACCATAGAACATGTCCACAGACCCAACTCAAGGACAATGAAATCCACCCAAGTTCTGAGATCCTGACCTTTCCATCTGAACTAAAGGAGCACCAGAAAGAGGCTAATGTGATGCTAGATCACTCCGTGTTGCTTGAAGCTGCAATCACAGCGGCCGTTCAGACAGTTCTTCAGTGTAGCTTCTGTCCCACATCGTTAAAAGACCTGAAAGCCCTTCAAGAGCATGTTCGCCAATCACACAACTCAGCTTTAATCGAGAGCAACGTCTTTTTCTGCTCCCAGTGCTTCCGAGGATTCCTGACAAAGGACACGCTAGATAATCACGTGCGGCAGACACACTGTAAAATCCAGAGTCTGAAACTTGATCCGGATGCAGAAGAAACTGCAGACAGAAAGTCTTTGCAATTCTGTCCATACTGCACCCATTTGCCTACATTTAGCAGTAAGATAAAACTGATGCAGCATGTTAAAAAGACACACAAGAACATTAATTTGATGAACCTTAAAGAAGGAAGGAAGACAATGGGTTCAACGTCACCCCAATCAATCAAGAGTGTGGCCCAAAAAACTAGCTATGGTGCATCACCTTCAACCGACTTCATCTGTGATCACTGTGGGGCTAAATACACCAATCTGGATCTGTTTCAAACTCACTTGAGTTCCCACCTGAAGAGTATGCTTCCAAAACGTACATGTCCCAGAGTGTTTCAAGGATTTCCCAAACCAGGAATCTTTTAAGGAACACACAGTGTCTCATTTTAGCAATTCATCTACGCTCTACTTCTGTGAGAGCTGTAGTAAGTCCTTTACCAGTGTCAAAGACTTACATGGGCACCTACTTGAGATGCACACCAGTCGTGTTTTACCGATGTTCCCTCTGCCAGCAGATGTTCGACTCCACGGTGTCTATTCAGGTTCACCTGGCCTCCGAGCACAGTAACAAGAAAACCACATTCCACTGTACGTCGTGCGAATGGGACTTCAAGCAAGAGCATGACTTGCACCTGCATGTCAAACAGAAACATCTTGATAAACAATGCAAGATGTACTGTTGCATCTTCTGTGCAGAGTCCTTTACCACAGACATTGAGTTGCAGTGTCACATCACAACACATAGCGACAAATGCAGTCCCTGTGTCTGTACCAATACCAGATCTCCCCTCGAGGTGCCCTTACACGAGAAACTCTGTGCCAAGAGTGCTGAAGGTAACAACGTGACCCCTCCACCTGTCTCCGAACCAGTTGCCAAAGACAGCGCTGGAAAGCTGCCAGTGAATAGTGAAATAAGAGTCGGTAAGGTGGAATCGCTGTTTAGCCCTCCCACCGAAAGCAAAGGGAAGGCAAATCTGAACGATCCTATGTTTGCCTGTGAAATCTGTGGTGCTTCTTACACCATGCAGTCCTTGCTCGCCAACCACCAGCTGCGAGATCACCACATCCAGCCTGGGGAGAGTGGCACTCTCAAGCGCAAAGTGGAGGCAATCCAAGGGAGCCACAAATGCAAAGACTGTTCCAAGACCTTCTTCACTGAGATGGCACTGTGGGAGCACGTCCAGACTCATCTAGGCCCCACCAAGCACTGCCAATGCCCCATCTGTGGAGAGCGCTTCCCTTCACTGCTAACTCTGACTGAACACAAGGTCACCCACAGCAGGAGCTTGGACACAGGCAACTGCCGCATCTGCAAGCTTCCTCTTCGCAGTGAGGAGGACTTCCTGGAACACTGTCAGAGGCACCCCGACCTGCACAACTCGCTGACAGGCTTCCGCTGTGTGGTGTGCATGCAGACGGTCACCTCCACTCTTGAGCTGAAAATTCATGGAACTTTCCACATGCAAAAGGTCCAGGGTGATGATCTGATCAACAGCTGCACGGATCCCTCCATCCTTAATCCTGACCTTAAAATCTCCTCAAGTGTTGCTCAGCAGGAAACGGTCACTATGAATGTCAGTACATTTGAGCATAGACTCCGAGACGATAAGACTAGCATTTCCGTAGTCAATTGTTGTTTGGCTACGGCACTCATACCAGAGGAGAGAAGCAATAAGAACACTCTCACACAGACCACAACAGTTTGAGTTAACCCTAAATAAAGGACAATATACAGGGCCGGCGCCCAGAGTGGGGGTTACGAGTTACTGTGCCCCACTCCCTCCCGCTGAATGCGAGTGAGTGAAAGTGCAGAGCGAGCATGCATTCGAAATTACAAATGCACCCGGGTTGGTTGCTTTCCTCTACAAATGCTGTGTTTTTAGTGCCCTGGCACCAGCTCTGACAATATATGTACTCTTCTGATTGCTTGTGTACTGAAGTATGTTTTCAACATTGTATTATGTATTTAGACCCTAAATGTGTGAAGACTTGTTTTGGAGAGGCTGTTTTCTCCCTCAAAAGCAGTTTTCTTGTTTGAGATGCTTAGCAAATGACTAATTCTCCCAAGTGCAAGTCTTATCTTTATTGGACACTTCTGAGGCTCTGAACTCAGATTTACTGCTACATTTGGAACATTTCCTCTCTCTTCGTTGCATTTTACGATAAATCCTTGTGTTAAGAAATGGAAGTGGATCTTTGTGGATCTAGACAGTAATGAGTTGCTGATGGCTGAAACTGCAGATGCGCAGAGGGGCACAAAAGAGGATGAGATGTGGGCAGTGGGACTTGATGTTCTGAGGGAGAGAGTCATTAGCAGCGTTTAATCTAATTGAAATCTGAGCGGACTCTTGGTAAACTTTATGGATTAGATGTAGGGCTTTTGGACAATGACATCTGAGAATCACAAAACAGTTGTAATGTTATGTATTTTTATTTTGTTATATGTCTTTTTAGCAAAATACTGTCATCTGTACCTTTTTATAATTATGTGTCTTGTTAGTTGTATATCTGTAAATTATGTTCTATTGCAACAAAAAAAGTAAATTTTGTTACAGGTAAATGTGTGTATGTGATGTGTTTACATTTTCAGTTCTCCATTGTTTATAAAAAAAAAAAAAAATTATCGTCTTTCTGGACCAATGTAGTTCAACAATGATTGTGTATTTTCTTAGTCTTCGGTAGAACATCAAAAAAAAATCATAATTTAGAAATAAGATTAATATTGTTTATGACATTAATAAACTGAAATAAGTTGTTCTGGCTGAAAAAAAGGTGCATTTTTAGCTCCTTAATCTACTTTTCCCCTTTTTTTAAGGTTGGCAATGTTTCACTTAATTCTGAACCTTGATATCATACTTGACAATAATATTGGGTAGAGAATATTGATTTCTGCGCTTTACTGGGGTGAAACTGAATGGCAGGACTTTACTTCATTCAAAGAGTTTGTTCATGTGTGTATCTATTTATAAGCAGTGAAACTTTCCATTTAATTAACAAATTATTTTATCTTTTAAAAAATCAACTAAATGTGTGCAGTGCAGCACAGAGTTATGTTTGTGCATGTTTTAGAGAATGGAAATTGGGTATTAGTGCCCTGAAGCTGCAGAAAACTGCTACCTCATTTGGAAATACCCCTCAATCACCATGACAGCAGCTGGGCTTTGACCATATAGACACGGGAAGGAAAAGCGACAAAAATGTGTGCACGGTGGTACAGTAAAAATGCATTTGTCGTAAATATTGCAATATTATAATTACACCCAGCCATAAATTTAACTATAAGTGCAGGGTGTTTTTTTTTAAACTGTAAATAGGCCTACTAAAAAAAATCTGTTTTAGAAACTTGACAGGGTTAATGACCAGTCTTCTCCAGTCTGTTTTTTTTTAATAATCATAATACAAATGATGTTGTTATTATTTGATATATATTATTTATTTTCATGCTATAGAGACAGATGATCATACCAGAAAATAAATACAAGTTGGAATTAAAACTTGGTTTTCCTTTTGTGTGTCCAGGCTATATGCCAAGATAAAGTCGGCTGTGAAAACATGATGCCGGGTAATGCCCGGACCATCTGTCAATAAGCGTCTCTCAAGTGGGTCGAGTGAGAGGAGAAATGACAAAAAAGACAGTGCTGTAAAGAGTTTTTAAGGTTGCACGGTTATGGAGTGTTGCTGGCACAGTTTGATGGTATTTAACATTTTCAATTCTATAAAACAGAATTGGAAAAAAAACATAAAACCTAAATTCTCAGTTTAATTAAGCACAACACAGTGACAGTGAAGTGACAGTAGTGCAAATGCCTACACAGTAGGCTATAGTCTTTTTCTTACAGGGATAAGAGTGAATATATGCCTAAATCAAGGCATGGTAAATCTAGAACTGACCTGCCATCTCAAAAATTAGGGCTGACAAAGATCCTTTATGCTCAGTCAGGCCTTGCCGTCCAGGTGCACTCCCAAGAAATGTAAGGTCTGTGTAATGTCAACATCCTCCCGGGATGGAAACTGGGGTGAAAGGTTCCTCTTCCTACCAATGTCCAACATCATCACATTTTTTTCACATCGCGTCACTAATCATTCCTCTGTGCTCTCCCTTCTCTTTACGTCTCACATATCCAACAATCCCATATCCCGCCTGTTTGATCCAACTGTCAGTTTTCATTATCTGTTGTTAAATGGAATTCTACTTGTCAGACTAAATTCTGTTTTTCAAAAGACACAAGGGATAGTTCACGCAAAAATGAAAATTTTGTTATTACTTTACCTTCAAGTTGTTCCAAACCTGAGTTTCTTTCTTCTACTGGACACAAAAGAAGATATTTTGAAGAATGTCGGTAACAGTCGCGGAACCCACTATGGAAGTCAATGATGCCGTCCACATATTTTGCATTGAGATTTCTATAATGAAATTGTTAATATGGTTTTAGTTAGCATTTTTATCATTTAATTTATTTGTTCAAAATTGGCAGAAAATGCCTTCCATATTTAAGTGCATGACTGCAAGGTGACAATATTAGAGCACTCCCCCAATGGCTGAAAATGACATTACACCACCGGTCACACAAATAGCTTGTTTTTAACTTGAGTTGATTTTTTTCCTCTTAAACTATTAAGATCTTATGTTGTCAGATACTGTAACAGTAGTGATGGCCATTCTTTATAAATATAATATTAATGCACAAACTGTAGGCTTGCATTAGGTTGTAGCCTACAGCCCATTTGATTAGGCTATATGGTTTAATGTACACTATGATTTCTAATACATTATAACATTTGATTTGCAATTAGGTCTTAAAAAATGTTGCAGTATTATCAAAGAACATCTACAGGAGAAGGAAGATAGAAGGAAGAACAGAAGGAACGCATTCAAATCAAATGAAAAAGCAAAGACTACCTTTCACATGTTCACATCATGACCAGCAGGTGGAGGTGAAAGATTATGTGTAAATACCTTAGAAGGGTAAATACCGAATGTGTGTCTTTTAGTAGGCCGATACATATTATTTTACTTACGTCTAGACATTGTGAAGCTCCTTGGTTAAGTCAGTTGTGACAGCAGTTCAACAGTTTTCCTCCATCCATCCATCTCCCCATGAGCCTCATGTGGATTAGTTGTTAGCACCTGAGATTGAAATTTAAGAGGTCCCTGCAGTCAGCTGTTTCCCGTTATGTCCCATCACTTCCACAACATAGACTTAATTGTTTCAGGATGTTTGTGCCAAAATACACTTAAAGGAATAGCAGACGATTACGCCGTCGCTGACAGTAATTTTGAATAACAAAAGTTGTTGTGAATAGTAAATGTACAATAACTGTTCAGTAAAATAGCAATTGACTGCACTCAAAAGTTAAACCCTAACGTAAATATAGGCCTACACATTAATTGCACGCATATAGCATATAGGCCAACTATAGGGTGATATCAGGTAAAATGGGTCATTTAAGTTTTGGGGGTCCCAGCTCATCTGGAATTTAGACTGCAAATCAGTGGTGGAAAGAGTACTGACAAATTGTACTTAAGTAAAAGTATTGCTACTTAAGTAATAATTTACTTGAGTACAAGTAGAAGTACTGAAATATCATATGACTCAAGTAAGAGTAAATAAGTAGTTTGCTTAAAAACTACTCAAGTAACTACGTTACAAAGTACTTTAGTATTTTTCTATTTTTACCCAAAATGGGGAGATGATAGCGAAATGGAGCGCTAAAAACTATGAAATCTATTTCATTCATACTGAAGGCCCAGTACTGATGCATATAAGTATTAAACTTACACATTTCAGGAAATGCCTTATATGGATATAATAACGTGCAAATAGTGATGTTTTGACTGATGAAACATGAAGACAAACACATTATAGCTATAATATATCTGTGTTCATCAAACTATCAGGTATTTTCAAAAGAATGATGTATGTCTTGAAAGGGATAGTTCACCCACAAATATTGAAAATTAGCCCACGATTTACTCTCCCTCAAGTCATCTTAGAAGATATGACTTTTCTGCTTTCAGTCGAATACAATCAGAGTTAGGCTATATTAAAAAATGGCCTGGCTCTTCCAAACTTTATAATGGCAGTGAATGACTGGAGAAAATCTGAAGCCCAAAAAAGTGCATCCATCAATGATAAAAGTGCTCCACATATAGACTACTAGCTTTCTCTGTTGTCAAGAGCAATTTTTCAATACTAATTTTGAAAAGTAAGTCCAGGTAAGATCAATTGAATGTTTGGATTTGAATCATTCATAATTGAAAGCAAAGAAGGTTAATGGAGAGGTCCAATGAAAAAGGTATGGAAAACAATAAAACAGTATGAATAAAAAAATTCCAGTAAAAATAAAAAATTAAATAAGTGGGCTATGGTTAACATAAATTATCTTTTTTCGTTGTAGCCTACCGAAAATGTGCTGGGAGCCCACTGTTGCTATGGGAACGAACTACACTTTTATATGCATCTGATTGACAGCTAAATCATGCGATCTTATTTCACTGTTTTTTCCGCTTTTTACAAAGTTTGCTTCGTACATTTAGTTTAACTGTATTGTTAAACAGGGCGAGCTTTACAATTAATTGAACTGTGTGCATGTATTTTAGACACTTACATTGTTCTTGCTCCGTCCATGCAAACCACGTCCATGTTATGAGCCGAGCTTCTTTATTGACTGCAACTGCTCAGTGCTCTGGTATTATCAATGATATGACCAATTTCAGTAGTTGCCATAATTAAATATGAGCAGAATACTCACTTACATTCACTGAAATATTGAAACATTAGCGCTACTGATTCAAAACACGAGCGTCAGTGATTGAATGTCAAAGCGCGGTTTGAACGCCCCGCCCCCAGTCGAACTAGAGATTTTGATTGGTTTTGCACCCGAGTCAGACCTGTCTGTTATTGGCTGAAGGGCTTCAGATATGTCTGTCATTGGCTAAAGCGCAGTGCTCCACCGCAGTAGTTTGAAAAGTGTCTGTCAAATGTCAGCTTGCCCTGTTGCTCCGTCGGCACCTTTGTCAAAGTACTTTGTACTTTTTATGAAATATAAATGTAGAGAAGTTGAATATTTTATTTTTAATTTACTCAAGTAAGAGTAAAAGTACCATAATTTAATTATACTCAAGAAAGTTGAAAAAAAATGAAAAAATCTACTCAAGTACTGTAACTAAAGTATTTGTAATTAGTTACTTTCCACCACTGCTGCAAATGATTTCAAACTGTTGTCATAACTGTGCTTGACAAATAACAGGTGATTTGATTGGTTTATGGTTGCTATGGTGGGCGGGGGAATAGTTCAAATCAAGACTACACCAGAAAGCTGCATGGTAAGTAGCCTGGCATACCAAATCTAACTAAACTATTATAAGGATGATAAATCTATTAAAAAAAAAAAACATAAAAAACTATGCAAACTATCTTGATGGCATTAATCAGTAATAATGTTGTTAGTTTGGTATATGAACTTATTTTTTGTAAAAGTGAAGTTTTTCTTGGTGGCCCAATTTACCTCTAACCCACTGAGGAAAAATGGGCAACATGGTTTCAGCTAAAATGGGCCATCATCTGTGTCACTCACAAACACAGATACACATGTGTTTGAGTGTGTGAGGGTGTGTCTGTCACTGACCATGAACCCCCCTCCCTGCCCCCCCCCCCATTTTTTCTTGATTTGTAAGCATATCTATTGCGTTTAGTAATTGTATTTTCATACTTTGTTAGTGATCAATTAATAATTTCTAAATGAAGTATAGCATTATTAACAAACCAGGCACATATATATATATATATATATATATATATATATATATATATATATATATATATATATATATATATATATATATATATATATATATATGTACATAATTACGGTTTAGAAGAATTTTATTTCATTTAAATGAAAAGTTGGATTTGTCAGGCGATCCCATGGATGAGAGTGATGAATTCCCACAGAAAGGTAGGTTGATCTAAGACTAGAGGATGTTTTCTTTAGAGCCCTCCTTTGTTAATGCATTAATAATTAACACATTTCATGAAACATATCAAGAGGGATAGGCGACTCAAGGAAAAGAGAGAGAATTAAGAGCCAACGGAACAAAAGGAAATGGCTTTAAGAAAAACACTCAAGCTGGGGATTTGTCATAGATTTGAAAGGAACTACAGAAGTGTGTTAGTGTATTAGTGTAATTAGTGTAAATTAGTGTAACATCTCTGTTTTATTGCAAATAATACACTGCTATATTTAGATTACTAGTCAAAGATAAGCACTGGCTTCACGTTTTTCTGAATTTTCGTGATCAACCACATTTCACAGAAACGACTTTAGTTTCACACATTTGACGTGAAAGGTCTTGTAATGAGTAATGAGTTACGTGGAATCACATGATGGCAGACTGAGGCGGCTATTACAGTACCAAGACAAGTCAATACAAGTACAAGAGTTCAATCATTCAGTCTCCTGCCAGATGCCCAGGCCTTCACAACAGGGGCGGATACCACTGGCTTTATTGTTTGCTATTGGCTGAGTAGGCTTACAGCTGCTGGCTACTTAATTATTCATTGAGGGAAGGTCCAATTAGGAACTTATCTTGGTCACGGAGTCAATTATTCAGGAAGTTTATGGAGAAAGGAGAAGGCAGACATTCCAGATGATGTTTGTGTGGTTTGCTTTTAGCTTTTGCATAAAAACAACACCAAGAATATCACATGCATTTTTAACACTCAAAAACTGTGACAGAGGAAGGATGCTGCACTTGCTCAACATTTAATCGGCTGATTTACAGTGGTCAGCAATTTCTCGTTTGCTGATTTATGCACACCAGTCACATTTTAAAAAAAGCACACAAATGGTCAACACATCAGAGATTATTTTTCAGTGATCCAACTTTTAATGCTGAATTGACAAATGATCATGTTAACTCATATAAATTAATTTTCTTTGTGTCCTGAGAATCTTGGGAGCTTGTGAAACACATATTAAACATGTTTTAATAACAACCTTTTCAGTTAGTTTATGTCGAGTTGATAGGAATTATGTTACTCTCTTGTAATCTTAAATTTATTTACAGTTTCTTAAAAGAATATTGTGCATTATGTGCAAATTGTCCATCATAATTTACTGGTGACTGTTTGAGAAAAGATAGACTGCAAAGTGTTAAAGTCTAAAATTATAAACAAGACTTGGCAAAATAGTGGGAAAATCAAGCAAAATAAGTGCTACACCTAACAAAGCTTGAAAAACTATACAATAGATTGTGTACCAAGTCCTGAAATTGGTATTCATTAAAATAACAAGAAAACAAAATGACAAAATTCAACGCAAAACACATCCATTATAAAACCTTTTATAAAAAAACCCAATAATTTAAGTAATATACATGTTAAAGTTAAAACTTGACGAACAACACTGTTATCACTAAAAGGCATGCTCTTTAACACTGAAACATTAACATTTACAGTGTTACAGTAAATTATTTCAGAATGAAAACACTGATACTGTATGTCGTTTGAAACAGTCTGTCACGGACATTAGACCATCCACCGACCATTATGATTTATTGCACACAAAAAAGTCAAAATACTTGCCAAAACAGCAAGATCCTCTGTGATTGGCTGGGTTGATATAACTTCTGGATTTCTCAATGAAAACCCACTTAAAATCAGAAGTCATGTTTAGTGAAGGTACTGAGCTGCCGTATTGAACTGGATTTGCCCATTTGCTCAGTTTGTGGCATCAGGCACTTAGTTGCAAGTAAATTAAATATATCCCAGATCATGTCTGTAAATTCTTTGGTATCTCAGCAAAAACTCCAGTGTTAAATGAACTCTCCTGGGAGCTCATATGGCTCCATACTCAAGAGTGTTAAAGTGTCAAAATATAAGTGTTAAATTAACACTCAAGAGAGTTAAAGTTACTTTTTTTAGGTCATTAAGTGATTCATTGGGTGATGGTTGTCCATTACTGAAGACAGTTGACGTAAACAAGCAGAATCACCAAAGGAGAAAAACTATTTTTAAGCCACCATTATGGTGATCAGTGTTTGCTTTAGTTGGGCTCGTGACCCTTAATCTATTAACATTAGGATTTGGTTTGGATGTTGTATCTGAGTTGTGACTGCCAGATAATCAAAGAGAAAAAGGTGATCTGATGGTGTTGGTTATGTTTTGATATATCTAGAGGCATATAAACCCCCAGAAGAATTCATTTAACACTGGAGTTTTTGCTGTGTACCTTTTGGATGTGAATAAACTCTACCAATTTTATACACATGTTCTGCTATTTTGTTTTGTGAACAATGGTTTATTTATTATAGGCCATTTGAAAACAAATTTAAGTATAGCGAGTCACTTTAAATGTGAGATAGGCCCTTTCCTGTGAATCTGAGCTTCTCAACAATCTTGAGAATATGCTCAAAACGAGTCCAATGCAAGCTATTCAGAAACTTCAAACGGTCTGAGACGGAAGCAGATTTAGTTGTGAAACGCACAGAGATAATCTTGATATCCTTTCATTCTCATACCCCAACACAACAACAGGAAATTCAATTCATGTCAAGTAAAAAAAAAAAATACGCATGTCCAAAGCTTCTACAATTTCAGCATGGTGTGGGACAAGTCGTTCTCATTTCATTGCCCTTTTCTGAGACGGGGTCTGAATTGCTTTTGGAGCTGTGCATGTTGTGCTGGCTACTGTGTGTCGAGCGCTGACTCGAGAGGACTTTGTTACAAAGCGACGCCATGCCTCTTCTGATCTCCTGACGGATATTGTTGCTGGAGAGCACGTAAAGAATGGGGTTGATGGCGCTGTTGAAAGTCGACAGTCCCAAAGAGATTTTGTAGGGTGTGTAGATGTACTTTTCAAAGTGACACTGCTTCTGCAGCTCGGGGAAGTGGAAGGTGATGGCGCGCATGAGCAAGATAACGTGGTACGGAGCGAAACAGATCAAAAACAACGCCACCACCGCCACAGCTAGGTAGCGCACCTTCTCTTTCTGACGGGGCAGGAGGCCTGTGCTGGCCTGCACGTTTGCAAGAATGGCCCTGTTGGTGAAGATCAGGATGGCCAGGGGGATACAAAAGCCTACGCAAAACCGAGCGTAGTTGAATGCCGTAACCATCTTTGTGCTCTGGCCTGGCTCGAAACAGCGGCGACTCCCTTGGGCAGCGTCCCCTTCGCGCATGATGAAGAGCGGGCGCGTGAACCAAGCCTACTACCACGTAGATCGAAAACGCTATGAGAGCTGCAATCCGTTTCTGGCGAAGACCGCGAGATTCAATAGCATAGACCACCGCCACATAGCGGTCGATGGACACGCAGCAGAGCAGGAAGATGCTGATGTACATGTTGTTGAAGAACACAAATCCCAGTCACTTTGCAGGCCAACGAGCTCCAGGGCCACACGTGGTTTTTACTGACGTACACTGTCCACAAAGGCAGCGTGAAGAGGTAAGTGAGATCGCACAAGGACAGGCTGAACAAGTAGATGCCGAGGATGTTCTTCAGACACACCTGGTGCAGGGTGAGGTAGAGCGTGATCAAGTTGGCAGGCAGGCCGATGATAAAAACCACAATGTAGAACACCATCAGAGGAATACGGTCCCTCTCAAATGATATCGGACAGGACACCTCACTTCCGTTCATGGTCGTCATGATGCTCTGTGCCACAGTGGATTCATGCATCATATCTGAGGGGAAAAATAAAAAGAGAGAAATTCGAATAAGTGGTTAAACAGAACTGTAGGAGTACCGAACATGACTTGGAAGAAAAAAAAGTCACTGTATTTATACTGTATAAAATATTTAAAGGGATAGATCACCCAAAAATGAAAATTCTGTCATTATCACATACTCACCTTTAATTGTTCCAAACCCTAACACTGTGTCCTAACTACACATGACGCGATAAAATTCCAGTGACTGTCCACACTAGACGCGACGCGACTGTGAAGACGCCACACGTCAATCAAAAATCACAGCCATTCAGAACAGTGTGTGGGCGGAGTCTCTCTGTGAAAGCGCACTGCTTGCCCACACTCGCATTGGAAATGGGTTAAGGACATAATCAAATCAAGAAATAACATTATTGAAAATCAAAACATTAACAAAATATACTCATTGACAAATTTTGTTATGAAGTACAGTTGTATGTTTGCATAGAATTCATTTTGAACGCCATATTATATGCTTTCAAAATCTGAGGTAAATTATCATTTATCGCTTGTGGCACAGTGACCTAATGCCTTTGAACTTCCACAATCAGTTCCTCGTCGTCCATGTTTGATGATTAAATATTCATGACACGCAGAACTTCCATCCAATGAGATCTCTGTGTGGGCAGATCTGTCAGCTGTGACGTCGCAGAAATAGGAACCGTTTATAAATTATAAAACGTCGCATGTGTCGCCGTCACATCTGGTTTGGACAACAACTTTGATTAACATGGAAAAGATACCTTTTATTGCGTGTCGCGTCGCGTGTAGGACACAAGGTTGTAAAGAAGATATTTTGAAGAATTTTGGTAACCAGACAGTTCACAGTAGCCATTGACTTCCATAATAGAAAAAACAAAAACAATACGGAAGCCAATGAGTGTCGTCAAATGTTTGATTACTGACATTCTTTAAAATATCGTATTTTGTGTTCGACAGAAGAAAGAAATTCATACAGGTTTGGAGCAACTTGAGGGTGAGTATATGATGACTTTTCTTTTTTGGGTGCACTATCGTTTTAACTGAACAAATCTTTTTTCAAGTAATTTCGTTCATTTCATTCGTTGAATGAACCAAATGATTCCAAATTTGTTCATTTTGATGGACGAGTTCGAACAGGAGAGTCACGAACATGCATCACAGAACAGAGCAAGGCGAGCATTTGTGCTTATAAAACTTAAAGTTCTTTATTTATTTTTGAAATGACCAATCGTCTTCGCTAGATAAGACCCTTATTCATCGTCTGGTATAATATCGTCATTGTGATGAACATGAAAAAAAATCGAATAAAGAAGATGTGTTGACAAAATATTTTTTAGACTTGTTTCTACATTAGTGAAGCAATCATTCTGCAATCACTGTCTGAGTTTATAACCTAAAATGAATATTGCTGTCTTTGATTCAAAAGTACATTTTGAGGCACACAACATACATCGAATTGAACTACTAAGGTGACACTTTGACAGATATCAAAGCGGTTTTGCTTCAAAGTGACGATTGACCATTCCAATGTTTCAGTGTTTCTGCCATGTCTCATCCAGTGTAAAACACCCCCTTTCCCATTTATTTCCAGCAAAGCACAATGCACCACTCCCTAGTTTTGCCCCAGCTAGACAAGACAGCCACTGAAATATTCATCACAACCCCATCATCCACGAGGAGTGCATCAGAACGGAAACACACTATTGGGAACCATATGTGTTGATAGGCTACATGAATTGTATATTGGAACGTGAATGCTATAAATACATGAATCATCATGTATCGTTCTTGCCACAGATATTTGAGAATATTATAATGAATGGTAAATGAGACCAAAAAGCAATACACTCTAAAAAATGCTATTGGGTTACATTTTTTAATTACATTTTTAACCAAACGTTTCGGGTTTGTCCATATTTGACACAAAGTTGGGTTAAAACAACCCAGCATTTTATGAACAGTTACTGAGCAAGACGTTTTTTAAAGTTCAGACAGAAATGTATATGCAGTCAAACCACCCACTTATAGGTTCATGTGCAATAGCTGACTAAGAGTCCCTCCTTTTCTTTGTACTCATTTCTCGCTTTTCACTTTGGGGAAAAACCGAGACCTTGCACAAGAACTCTACTGAGGATCGGGAAAGTAAAGAGTGCAAGGATTTCGCTTGACCTAGTATTGACACCGGAACAGTTGGATTGGCAATAAAGCCATTGATGGTCAGTGTCAAGAAAAGCACGCATACAAAGTCAGTGGAGAGAGAAGAACGAATACATTAAGTTCTGCTTTAGTCTTGATTGTGTTCTGTGACCTACATACAGTCATTAAATCACTGTACAGGTGTTAAGACAGACACAGTGACTTTTGGATCAGATGAAACCTTTTATTCCCTTGTCTCATATCATTAGTGTCAAGACACTGGCGATGCTCAATGTGACCATTTTTAGACGCTGCAGGCAGATTCTTGGAAACAAGCTCAACCTTATTAGAGATGATGCTCTCTATACAGTATGAAGATACCAGGCAATATGTATCTGACAATGTATTTTATGTGTCATTAATGGTAGTCTAAATTAAGCTGGCATCTTCATTAAATATTCATGATTCCTTTGTTTAAAGCTGACAACAAAATCAACCCAGTTCTCTCAAGTTAATTTGATTTATTTTATGTTGTCTCCTTGAAATATATGACATTTAACACTTTAGATCCAGTTTTTAAACCTAAGGGTCCCTGAAGATGTTCCAGGGAGGCCACAGAGAAGAAACCAACTGAAAATGTCAATGTCATGTCTGCTAAATTAAAAATAAATCTCTTTCTAATTAATTATCTGCTAAGGATTCTCTAATAAAGCTGTTGTAAATAAAACAAAAAGTAGCCTAATGTTTTAAAGTTTTAAAGAAGTTAGGCTAAAGTTTTATAAGAAAATACTATTTCAGTCATTTTATTCAATGTTAGGCTATGTTGTTTCTTTATAATTATGTAGCAAATTTACAAGCAATTTCTAAGTAAAATCTGTCTTTTTTCCCAGATAATAAAGTGTTTCAGTAAAAACCTACATAGCTTTTTTTTCAGGAGAAACACACATCCTGTTTTCAGATTCAAAATTATTCTAGACTAAAGCAAATATGAAATTTTCTATGAATGTATCAAATTGCGTGGATCTTACCTCCAAATGCAGTTAAGAATGTGTCCTCTCTTCATCTATAAGCATCTATATAAGAAGGACCAGCGCAGCAGAGTTCTTGACAGGCCCCTCTCAGCAGCGCGTGTGATGATACAGGGCAGCGCGACTCACGAGCACATCTCTACACCACATAGCCAGAGCCTACTACGACCACGTGATCGTCGCACTTCTGCTTTCTTCGACAGCAGGCTCAAATGAGGCACTTTGAATGAATGAGAGAAAGATACAGATAAACTATGCCTCTAAACACGGTGATAATTTCATTTCTAGAACACCGTTTTGGCATCAGTGGCGCGTTTTGTGTTTGTGAACGTGAGCAAATGGAGCGGACATGGCTCGCACATGATGCTCAAAAGTGATGTTAGATCAGATAAACAGCTCGAAACAGCCGAATGTCGCTGGGGATTTTTTTCACACATTTCCACAATATTACTTATATTAATATTACTAATCTACTAATATTAAACAGGCCTACAAAAATAAATAAATAAATAAATACATCTTTAAAAAAAGATTGACTGTAAAATAGGCCTAATTATTATTTTTTTTTAATCAAGTTCCAGGGCTTGATCACAGCATATTTCTGAAACTAAACCCTTGAAAGGTAACGGGAATGCCCAGTACCAATCTGACGAATCAACTGACAAAGACTGAAAGAAAAAGCGAAGTAACTGCAAAGATACCTGTAAGCCTATTTATATATAGCCTTACTATCACAGTCAATGCATGGTGTGACAAAGACAAAACAAGTAATGTAGCCTAATCTAATGTCCATAAATGAAAATATGGAATAAAGTTCTTCTAGGAAAAGTGTGTGGTATATACACTCACCGGCCACTTTATTAGGTACACCTGTCCAACTGCTCGTTAACAGTTAATTTCTAAGCAGCCAATCACATGGCGGCAACTCAGTGCATTTAGGCATGTAAACATGGTCAAGACAATCTCCTGCAGTTCAAACCGAGCATCAGTATGGGGAAGAAAGGTGATTTGAGTGACTTTGAACGTGGCATGATTGTTGGTGCCAGAAGGGCTGGTCTGAGTATTTCAGAAACTGCTAATCTACTGGGATTTTCACGCACAACCATCTCTAGGGTTTACAGAGAATGGTCCGAAAAGAAAAAACGTCCAGTGAGCGGCAGTTCTGTGGGCGGAAATGCCTTGTTGATGCCAGAGGTCAGAGGAGAATGGCCAGACTGGTTCGAGCTGATAGAAGGGCAACTGTGACTCAAATAACCACCCGTTACAACCAAGGTGGACAGAAGAGCATCTCTGAACGCACAGTACGTCAAACTTTGAGGCAGATGGGCTACAGCAGCAGAAGACCACACCGGGTGCCACTCCTTTCAGCTAAGAACAGGAAACTGAGGCTACAATTTGCACAAGCTCATCGAAATTGGACAATAGAAGATTGGAAAAACGTTGCCTGGTCTGATGAGTCTCGATTTCTGCTGCGACATTCGGATGGTAGGGTCAGAATTTGGCGTCTACAACATGAAAGCATGGATCCATCCTGCCTTGTATCAACGGTTCAGGCTGGTGGTGGTGGTGTCATGGTGTTGGCACTCTTTGGGCCCCTTGGTACCAATTGAGCATCGTTGCAACGCCACAGCCTACCTGAGTATTGTTGCTGACCATGTCCATCCCTTTATGACAACAATGTACCCAACTTCTGATGGCTACTTTCAGCAGGATAATGCGCCATGTCATAAAGCTGGAATCATCTCAGACTGGTTTCTTGAACATGACAATGAGTTCGCTGTACTCAAATGGCCTCCACAGTCACCAGATCTCAATCAAATAGAGCATCTTTGGGATGTGGTGGAACGGGAGATTCGCATCATGGATATGCAGCTGACAAATCTGCGGCAACTGTGTGATGCCATCATGTCAATATGGACCAAACTCCCTGAGGAATGCTTCCAGCACCTTGTTGAATCTATGCCACGAAAAATTGAGGCAGTTCTAAAGGCAAAAGGGGGTCCAACCCGTTACTAGCATGGGGTACCTAATAAAGTGGCCGGTGAGTGTAGGTGAGTGAGGAAAATAAGTATTTGAACACCTTTGCTATTTTGGAAGTTCTCCCACTTAGAAATCATGGAGGGGTCTGAAACTGTCATCGTAGGTGCATGTCCACTGTGAGAGATATAATCTAAAAAAAAATAACAAAATACAGAAATCACAATGTATGACTTTTTAACTATTTATGAACATGGAGTTTGTGCTCCCTCCAAAGATTCTCTATTGGGTTTAGGTCTTCTTACAGCCCCACTCCTTGGTTATCCTGGCTGTGTGCTTCGGGTCAGTGTCATGTTGGAAGACCCAGCCTTGACCCATCTTCAATGCTCTAACTGAGGGAAGAAGGTTGTTCCCCAAAATCTCTCAATACATGACCCCGGTCATCCTCTCCTTAATACAGTGCAGTCGCCCTGTCCCATGTGCAGAAAAAAACACCCCCAAAGCATGATGCTCCCACCCCCATTCTTCAGTAGGGAATGAACCAAATCATTCTTCATCCTCCAATCACGGTTAATGGAATTATGACCAAAAAGTTATATTTTGGTCTCATCTGACCACATGACCTTCACCCAAAACTCCTCTGGATCATCTAAATGGTCATTGGCGAAGCTTCAAGACGGGTCTTGACATGTGGTTTAAGCAGGGGAACCTTCCGTGCCATGCATGATTTCAAGCCATGACGTCTTAGTGTATTACCAACAGTAACCTTGGAAATGGTGGTCCCAGCTCTTTTCTTTCTTAGGATCATAGAGACCCCACGAGGTGAGATCTGTATGGAGCCCAAGTCCGATGGAGATTGACAGTCATGTTTAGCTTCTTCTATTTTCTAATTGCTCCAACAGTGGATCTTTTTTCATCAAGCTGCTTGGCAATTTCCCTGTAGCCCTTTCCAGCCTTGTGGAGGTGGACACTATTTTGTCTCTAGTGTCTTTGGACAGCTCTTTGGTCTTGGCCATGTTAGTAGTTGGATTCTTACAGACTGTATGGGGTGGACAGGTGTCTTTAGCTTACCTCGTTGGTAAACCAATCGCACACAAAGCAGCACAGCTTGAATCTCATCCATACAAAACTCAAAACGCACTCAAAACAAACACGCAGACTGGGAGAAACAGTCGCACGCAGTTCAACGTCACTACAAAATCTTCCCGCCCCCAAAAAAGTTATATGAAAAAAGTTCCTGGGACAAATAGTCCTGGTAATTGCAGTGGAAATGGCTTAAAAGGTCTTCGAGGGTCAGAATTCTAGCTAATAGACAGGTGCAGAAACGTGCACACATAGATATCAAAGGGGGCTTGAGCACCTGCCCTTTTTATTCCTGGAGAGAAAGTGCCCTTTTTTTCTGGGGTGCTTTTTTAATTTTTGAAAAATAATATATATTCCTGCGCACAGCTTCCCTGTCAAACAAATATATTTATTGAATAGTGTGTATCTAAATATAAGGTCTGAATAGCGCCGATCAAGAGTTAACGCGTCTGCTCTAGTGAGCTCGCGCTGCCGCCGTTTGGACTTTGAACCGAGCGGATAAACATTCCGTGAGACGCGCGGTTCAAATTAGTTTCGTTCCGCTTTTGGCACGTAAACATTATCGAACATTTATCGAACTCGATATTGATATCGAGCATTGGCGATATTGATTCGAAATTTAATACAAAAATATAAATTTAAGACTTGACAGAATGTAATTTATGACCTTGTATGGAAAATCCGGACGTTTTTATGACTTTTTATGGCCTTAAATTTTTATTATTAAAGTTAATGACTTACATACATCAATAGTCTTTCCCCTGAAATTTAGAAATCTAAATTGGTGAATTTAGAGGAAATCTACAGATCTGCAAACAGATGGAGGATAGTAGGTTTAAAACAAACTCCATCTAAATGTGGATTGTGACGGTTTTATTTGATGATGATAGTCTTCCCTCAAATGTGAAACTAAGTCCATGTCACTATCAGGTGTATAATGTATACTTGATTGAAACTAGTAGCATAGAAACATGAACATTGTGGCATGGTTCCTACATGCTGCAATAATCTAGGGAGAACATTGCTTCTGTGTGAACTGATTATTTTGTAGACATCTTTTGAAAATGAAACAATTGAGTGAATTTGAGGAAGATAAAATTAACTTTAATACATTTTATAAAAAGTCAGAGTTGTGTTAATATACTATTTTGTTTAAAAAAAAAGTAAAAAGAAAAAAAAAACTTTTTTGCCCTTTTTTTTCACTTGAGCCCCTGCCCCTCAAAATGTCTGTGCACGTCCCTGGACAGGTGTTCAAATAGTTATTTGTAGCTGTATCATACAAATGAATAGTTAGATTATGTCTGTCTCTCACAGTGGACATGCACCTACAATGACAATTTCAGAGCCCTCCATGATTTCTAAGTGGAACTTGCAAAATAGCAGGTGTTCAAATACTTATTTTCCTCATATCCACTCATCAGTTCAGGGGACTGGGACGGTCATGGTAGGAGCTTCATTTTGTGCTCTGTAACACATTTTTTGTGTTGATTTTGATGTTTGTTGTAGATCATTGTCTTGATGGAAGATCCAACCACAGCCCATTATACGATTTCTAGCAGAAGCCTTCAGGTTTAGATGTGTTATCTGTTTATTCCTGTACATAATACAAGTCAGAGTCCCAAAATTGACTCAAAATGTTGCACTGAATGTTGATGCCAACAATGGATGGAAACAATATAATGATGTGAAGAATGTTGTCAAGGCTGGATCTGCTTTAGGGTTTTTCCCTTTGCCGGCAGAGATGACAGTGTCTGAGATGTGAAGAAACTCCTCAGGCCGGACGAACATGAAGACATGATGCTGAAGCACAATCAATCTCTCACTGACCTAGATTTTCTTCTGAGTGACTGTAACATGCTTTTCATTTAGTTTTTTACTGTAACCTTTTTGTCTTTTGCAGTTGGGTCACTGGATGTTCACAGTATGAAAGTTCTGAATATTCAGATATTCAATACTATACTATGTTCAGTACTATACTTGCAGTGCATACAATTTATTTACCTTACTAATGTACGTTGTCATTACTATACTTTTTATAATGGATGGCAAAATTAATTTACTTCATTACAATATACAGTTTTCATTTTTTCATGCTTTGGATTCTGTTCTCTATTTTTTGATGTAGTGTCTAACAAATGATCGGTAGTGTTTATAATATTGACACGTGTGTACGATCTGAAAACACTGATAAAATGGTTTTGAGGCAATTGTTTGATTTTGCCAGAAGAGTCAGAGGTTCTCTGAATGTGGTTTGAAGAATTGGTTTTGTGTTTAAGGTTTTGAGAAAGTGGGTGTTACAATTGAGATAAACTGTAACACCCACGTTCTCAAAACCTGGAAATGTAAGCTGTATAAAGTTTATCTGTAATTTGTTTAGATCTTCTAAAGTTGAAAGAACTGAGACTTATGGAAATCTTAAAGGTTATATGACACAATCTACTATATGATTACAAGTCCCCAAAATGAAACATCAGGGGAACTTCCTCTTACAGCTATTATGAGCTCAAACTGTGGTTATAAATTGACCACCATTTGCAGAAACTGTGACAATTCTTCCTGTCACAACAGTCAAAAACTTCTTTAACAGCTTTTATCTTACCAAGATTCTTTTCTTCCGTCATGTATTTACCAGAAAGCTTGTGTAAACCTCAAACATTTGTGTCAGTATCCTGTTTTGTTTAATATAAAAAGCAGTGAATAGTGAGGAATGTTCATAAATCCATACACAGGCAAACAAATAGGTGTGAGGGCTTTAAGAATATGCTGTTCACGTCAGCAACCTCCCTTATTCCTTTATAAATGTTCACCTGTAGAGTTGGCAGAAGGACACTTGGCAGTTTAATCGTACTGAACAGATGCATTTGCAAAAGAATCACTCAAGAATGACTCACTGGTTCTTTGAAATGTTCGATATATGTGAGGATTTCAGTCCTGTTTGTCCAGGTTTAACCTCTCCAAAGGCTCCATATTAAGCAGCATCAGTGTTTCACGTGTGCAATATTGTCTCTGCCTTGTGTCAGGATCCATGTCAGTTTTTCCACCGGATTTGCTTGAGTAACAAAAAGGAACAAAAATCAGATATTTTAGTTCATATGAGCAGAACACTGCATTGAAACGTGTGAAGTAACCTGTGGTGGACACCGACAAATTACTGTAAAATGTTAGTGTATTGCTTAGTCTATCTGTTTTGAAACCATTATTTAGAAAATGATTCAGAAATGATTGCTCACTTCCTCTTACCCCGCTATTGAGGAGTTCCTGAATCTTCCTGTACTCAACCGAGTCTCGTTCCAGCTTCTCTCCGTAAACAATAAGCTGCTGTCGGTCCTTCAGGTCTCTGTAAGTCTGAATGGAAACAGCAAACGCAGTGAGTTACACTGAGAAAGCCACAAAAAGCCATACCGACTCAAGAATCGACTCACATTGATGATGACGTCATGGCATTTATATTTCAGAGCCACACTGAGCTTGAGCTCTGGGTCGTCGATGAGATTCACATACTCTTGCAGCACCTGCAGATCATGGGAAGCAGTGTTGAAGTGCATGCTGGCAGAGAGGCAACAAAGCAGGTTTATTACAACATGGAAACTGATGTACCTGTACAGGGGCGCTGTTCTTCTGCAGGATGTCCACCACTCTGTGAAAGCCAATGGGAGACCTTTTCTTGGTGTACCCCAGCCAGTTCTTGGTGTTGAACAGACTATCCACATCAAACCATGATTTCAACTTCGCTCTTGCGCCAAGAGCAGTGAGAATGTACTGCTTTTCGGAAATCTGTCACAGCAAACATGACAGGACAGGACTCAAAACTTACACATGTGCTTACTCATACATTACTAGACAAAAGTTTAGACACACTTGACTGAATTTGTATTTCTAATGACTGTCGAAACGTTTATCTTAGGTTGTAGGTAGTTGTAGACAAAAGTACAGGTAGGTACAGGTATTTGTAGACAAAAAAAAAACTGAAATATATAAACACATGACTGTTTATCTCACCCGGAAAGTTTTTCTTATGTTTGAAGGGCTGCTAAAAGTTCCCTGTGGAAGAAGATTTTTTATTTTAAATACAGTGGGCTCCAAACGTATCTGAATTTAAACAACACTACAATGTTTAAATATCAAACAAGGTATTATATACAGTATTTCCAAAATAAAGCACTTTTCAAGGAAAATCACATCACAAATTGAGGCTTGTTAGGTTTCAGATTTTAAACTAATAGACTGTCTGGCCTGGTTTCCACAGACACGGTTTAGATTAAGCAAATTGATTTATTCGGTGATTTATTGATTTATAGGACATTTAAGTAGTTTAAAAGTAATGTGCCTAAGAAAAAAATACATGACTGCATCTTGAGACAAAACAATGGCACTGACATATTTTAAGATTGAGGCCCCGTTACACGAAGGGAAAACGCAGATATTTCCCTGCGGTTTGGCCTCTCATTTACACGAAAACCCCGTTTTTATCACAGAAAACGATTATTTCTAAAAACTCCGGCCAAAGTGGAGATTTCTGAAAACGCCGCTTATGTGTTGTCGTGTCAACTGGGAGAAACTGCGTTTTCAGGTTCTCTCTTTTCAAATCTGAGGATTCTGATTGGCTGGCATGGCTTTATCATTCTCCCAAAACAGCCGCCCATAGGTTTGGGCATAGATATGATGGCGTTCGACGGCGTATTTATGAGGGTGTGTGAACGATGTTATTATTGAAAACAGAGAGGGGGAAATATTTGTTTCTCTAAATACCCGGCTTTGTGTAAATGTGGCCTAAAGCCTTGTCAGTGAAATCAGGGGATATATATATATATATATATATATATGTATACAGATACATATATATGCCTATATATATATGCACATTTACATATATATATATCTATACATATACATATGTATACACATATATATATATACATATACATATATACATACGTATATATATATATGTATATATGTATATATATATACTATATATATATATACACATACATACATATATAATACATACATATCATATATACATATATATATGTATATATATATATGTATACTATAAATATATATATATATATATATACATATATGTGTATATATATATAGATATATATATATCATATATGATAGTTTGGCCAAAAACGAAAACGAAAAGTTGTGGAAAAACCATATTTAAAAGTTAACCTGCTTGCTTGAATTAGTATTAAAGGAAGTTAATACTTTTATTCACCATGGACACATTCAATTGATCAAAAGTAACAGTAACGACATTTATAATGTAACAAAAGATACTTCAAATAAATGATGTTCTTTTGAAATTATTATTAATCCAAGAATTAAAAAAAAACAATATCAAGGTTTCCAGAAATGTAAAGCAGCACAACTGCTTTAAATCATTTAAATAATTGATAATAATAAGAAACATTACTTGAGCAGTCAATTATCATATTAGAATGATTTCTGTAGTATCACGTGACACTGACGACTGTAATGATGCTGAAAATTCAGCTTTACCATTACAGGAATATTTACATTTTAAAATAAATTACAATATTAAACAGTTACTTTACATTGCAATAATGTTTCACAATTCAATATTACTTCATGTTTTACTGTATTTTTTTACCCTCGCCTTAGTGAACATAAGAGACTTCTTTTATAACCAGTTCAAAACTAACTATCGGTAGTGTATTTTGTAAGACTATATTATATTGTTATACTATATATTGAGTTTGTCTACATAATCTAATACAATGAAGCAAGAGTGAAGCATGAGCTTGTACCTCTGACTCTCCGTAATGGTAAAAGCAGGAGTAGTACAGTGTGGTGATGATTGGCATATTAAGGATAGATGCTTTTCTAGGGAATTTTTTAAAGATATCTGCATCTGCCTTCTTGTCACTGGCCTGAAAAGACAAACACATTGAACACAAGAATTAAACGAATTTCTATGAAACATGCTGTGATGATGAACCTTAATGTTCACTATTCATGAACGTAGCATAAAACATGGTAAAAATGCACTGTTTATCAACAAAATTTTGTGCAATTTAGGCTATATGAAGACACCTTCTCCTGCATTGTTAGAAAATGTCTAGGGCTTGATGCATGTTACAAATGCAATCTCTATTCCATAAATCTGACTGAATCAAGGCAGTTGTGCAGAAAATATCATGGCCCTCATTGCAGACACAGGATGTGTGAAACAGAAAATACACAAAGTTTCAGTTTGAAGCAAACTGAATCATACTTGTTCATAGGTGCTATTATGCAATCTAAGGAAACATCTGCTGTGTAACCCAATTTGAGAGAAGCCCATCCCTTACACTTCCCTCTGTACAGAGCGACCCGTCACCTATCACACCACCCTCAGGAAAGAGGAAGAGTGAGGAGGTGAATAGGAAATATCTCTTTAACAGCACTGTAAGATGAGGCAGAAATAGAAAAGCAGAAAACCTGTTTCATTTTATTGACACATGCGTGTATGTATATAAAACTGACTTGCACACACTCACACATACATATATATAATGTATAAATATAATAATATATATATATATATATATATATATATATATATATATATATATATATATATATATTAGGGCTGTGCAAAAATTATTTGTGATTAATCGCATCCAAAATAAAAGTCTGTGTTTAAAAAATATATTTGTGTGTGCTGTATATAATTATTTTGTATATATAAATACACACACATGCATGTATATATTTAAGAAAATGTGTTATTCATATATAAAATATTTATATTTATATAATATAGATTATGTATTTATATATATATATATATTATATATATATATATATATATATATACATATATATATATGTATATTTAAGCGCAAATAATTCTTAATATACATGCATGCATCAGTATTTATATATACAAAATAATAGACAGCACACACAAATATATTATGTCAGCACAGACATTTATTTTGGATGCGATTAATTGCAATTAACTTTTGCACAGCCCTAATATATATACATATTATGTAATGCGATTTGACAGCACTAATTATATTATATTACATAATTAAAATAACCAGTACATTCAGTAATTTGCAGACTTACATTTGTAGTCAAAGGTTTGGACACATTTGACTGATTCTGATCTGGAATTCTTTAAAAAACAAACTAAATTTTATACTTTGTTTTAAAGTATACTTTGAGTTTAAATTATTTATTGGTCCATTGGTGTGTTAGTTCATAGTTTTAACGACTTTATTATAACTCTAAAATGTGTATAAGCAATGTAATAATACATAGGTAGTTGTGTCTTATCTTTTGAGTTGTGAATGAGTGATTGGACTCGTTCCCTCACCTCTATGATTATTTGCCTCTCGAGGAGTGTATAGTGGTCTTGAACGAGAGTGGCATCGTCATGAGAAAAGGGAAGGCTGAGAAAAACAAAACAGCAAGATGAGTGGATGATTGTGAACTCTTGACTGAATCACTCTGAAAGATCGCTACCTGAGGCAACTTTTGAGGAAATCTCTTCTTCGCCCTTCATCTTTAATATTCAAGTGTTCCTTGTATTGGATCAACTGTTTAAAAATACAAAGAGGACTTTTTAATCATTCGTGTGATCAAACCGAAACGTCACTGCAAAAAATTCACTAGAATGTCCAACTTCCTCTCCTTTCACTTTATATTAAAACAAATGAGAGTGATGAGACAGAATTATTCCTCTTTTCACTTCTATAATGTCATAAACTAATTTCAGCTTTTATTAACCCTTTATAATAGGGTAAAAGTTTTTAGTTTCTTTGAACTTGTTTTTTATAAGCAAAACACTTAAATATAATCAACAATATTGTATATTTTTTTAATATTTTAATATTGCCTCAAGATAACACAATATATATATATATATATATATATATATATATATATATATATATATATATATATATATATATATAGTGTTATCTTGGCAATATTCAAATACTATATATATATATATTAGGGCTGTCAAACAATTAATCGCTTCCAAAATAAAAGTTTGTGTTTAAGTTTGTGTTAGGTGCACTCTGTATAATTATTTTATATTTATATATATATATATATATATATATATATATATATATATATATATATATATATATATATATATATATATATATATATATATATATATATATATATATATATATATATATATATATATATATATATATATATATATATATATAAAAATACACATTACACACACATGCTTGTATATATTTAAGAAATATTTTCATTTATATACTGTACATGGAATTATATATAATTTATATTATATATAAAATATTTGATATATAAATAACATTTTTTTCTTAAATATACATGCATATGTGTCGTGTGTGTATTTATGTATACACAAGGGCTAAACACAACTTTTATTTTGGATGCGATTAATCACGATTAATCATTTGACAGCCCTAACACATACAGTATGTATATATATATGTATATATATATATATATATATATATGGTACTTCCACAAGAAAGAGGAAGGAAGTTTTTGCATTTCCATTAGTTAATACTAGGCTCTCCCTTTCCGATGACGAAAGGATTTAGAAATTGGGAGGTGCATTGTTTTGGAGCAAGCCATACCTCCTGGAGGCGACACTGTACCATAGAGGGTTAAATAAAGCATTGGTCATGTGTAAACTGTCCAAGTTATGAGTATAATGACTGGTGTTTAATGAGAATTTAAGAGCTGTACCTACCGCCATATCTTCTGTCCTGCCAAGAGCCCTAAAATACAGTCAGACGAGCAATGTCATAAAGGCAGTAATTCAAATAAAACAACCCTTCAAATCAAACTACCAATGCAAATATATGGAGAGATGTCAAGCGTCCATGCACTAAAAGATCATAGACACAACTTATTTTAAAAACAGTGAACTTACTTCAGTAACTCCACCAAAAGCTTTTGTTCTCCCATCTCTTTTAAATAGTGAACGTAATGACGCAAAGCCACGTCTCTCGCCATTAACTCTCGAAAGAGGATTTCTGCAACAATGACAAAAAACATGATGTTCTAGAAAATATTTGACTTATTTTGAAAATAAAAAGGAACTGGTAAGCAAAGAGAGGATCAGGAAATATCTCACCTTTACTTAATGACCTTTTCAGATAGATCAAGACCTGCAGTATGAGAATGTAAAGGATCAGTGAATAAGCATATAGTATAATCAAGCTGTTCTAAATCATGTGCTTCCGTATAGGGTTAGTGTGTGAAGTGCGGCTCACAGCAGTGATGACGTTGCCATCATAAACAGCGACGGCTTCATCCAGCAGCAGAAGTTTGTCCTGCAGAGAGCGGAACTTTTCCAGGGAAAATGCCTGTAACAATCATTTTTATGAGATGTATCTTTTTCCATTGACAGGTATTCAAAAGCAGCCATGTATTCTGACGCTATACGTGTTTTTTCGCCAGTAGCATAAATTCATGACTAATATTTCACTGTATTACAGTATATTTGACCCGTCTGTGATTCTTTTTTGGACGGCTCATGCAAAATGGAAATGCAGGTCCTCTGTTTACGTATCAACTGCTATTGAGCATGTAAATAAACAAATGACTTTATCTAGGTACTTTATTATAGGTATAACCATTTATGGGAGAGTTCAACTAAAAAGGAAAATTCTGTCATCATTTACTCATCAAATGCATGCAGGTTTGGAACAACTGAGGGTGAGTTAAAGGAGTAGTTCACTTTTAAAAAAACTTTTGCTGATAATTTACTCACCCCCATGTCATCCAAGATGTCCATGTCATTCTTTCTTCAGTTGAAAAGAAATTAGGCTTTTGATGAAAACATTCCAGGATTTTTCTCCATATAATGGACTTCAGTGGGAACCAAACGGTTCAAGGTCCAAAAGACAGTTTCAGTGCAAACTGCAGACTGTTCAAAGGGTTTTAAACGATTCCAGACGATGAACAAGGGTTTTATCAAGTGAAACGATCAGTCATTTAAAAAAAAAAGTCTAAGTTTTATAAAAATATTTTATATTTTTCGAGTCATTTGGTTCATTCAACGAACGAAATGAACGAATTAGACTCGGAAAAAGATGTGTTAATTTTGAGAGTCACACAGAACAGAGCAAGGAAACTGAAACTGTCTTTTGGACCTTGAACTGTTTGGTTACCAGTAAAGTGCATTTTTATGGAGAGAAATCCTGGAATGTTTTCATCAAAAACCTTAATTTCTTTTCGACTGAAGAAAGAAAGACATGGACATCTTGGATGACATGGGGTGAGTAAATTATCAGCAAAAGTTTCTTTTAAAGTGAACTACTCCTTTAATGATAATAGAATTTGTGAACTGTCCCTTTAAATGGATTTTCAGGGGCAAAATATATAATTCACAGCTCTTTGCTGCCCCCTACCCTTCCTTTCTGCATTCTCCTCACGGTTTCCTCTGGACTCAGGTCGCTGACAAAATCCTATGGGCATTTAGATAACAAGTCAATGTTAGAGACTGGTAAAGTAAAATATTTTTTACCCTGCAAACATACACTGCAAGTCAAAAGTTTTTAATTTTAAATTCACCCTTTTATCCAGATCAAGGATGCACTGAACTGATCAAAAATGACATTAATGTTATAACAGATTTCTAGATTACACTTTACTTTAGGTGTCCTTGTTACAGTGTAATTTAAGTACATTTAATATTAACTGACTGCATGCACTTACTGTAGGGTTAGGGTTACAATTATGATTTGGTTTATTTAGGGTTAGATGCATGTAATTCAACATAATTTACTGTAACAGTAAATATATGTTACCTATAGTAAGTAAATGTAGGACACTTTGGTGTTCATTTCTATTTCAAATAAATGTTGTTTCTTTCTTCTTATCATCAAAGAATGTTGAAAAAATGTATCACCGTTTCCATAAAAAATGTTTTCAACCATGATAATAATAAGAATGATTATTTTGAGCAGTAAATCATCATATTAGAATGACTTCTGAAGGATCATGTGACACTGAAGATTGTCCATATGCATTACCTTTCCATCTGACCTGGGCTTCCTCAGCTCTGGTGCATATGTTCTAGTAGATGTGTCGCTAAAAGCTAGAAAACCGGAAACAACACACACTTAATTATAACACAAGATAATTTAGGCCTAAATAATCGATCTGAAATGCTTCAATGACTTACACTCTGAGAAGGACTGGAAAGCGCCAGGTTTGCTCCTTGCTGAGGGAATATGAACAGAATCAGATTGGAGGGTCTATAATGATTGAACTTAAACATTCAAGCACTATATATTACCTTTAAACAGGGAGCTCAAGGAATATCCAGACCCTTGTTTGGACAGTGAAGGAGTGGTGTCTATTTTGGGAAAGCTCTGCTCACTCCCTGAGCGGATACTGGAGGCAGTTTCCTTGACCGACCAAGAGATGCCTTCACACAAACAATAACTGATGAGATACAAACTAGTGATGGGTCAATCATAAAAGGTTAATTTTGAACAAATATTTAATATGACTCGGGGTACAAAGAGTCGCATCACATGACGAGATGGCCACATTGGATACAAAAAATAGTTAATAATTCATAATATTCCTTACAAACAAGCAAGTAGTTTGTTTCTGTTATATATACATGTACTGTATATAAATATACAGTTACGTTATGTGTTTATGGTCAATTGATAAATTTCAGAATTTCTGTCATGATGTTTTTTTCCCCAATAATAGTGATGAACGAACGACTCAGACCCGAAGACTTGGGAGGTGAACTAATAATTTCTGTTCCGGCATAGGGATTCGACGTGACAAAAGAACTTAATCTAAATGTGATCAACGTTTGTGCAAGTTGATGTCTTTGAGAATTTGGGTATTAACTTGTGAAATTTCTATTATATTCTGGTAAAATAAACCAAATGATTTGAAAAAAGATTTGTTCATTTTGCTGAATGAAACTTAAAAATCAGGTTCAGTAAAATGATTCAAACTTCCCATCACTGGTGCAAACATTGAAGACAGTGAGAGAGAAGGGACTGCATACTTCCCACAGGTTCCCCAGTCCAGCTGACTCTCTCAACGTCATCTTCGTCATCATCATAATCATCCACCAGGATGCTGTTCACAGCTCGTTTGGACTCTTTCAGCTGGAAAATATCAACACAACAATGTCTGAATCAACTGTGGGCCACAAACATGTTCTAGTGGAAATGTGCAGAAAATGTGAGAGGAAAATGTCAATATAAATATTTTACAAAATCAATTTTTACTTTAAAAATAGGTAAAATATTTTTAAATGACTTCTAAAAAACCTTCCTTTCTGGAAACATACATAAAGTATGCTGAAAAAAGTGCTGTATCTTTCTAGGGAGTTTTTCCTCACCACGTCACCATTTATTTTACTCATTTCAAAGTAAATAATTTATTCACCTAATTTACTGTAATGTACATGGTAATTAAACGATAAAAAGTAAATATGTTATGTGTAACATTTCAGTCTTTTGATTTGGCTAAAATAGCTAACTATTACATTTGGGAAAAGATATGTTGTCTTTATAATATCTCACTGTACAATATGGTTTTAAGGCTGAATGGCCATAGAGTGCAGACATTCTCCACTGTCGTACTACACGGTTTTTTGACTCCATAGAGCTGAGAACAGAAACACAATAAACTTACTCTTGAAAACTCATCGTCATCATCATCAAATGTGAACGCTTTAAATTTAGAGCTGTTCCAGTATTCATCATCCTCTGGTTTGGCCCGTGACATCTGAAAAACATACACAATTTATCCCTATGTTTATTTACAGTGATTCATCTGATCTGTCCAAACGCAGAAGCTTACAGCTGCAAGAAAGAAGCTAGTAACGTTAACGTTATGTCACTTCATTTAACGTTAGGTGATTCTTTATTTATCAATACGATGCTCTCATTTTAATCAGCCAAAATATCATTTCGAGATTCGCTAAGATTATAACATTTATATATTCTTTTCATGTGCATTAGTATTATTTCGTACAAATAGTAATATGGTTTTATTAAGCGCCATATAACATATTTACCTTCGAATTATTACAATGAAAACCTACTCATGAAACGTCAGATTTCTTTCCTTCTACTTCCTGGTTCCAACATGTCGCCAAAATAAAAGTTCGCTTTGTAGTTGATTATTTAGAATATATATTTTTGAATACATTTACAGACAGTGATCATAAATACATTGCACATTACGTTATTATTTTCAGATATTATTTCTGGCTATTTCTAGGGGTCCAAACAACAACATATAAAGTGGACAATTTAATTAGTCTTTTTCAAGATTTCTGTAAGTAGCCTACTTGTTTTATCTCTACAAACGTTTTACTCTTGTGGTATAAATAATAAAACAAACACGTATGTGTTATAGTCACCATGAAATTAAAATAGACAAGTCTTATTTTTTTATGGAATATTTATTTGATATATATTTATATCACCATTTTTTTAAATTCATTATGGAATTACAACCTGTCACTCCAATCAAATGTCAGATAGACAATATCAAGTCCCACCCTACACCCTACCTTTTTTCTTATAAAAAGAAATAGACGCTCAGATATACATACATACATATATATATATATATATATATATATATATATATATATATATATATATATATATATATATATATATATATATATATATATATATATATATATATTTATATCAGATATTTATATAAAGAATACTACATTATTTATATAAGTGTACTATTAATTAAGTTGTGCATTAAGTGCATTAAGAAGTGCCTTAAGTCAGTAAACAGTCAAACTTTAACAATCCATTGTCATAAAATGTATCTTGTTTAGTATAAACTTCTAAACATCTTGTTTAGTTAAAAAAATCTCTTTAAACAGGATAAAATTTGCATCTCAATAATTGCAGGCTGGTTCTAACTATTATTTAGATATAGTTATTAGATCATTATTTATTATTTAGACTGTCACATAAATATATTAACACAATCTCTCAGGTGTGGTCTTCTCTGTCGTTCCTCCTCCTTATATCCTACCGGAGCTCCTTCATGGCACTCGAAACTAATGCGTCTCACAGGTATCACTTATTAGTCTTCACTCTACAATTGTCCTTTTTTGTCCTTTGATGAAGATCTCACCTTGTGATAGGGCACGTCTTTTCCAGATGTTTGCATTGATCATGAACAGTCTCCTTCTGAGGGATAAGCTCCACACACCATTGGAAACAGGAGGATGTCTAGAGACCACACTGTCGTCGGCTTCGCGTCAGTACTTGCCGTAGGAATCAACCTCTGGAGGACAGTATAGCTTTGTGCCTGGAGGAAAAAGATTATGTCTGATATTGAATACATTTCCACAGCATGTTGACTATACATAGGATGCGTTTATGTGAGCTAATGAACAAAGCGGTTCATAACACATACCACTGAAGACATCGAAGGCAGTTTTCTTCATGAGTGTACCACACCCAGTCAACCAACTTGACCTCCATGGGGTCCTGGTTCACTAGCAAGTTCTCCGATGGAAGACACCACGCTTGCAGGAAATTTGAGCAGCACAAATGACCTGGCGCATAACATGTCATGCAGTCTGCTCATAGAGGATCCCTCCATGGAGTTTCATGAAACTAGACAAGTCCATGCAAGGAAAGGGCCGTTCCATGAACATGATGTAGTGGTGTGGTCCTCTCAGTCCAGCAGTTTAACTATCTGAGGAACCTGGGGACCCTTATTGGCCATCATCAAGTGTATAGGCATCAGAGGCCGTAAGTTGTAGAGACCCCAAATTTAGCTGGATTGTCCCAATCATGCACCACACACATATCTGACACTAGGTGGCTCTATAAATGGGTGATTTGCATTTTGGGTCATACCGCTTTGGAACACTAAAAGGCTAGAAATAATTATGTCGAGCCATTTTAATTTTTTATTTCATAACAATTTGGAATTTTCTGAAAAACCTTCACAAAATCAGGTAGCCTACACAGCAGCTATAGGGAAAGCTAGGTGCTGGTAAAAAGTTATCGGTAACGCTTCCTTTTACAGTACAGTACTTACGGTGTACTTACAGTGTACTTACCTAGAAAGTACTGGCTAATATAAGGTAAGTACATGTAACAGGGGTAGGTTTAGTGGTAGGTTCAGGGTTAGTACTAGTTATTACCCAGTAATTGTATTTACTAAAATAAGTACATAAAAGGAAGACTGTAAAAGGAAGCGTTACCAAGTTATTCCTGCTTGTCGTTTGTTGTCAGTGTTACTCATCATTATTTGATGAATTATTCCCCCACCTGTGCCTTATTTTCCTCTTCAGTTAGATTTTGCATTTATAGGCCTGAGGTTCAGTTGTTCATCCATTCTTGTTGGTTCTCAGTGGTTTGTTTACTTGCTTGCCTGTTTCTCCTGCATTTTCTCTTCTTCTCAATTTTGTGTTAATAAGACACTTGTGTACGGTGGCGTATTGCATTCAATTGAAGAAAAAAAATCTACTCTGTTTTTCTGAATTAACGAGTTAATTTTTCATGAGAAAATTTTTTTTTGCTCTGTTTTTCTGAATTAATGAGTTAATTTTTCATAAGAAATTTTTTTGCTCTGTTTTTCTGAATTAAACGAGTTAATTTTTCATGAGAATTTTTTTGCTCTGTTTTTCTGAATTAATCAAGTTAATTTTTCATGGAAATTTGTTTTTCTCTGTTTTTCTGAATGAAAAAATGTTCTTATGAAAAATTAAGTCGTTAATTCAGAAAAACAGAGCAAAAACTTTTTTCTTATGAAAAATTAAGTCGTTAATTCAGAAAAACAGAGTAAAAAAATTTCTCATGAAAAATTAAGTTGTTAATTCAGAAAACCAGAGCAAAAACTTTTTTCTCATGAAAAATTAAGTCGTTAATTCAGAAAAACAGAGCAAAAACTTTTTTTCTCACTGAAAAATTAAGTCGTTAATTCAGAAATACAGAGCAAAAGTTTTTTTTCTAATGAAAAATTAACTCGTTAATTCAGAAAAACAGAGTAGATTTTTTTTCTTCAAGTGAATGCAATACACCACCGTACTTGTGCAACTAAATCCTGCCTCAACTCTCCCTCGTTGCAAACCACACTGGCAGTCCTTTTGAGGACACACACAAAGTTGCATCAAAATTGTGTTACAACAGAAAATATCTTTTCTAAAATAATTACTAATGTATTACTTCAAAAAAAAAAAAAAAAAAAAAAGCTGGTCTGCCAGGAGCCAATCAAATTTCAATCAATAACCACATTAAATCTGAATGTGTACCAAATACTGTGCATATCTGCAACAAGGAGGCGATATTGTAAGCAGCAAGTGTGTGTTTTTTCCGGAATCTTGAGCTCTATCTCATGTTGATATTTATGTATAAAATGTATTCTCCATTTTAATTTTCTGAAAACCATATTTGGTCAAACTCCTCCTAGGCCTCAGATCTGCTCTATACCAAGAAAACATATTTGTGAAGTGGACAAAAATTTCATTGTATTGCTGTCCAATAATAAGAAAAACAGTTAACATTCTTGCCAACGATTCCTACTGTCTTTATCTGTACTATCTATTTTCTTTTGTATGGTCAAATGAACAGGAGATTAATAAAAATAATAAAGCAGAGCATTGTCATACGTGATTCGTTTACTAGTGAAGTCCAGTGCCATCCTGAGCATTATGTAATTGCAATTAATGAACATATTGCATAAAATAGTCAATATACTACAGTTCTTGACCAATAAGAATGTGATGGTTACAGAATAAACGGCAAACAGAAAGCAGTTTAACCCATCAAGACAAAAACAAAGTTTAGAGAAAAAAAGAAAACTTAAATTTCCATATGTGGATTCATCATTTACTCTTAATTATCTAACACAAAATTCTTAAATTTAGAATAGAAACTGTTCAAAAACATTATGAAATTCTTGGTTATGCACAAAACAGTAACACTTTACTTGAAGGGTTGTGCATAAGACTAACATGACACATTCATAATCATTACATGACATATGTTATGAATATTAAGGAAGTTTTATACATGTTTGTGACAACTGTCATTAAGTATTATTTGCTCAGTTTTAATGCAAATTTGACATTGTTTGAGATGTCTTTGTTAGGACACCTTGACAAACCATAACATCATAACCTGTCAGTGTCTTGGTCATGACAACTTGACATTACTAAGACAAGACAACCTGTCATGAACATGACATAGCAGATTAATTATGAAAATTAAGAAACCACAGGTTTTTATTGGTTAACATTACATTAAACTGTCAGGTGGTTGATTTTGACATTGGTTGTCATGAAGCCATTATAACTTTTTAATGACAAATGCAATTAGTACCACTGTAGTTGAGGTCACGAAAATATTCATGACAGCTATAATGGCCTCATGACAGCCAATGTCAAAGCCAACCACATGACAGTTGGTAACTTAATTTTAGGTCAAGTTGTCATGACAAACACATCTTAAACAATGGCATATTCACATTAAAAATGTCATTATTGAACAAAAGACACTTAATGACAGTTGTCATAAACATGCATAAACCTTACTTTATATTCAAGACATATGTCATGCCATGGTTATGTCATGTCAGTCTTAGGCACATCCCTTCAAGTAAAGTGTTACCCAAAAGACTGTCCGGTAAATGTGTTGTCAACACCTTCTAAACTGCTTACTCGATGCAAATAAAAAAAAACAGTTAAATCTCAAAAAAACACTGGCATTTACCATTAAGTGTAATATTATCAGCAATTAATCAAACAAGACGTGTAACTTAGACTTAAAATGACCAAATAATTTTAGCCTAGATGTGAAAGATTCAAAATCAACAATAAAAGCACAACAGGTACTCTTTTATTGTTTGTTCAAATTTATGTGGCTAACAAGTCAATAATTACAAAGATTTCAACCTGTGATACTTTTTTTTCCTTTTAAAGTAAAAGCAGTAGTGTTCTGAGGATAAACTTCCATCTGATGAAGCGCACGAGTGAGGAACGGGAGGGGAAGGAGGTACAGGTAAAACCATTCACACAAAATTATTTCCTTGGACTAAAAAAAAAAAAATGGGCAAGTGTTTTACAGTATTTCAGAAGGGTGGGGGTCAACATAATACATTACCGTCAGCCTCGTCAAAACCACTGAAATGCCTTAGCGGACAGTTTATTACTGAAACGGAAGTTGGCACTGAAGGCACACTTGAGTGATAATGGATATGCCGGCCATGCATGCGGATCTCAAGCATGTCAACACACAAACTCATATCAGAGTCTTTAACAGTGACGGTCCCACATGGCTGCTCGCATGTGTCAAACATCTGAAACCAGAATCAGAGCATGGCTATGGTGAGATAACCTTATCACATATATATTTTTTTACTTTTTTATTTTTAAATAGAGCACACAAAGCAGCAGTAGCAGCTTAAGAAGAACTACTGAAATCCTATGAATAGTTGTAGCTGTGTGCCGTTCTCTTTTTAAAACACTTATCTATATGTAAAGTCTTCATTTTTGTTGCTTTTTTCTCTGGGTGATAAGCTGAATTAGATATCTTTGTGGGACACATCTAAGTTAAAACATGAATATTATAAAGGCTGGTTTAAATGAAGAACTGGAGAGATAGAGGAGAGAAGAGGAATTATATGACAATAAAGGTGCCCTCTGGTTTGGCTTTAAACCACCAAAAGTCTCTGTCACAGATCTATTGCTCATAAGAGATGAGGCGAGACTTTCACAGGTTTTGTGGCGAATCATGTTATGGGTCCAGTTGGTTTATACAAGAAAGTCACAGTCCTATATCATCCTCGGTTCCTTTCTTCCTCATACGCTCCACTCTTCGGCCCCCTGGCCTTGAGTGTTCCTGATAATATACATTTAAAAACAGCATAAGAAGTCTCTTTCTGAAGGGAAGCTACGAATCCAGAAGCAATTCTGACACAGCAGATGCAATGCATGTTCATTTACTAAAGTAAAAAATTGCAATTAAGATTTAAAATAAAATAAAAGTCCATTATACTAATCTGACCCAGTTGGTGTAATACCATTGACATTTCCAGCAGGGGGCAGGCTTTCATATTGTATCTTTCTTTTTTTTTTTTTTCGGTGGCTCTGACACGCTCAGGTGTTTCGTCTAAGCCTGCCGGCACAAACCCAACATGTTCCACTTGTGGCGATTGATGCGTCTACCCGGCAGCAGGATTTAGGGTAAACCTTTGGCCTTTGTGTTGAGTGAGCAGGTGACTTGGAAGAGTCTTGGCACTTTTCAGTGAGTCCTAGCTGAGCAGATTGATTGGGAGGGGTGTGCCTAGGGTGTGTGCAGGGTGAAAGAGGGATTTGTCCTTCTTCAGCCGTCCAGTGATTGATCCAGGCTGTCCAGAGTGAGCTGACTGCGGTGGGGAGAGTTGGGGCTCGGGGGGCTGCTGGGGTTGGAGCTGTTGGAGGGGGTGGAATGTTTGGTTGAGTCAGAGTCGGGCTACAACAAGGATAAAGAAGAAAAAAACAAGATTAGAAGATCAGTTTCTTGTTAACAAATTCTTGCAAATTATAAAATACCAAGTGGGTTTTTACAGAAGTGTTGCTATTATAACCTCAAATTAAAACTATAAAAAACATAATAAAAGTACGGAGCCCCCCTTGTCCCACTTTGGCAAAAAAAAATTAATTATAACTATCTTGTGGCCTCAAGATAGTAACTCGTGGCCTCAAGGTACTAACTCGTGGCCTCAAGGTAGTAACTCGTGGCCTCAAGGTACTAACTCGTGGCCTCAAGGTACGTAACTCGTGGCCTCAAGGTACTAACTCGTGGCCTCAAGGTACTAACTCGTGGCCTCAAGGTACTAACTCGTGGCCTCAAGGTACTAACTCGTGGCCTCAAGGTACTAACTCGTGGCCTCAAGGTAGTAACTCGTGGCCTCAAGGTAGTAACTCGTGGCCTCAAGGTAGTAACTCGTGGCCTCAAGGTAGTAACTCGTGGCCTCAAGGTCAGTAACTCGTGGCCTCAAGGTAGTAACTCGTGGCCTCAAGGTAGTAACTCGTGGCCTCAAGGTAGTAACTCGTGGCCTCAAGGTAGTAACTCGTGGCCTCAAGGTAGTAACTCGTGGCCTCAAGGTAGTAACTCGTGGCCTCAAGGTAGTAAATCGTGGCCTCAAGGTAGTAAATCGTGGCCTCAAGGTAGTAAATCGTGGCCTCAAGGTAGTAAATCGTGGCCTCAAGGTAGTAACTCGTGGCCTCAAGGTAGTAACTCGTGGCCTCAAGGTAGTAACTCGTGGCCTCAAGGTAGTAACTCGTGGCCTCAAGGTAGTAACTCGTGGCCTCAAGGTAGTAACTCGTGGCCTCAAGGTAGTAACTCGTGGCCTCAAGGTAGTAACTCGTGGCCTCAAGGTAGTAACTCGTGGCCTCAAGGTAGTAACTCGTGGCCTCAAGGTCAGTAACTCGTGGCCTCAAGGTAGTAGTAACTCGTGACCTCAAGATAGTAACTCGTGGCCTCAAGATAGTAACTCGTGGCCTCAAGATAGTAACTCGTGGCCTCAAGATAGTAACTCGTGGCCTCAAGATAGTAACTCGTGGCCTCAAGATAGTAACTCGTGGCCTCAAGATAGGAACTCGTGGCCTCAAGATCAGGAACTCGTGGCCTCAAGATAGTAACTCGTGGCCTCAAGATAGTAACTCGTGGCCTCAAGGTAGTAACTCGTGGCCTCAAGATAGTAACTCATGGCCTCAAGATAGTAACTCGTGGCCTCAAGATCAGTAACTCGTGGCCTCAAGATAGTAACTCGTGGCCTCAAGAGTAGTAACTCGTGGCCTCAAGATAGTAACTCGTGGCCGCAAGGTAGTAGTAACTCGTGACCTCAAGATAGTAACTCGTGGCCTCAAGATCGTAACTCGTGGCCTCAAGATCAGTAACTCGTGGCCTCAAGATAGTAACTCGTGGCCTCAAGATAGTAACTCGTGGCCTCAAGATAGTAACTCGTGGCCTCAAGATAGTAACTCGTGGCCTCAAGATCAGTAACTCGTGGCCTCAAGATAGTAACTCGTGGCCTCAAGATAGTAACTCGTGGCCTCAAGATAGTAACTTGTGGCCTCAAGATAGTAACTCGTGGCCTCAAGATAGTAACTCGTGGCCTCAAGATAGTAACTCGTGGCCTCAAGATAGTAACTCGTGGCCTCAAGATAGGAACTCGTGGCCTCAAGATAGTAACTCGTGGCCTCAAGGTAGTAACTCGTGGCCTCAAGAATGAATAGACTTGGATTTGGTGTTGGAAACCCAATGCACAGGGCAATGGTGACACTGGAATAAAATATAAACAATAAAGTATATATATTTTTAAAATAAAGTAGGCCACCTTTTACACAATTATAATTATTCCCATTTTGCATAATTATACATTATATTTAATATTATATATAGTAATTTAATGTAGCACTGACTCTAAATTTCTGAAAACTAGAATTTTTTCTCACACAGAAAGTTTTATTTTTGGGTGAACTATCAATGACACATTTGGTCACTATCCACAATACGTTGCATTTTTGTATTGCGTTATATTGTTACAATATATTGTTACACCCCTAAAAGCACAACTAATTTACTAAATCTAATATTGAAAATATATTAAAAAATTAAAGCCAATTCAAAATATTGATAATAGAACATAAATACTACTAAAATAACACTGGTTTAGAGCTGTAGTCATATATTACTGTGAGAACTGGGGCAGTTATTACCGACCACAAAATGAGGACACAAGAAAACTCGCTCAGTAGCCAAAAGCACCTCAAAGCTCCTCTAACCATCCATCATGTCACCTCAAGCAGCGAGTGAATTCAATCCATATTTAACATCACTGGGGAGGTCATTAAGTTCGTACCTCTCTGTCATAGTCTTGATCTTGATCAGAAATACTGCGAGATGACCCTGCTCCTCCAAAGTCTCCTCCTCCTTTAAACAAAGTACACATTTCAGGCATTTAGAAGGGTAATCCGTTGTGTGTCTGTCGCTGTGTTTAAGTAATGGCACCCACCTGAGGCAGTGCGGGTGATGTGGGTCTTACTCCTCTGTTGCCGTGAGATGCTGGACAGAGGCCGTGGCTTGTCTTTAGACAGGTCGTCCTGAGAAGAGGGCATCACACTCTGCAGCAGAGGTACAAGAAGTCAGACAGAGTAGGCCATCTGTATGGAAACTCTTTTTTCTTTATTTTAAACTAAAGGCTATTTTTAGCTCTTTAACTTTTGTTTTTTTTGTCTTTCTTCAAAGGAATATTTTGTTAATTACAAGTTACCCTCAATCAAAGGCATTTTTGAGCATTATTCAGAATCATGAGCTGTCACAGTGTATCAGTTTTGTCAATAACCGCAATAACATTGTTATCGTGAATTATTTTGGCCACAAGAATTGTGTACTGAAAATCTTATATTTTACCAGCCCTAATTTGGAACAATTTTACTTGGACTTAGGCCTGGTTTCACAGACAGGGCTTAGATTCAACCAGGATTAGGACTTTGTTCATTTAAAGGAGTAGTTCACTTTAAAAAACAACAACTTTTGCTGATAATTTACTCACCCCCATGTCATCCAAGATGTCCATGTCTTTCTTTCTTCAGTTGAAAAGAAATTAAGGTTTTTGATGAAAACATACCAGGATTTTTCTCCATATAATGGACTTCACAATGACCGTTTCGGTGAAGCTTCAAAGGGCTTTAAACGACATCAGACGTTAAATTAGGGTCTCATCTAGCGAAACGAGTGGCCATTTCAAAAATAAATAAAAAACTTTAAGTTTTATAAGCACAAATGCTTGCCTTGCCCTGTTCTGTGATGATCTGAAATGAACGAATCTTTTTTCGAGTCATTTCGTTCGTTGAATGAACGCAATGACTCGAAAAAAGATTTGTTTATTTTGATGAACGTGTTCGAACAGGAGTGTCAAGCGAGGCAAGCATTTGCGCTTATAAAACTTGAAACTTTATTTTTTAAATGGCCGATCAATTCTCTAGTTAAGACCCTTATTCATCGTCTGGTAGTGTTTAAAGCCCTTTGAAGCTGCACTGAAACTCTCATTTGGACCTTGAACCGTTTGGTGCCCAATGAAGACATGGACATCTTGGGTGACATGGGGGTGAGTAAATTATCAGCAAAAGTTTTTTTTAAAGTGAACTAATCCTTTAAATAGCTTTTATAACTGTGCCTTAGGAAAAAAAAACATTACTGGTGTGCATCTTGAGAGTGCATATGCTAGTTTACATCAATTAAGTTTGATATAAGCTAGCAGCGCACACTTAAAATTAGTGTGAAAATATGTAGTCAAATTATAAATGTGAAGTATTAAGTTTTATTAACCTCCTGAAATGGTTCTTTTGAAACATTTTCACTACCCAAAAAACAATCAGTTCAAGCATGAACAGAGTCCAACAGGACAGGGATGGTATAACACAGGAGAAGAGGGAGGAAAGGAAGTCCAGGGCCTGGAGGGTGCGGTGGGGGAGGGATGGGGAATTGGGAGGAAGAGGAAGTGGGGAGGGGTGTTGCTAGCCTACCCTTCCTAGGGAGGATGTGGAAGGAGAGGAGGAGGAAGAGGAGAACTGAAGTAGGCTCTGCTGGGAAGAAGGCTCTTTCTGCAGATAGAGCCCGGCAGATACGGGACTCATGTGATAGACGTGCTCAGAAGTTGATCGGAGGGGAAATCAGGGCATGGTGGCGAGAGGATGAGGGGGAGGAGTCTCGCTCTGCTGCTGCCACGGCAACCAGAGGACAGAGCGAATCCACGACCAGAGCGAAAACAGAAGGAGAGACATGAACAGGAAGAGAGACAGAGAAAAGGGTGTGAGGGTGGAAGAGAGGGGCTGGCTGGCTTTGAAGAAGAAACATGCAGAGAGAAGGGAAAGATTTTGGAGCTGTGCAGTAAAATGAAAGAAAAAGATGTTAGGATGAGTAATAAAACCCTACAAGTCAATGGCGTGTCCAAATAGCACTTCTGTAAATGATCACAAACCCAACTGTACAATACTCCACAACTGAACAGCATTTAAGACTCAATTTGACTGGCAGAGACTCATTTATTAAATAAACTTGACCTGGTTCTCTCATTTAAGGAGCCATTTTAAAAAAACGTCTTATAGTGGATCAACTGCATAATCAGTTTTCCTGGAAACCGTTGGCTGAGATCAATTTGAATACAAGTATTTCAGAGGTGGCATGATTGCGCTCTACTAATTCACCTTTGGCTAAGCCCCGCCCCCTTAGTTACTGTTGCTACATCCGTCAAACTTCATCTGGGCTCTGGTTTGGTATCAACATGGCTTATGACAGCCCTTCCTGCTGAAATGTTATCAACTTTTATAAAGCAGCAAATAAAGTGTCCGATAGAAGTAGGCAAAAGGGGCTGCAATATGCGTTCGAAGGCTATATTTAAAACATACAGGTGAAACGCAAGAAACAACAAGGCATCCAAATAGAGGCAAAAGCATAACGTTATTGGTCACAGTCAAAAAATGAACCACCACATATCCTACTAATTAAGACGGAGACTGGGACTAACAATATCAGGGAGCAACACTGTTAATGCAAAGCTGGGTAGGTCTCTATTCACTTCTATAATCGTTATTACAAAGCAAACGGACTACATGTGTATAACGTTGTATTTATTAGCAGCGTGTGCTAGCGGATCAACAACCGGTATGAGAACTGAAATCATAACCTAAAACGGTCTAACTAGTATAACTTCACAGTATGGTTAGAAGCAAAAAATATGTGCTTGTTGATCTTTGAGGGGTTTAGCTGACTTGAGGACATCCATTCAGTTTAATCCAAAGACGACACTTGTCAGGATTTGATTTCGGGTTTAGGAAGGGAAAAACCGGACACCCCCCTCCAACCTCTCTGGGAAACGAGTATCTGTGTTACAAATGCCCCAGGCACAACGTTTAACCATATTTTTTATAAAACTACGACGGTAATAGCCTGCCGAGACCAAAAATATGAGACGCCTTGAAAGTCAATTGAGCGCTTTGAAAAGTGTCGGACCTCTGAGGGAGCTCGTTCTTGGCTGTGCTGTGATTGGTCAACCTACAATCTAGGGCGTGGCTTAGCCAAAGGCGAATTGGCCTTAATAATACAATAGTACAAGAATAATACAATTATTAATTAATGTTAAATCTATTTTTAGTAGACACGAACACACATGCATACACTAAATATAATAAATGATACATTCAATTTTAACTACAAATTAAAATATGTATATCTTTAGCTACACACTGTAAATCAACCAGTTAGTTGATTGTAAAGTAGGACTGATCCATGTCTCAGCCTCTATGTAACAAGTTTTCACTAAAAAACTGGCTGATTACAGTAATTTGCTCGGAAATCGTTTGGACTAATCTGGACACACTGTTTTTGATTCACTAACAAGAATGACTCGTAAGAATAATTTGTCCAGAATCAGTAATCAGACTGCAATGGCTGTGCTGGAAGTTTTGTGCTGTAGATTCATAATTGGTGTTGTAGTGACTGAATACTAAAAAACAAAACAAAAACCAAGTGAAATTATGTTCGTTCCATGGTATGAATAAAAATGAAAATGGTCTAAATAAAAGGTGGTTCTCGGATTCCTCCTGCTCTAATTGGAACAGTGGTTCTTAATTTTGCTCCCGGGGACCCCATAGCGCTGCACATTTTGAGTCCTCTCGCTAACACTCCTGCTTCAAGTAACTGGCTCCATGACCTAAATTAGGCCCTGTCCACACTACTGCGTTTTCGTTTAAAAATGGAGAACTTTTGCTACGTTTGCAACTCCCGTCCAGACTAAAACAGGAAAAACGAAGACCTAAAACGGAGAAGTTTAGAAACGTTGCAGCCCCGTTTTGCGTTTTGAATCTCCGGAGGGAGTTTTGCAGTGTAGACGAGACGAAACGGAGGACTTCAGAAACGCTGACGCAGAGGCTCACGCTCGGCTCTATGATTGGGACTTATCAGTCATGACGTGTCCTTCCCTGATTCGTCAATCACTGTTTACACCGGCACACGCATGCCCAGTGTCGGTGAATGGTCACGTGATCCACGTTTTCAGTCGTTTTAATGTGGACGGAGATAATTTCTAATACGCAGATAAAACGCTGGTGTGGACGGAGATCGTATTCGTTTTAATTCTCCGTTTTTAAACGAAAACGCGGTAGTGTGGACGGGGCCTTAGATGTGTCATATTAGTGAAACACCTGAAGGGTGTGGAGGAAACTCATGCAGCAGAGTTTAGAAAGACACTGCCTTATAGAAACCTGGGCTCAAGGGCACATTGTTGACACTGGTCTTTGAAAACCTCTTCAGCTGATGCGTCGCCCCATGCAGATTTGACAAAGACATCTGTGTATTTCCAAGCAAGTCCCTAAGCTTTTAGCACCAGGTATGTTTATAAATTTAAATCATATCTGGACACTGGGAGATCAACTCCAGCTATTTTAAGGTATTACCAAAGGCAGATCCATGAGGACCTGCATGCCGTCGCCTGGGCCCATGTGAGCAACATGGTTGAAGTTGGTGGGGTTGGAGATCAGCTTGGATCTCATTTCAGGATCCCTCAGCATCTCCCTTTTATAACGAAAAGGAAACAACGTCAAATGGATTAGGAGAAATGCAGGAGTGCGGCAGTGAGAGAAATGGACACCTGAAGCCACCCGTCGTACCTTCTCTGTTGCAGCCGCTCCTCCTCAGGAACTTTAAAAAGGAACTTCCTCTTGCTGCGTGTCCTCACCATCAGCTTCTTGCTGTTGTCTGAGGTCTCGGGGATGGCTAGGTCACAGCCATCTGTGGAAATAGTGTATATGAGGTTAAAAAATGGTTATAGTTGCTAAAATATATCAGTCCTGGGTTTCTGAGCTCCGAGCCACTGTTTCTGAACGCACTGTGGAACTAGTTGGCAGTGAGCCTGGAGGAGGTGTGACAAATGAGGTCATTTTAGTTTACCAAACAAAAGAGTCTTTATCAAGAGGGCAATCTGCCAGAGTGGGTTGGAATTGAACTTTAAAAGCACCACAAAGGGTGGAGCCTTACATTTTATTACCTGGGCTGCTCTTATGTTTCTTACGAATCACTGTTTTTGAACAAATCGTTCCCATTCACTTCTATGTAGGGACTCATAATCAGTGTTTTTGAACAAATTTGTAAGTAATCAAAATCAAATGTAATCTAGTAATCAAATCTTTTTCATTGAAGGCAAGAAAACATGTGCTTTGCAAATAAGAGATTTCCAAGTATGACTATTGAAAGAGCCAAGAGCATTCAAGAGTGGGATATGAAGAAATATTTCAGTGGTTAACTGTACTGAACAAAAGCTTCAAGTCTAAATTAGACTCAGAACAAGATATCTAATTAAAAGTCATCTTATAATGCTTAAAACCCCCTTTAAAATGTCTCCTAATAGATTGGTTAACTAATCAGTTGAGTGAATAACATAACACTCATTCAATGATTCAGTAACGTTCAACTCATTTGGCCGACAGGGCCACTGAACAAATCATTCTAGTGAACCGATTTTAAAAGACTGAGTTACTGAGATGAATCAAAATCTCCACCACTACTGAGCTCTAAGCATGTGTGGGATTGCGTCAGTGTCTGCGTAGGTGGGGGTGATTGACATCACTGTGGAGGACTCATATTTTCACAGGTGCACTATTGTGATCAGAGACTCTTGCTACATTAGGCAATGAAATAAATTCGGCCTCGGCAGTGAAGCAGACGCAAGGTTCAGTGTGTGGGAGATGTGTGTTGACATGGTGAAGTGTGTGTGGGGTGGGATCAGACCGGAGGAGTTGTTGCTGAAGTAGATGAGGTGAGGCTGCTCAGAGCCCAGCAGGTTCAGACTGCCCTCCACATTCAGGGGTCGAATCTACGGACATTTTTTAAAGTCAGATCAGCTTCTCTCATTAATATTAATTATATTAAATGCTGCTTTCACAAACCGTAAACTTAAGGATACTCCACTCACCCTTCTTAATGAGATGGTCTGGACCCATTCTGTGGTGTGGACGTCAAACACATCTACACCATAATCACTGTACACCGTCAGGTAGTTTGAGTTTGAGCCTAAAAAAAAATTATGAATATGGGTTTGAGATCTCATGCTCAGAAGAATGCCTTGGCAAATCATTCATGATGCCATTCTCAAAGGATTGCTTGACATACAGTGAAACTGGGTCATGTTCTGACTGAAACATCTGGAGCCTGATTCTCAAAATACTCCTAAGTATTCTTAAAAAACATGTTCTTCTTATTGTCTGACTTAAGAAAAAAGTGTAAGGGCAAGTAATGTATTTTTTACTTTACATCATTCCTAAGAAATAAAATAATTATTAAAATAAGGAGCCATATGCAAGATTGTGGCCAAAACTGGTAATGCAATCACTTTCAAATTACTGTAAGAGCGGTGTTATTAGATAACCAGTAACACTATACAATAAGGTTCATTTGTTACAGTATTTATTCATCTTTGTTAATGTTAGTTAATAAAAATTAGGGCTTTCAGTTAAACACGTTATTAACGGCTTTAACGCAAACACATTTTAACGAGCGATCAATTTTTTAATTTCGAGCGATTAACGGTCTTTTTGGCCTAGCAAACTTTGTCGTTTTTTTTTCACATGCTTTTGCAACAGGATGCGACGCTGTGCTATGAAACCCATTCATTTCAATGGCTTGCGACGTTTTGTTGCTTCGTCGACCAAAGCGGAAGTGCATCTAGCTAGACCGGAAGCAAAACGACAGGCGCCCGCACACTTGTTTGGGCTTGCGAGACTGCCAAATAGTTGGTTCACGATACGTTTTGATTGGATGACGAGCACGAGACACTGAAATGGATGCCAATGAGATTCTGAATGGAAAGGTTAGTTTTGAAAGTTACCAAATGGTCCCATTGACAAGATCAAAGTGATCTGTGTGTTTTGTCGTTGTTAACTGAGCTATCATCATCGCAGCATGTCCAGTCTGAAACACGCTTGATTGATGGCCAAACACACACACAGCTGATGCGAATTCTCCGCCCCTTTGTCAATATCAGGACCTTGCCAGTATTTCTTTCACCCTTTTATTGATGGACAGTGTAGCATTGAGAGATTATTTGCTCCAAGTGAGAATGTTGGTGTGAAATTCACCTTCTCTTCTCATACTGGACCATCTGAGGACACCACAGACCATCGACACTTTAAAACGGGACTAAAGACATTACTTTTTAGCAGATCTTATGATTTTTAAATATGTCTAGATTTTGTTCTTATGGTCAGACCTGCAGCACTTTGAGGGTTTTTTTTTTAAATGTAAAGTGCTTTTACAAATAAAATGTATTATTATTATTATTAAATTGAACACAGCATATGGCAACGTTATTTTCAATAAAAAAGATTTGCACAAAGCAAGCCGATCCACTTTTCCATGTTGATAAGAGCTTAGTTGATGACTATTAATTTCATAGTTAACTATGAAATTAATGCGATTAATCGTGATTGAATATTTTAATCGTTTGACAGCACTAATAAAAATACAGTGGTTCACTGTTTCTTCATGTTAGTTCACGGTGCATTCACTAATGTTAACAGACACAACCTTTGATTTTAATAACGTATTAGAAAAGGTTGAAATTAATATTAACTAAGACAAATAAATGCTAAAGTATTGTTCATTCTTAGTTCATGTTACATAAAATAGTTAAATAATGTTAACTAATGAACCTTTGTTAAAACGTTACCGCAGTAACCTGATACTTTAATGGATTGTTTCTGTTATTATATATTAGGCGTTACAACATTGTATGATACAAGGTACATACAACAATGTTGCCCTTATCTGCTCCCTCGACAACTGTGCTTTCCGTTTACTTCTGCCCATTTTTCCCCCACTCAATCCCTGAATGGAGTAGGCCACAGCTTTCCAATGGGCGCTTCTTACTTTACAGCCTGATATCAGGGTTCTCAGAATAATTTTCTTCTTTGCACTGATTCCCTCAATAAAAATTGTCTAGCGTTTGCCTACTTTTGAATTTTCATACTGTACGTAATGTAGTGATGCTCATAAAAATTATGCTCATTTTTATTTATTTATACAAAATAGTACAGAATTGTAATATCGGTCAATTACTGGTCATAACATGAAATTAGTTTCGGCAAAAATTTGATTGCTACTGGTCATTTAACTCATAAGCTAATTATTATAATAAACTATTTGAAAACTTTAAATATTTTTTTATAATGAAACCAGCTTCTGATTGTTTATTTATTTCTCTTCTTCCTCACATTCTCTTCTTTGTCTTTTCTACCTCCTCCCTGATTTGCTCTATCTCTTCTGTTCTTTCCTACTCCTCCCTTCCTCTAAGTCTACACATGAAAAGCACAGGAATTTCAGGAGGGCTGAAAACATGAAAACAAACACCGTTGCTTAGATACTTTCACCAATTACTTCTTACTTCCCACACAAGCTCTTTAAAATCACTTACTGCAGGCAAGTGGCGTGGAAGGCCACATCAGCTCCTGTGTTCGAGAGCGACGTCCTGTCGCGTGCCACGTACACTCCCAGCTGACTAAAGCACAGCAGCAGTTCATTTGCCCCCACCTCCATAGCGTGCAGCGCGTCCAGGGACTGCTGGGCCAAAAAGGCTAGCGAGGGGTCGGCCGGGCTAACCCAGACTCACCGGTGACGACTCCCCCTGCATGGCTAGCAGAGCAAAGCCCGAGGGGTAACCCACGCACAGCCGCTCACGGATAATCCCCAGCCACTGGGCGATACCGGGCGCCTGCACCTCCCACAGCTTGCGGTGATGGGGCTTTGCACGTGTGATTTCATAGCAGATGACCTGGCGCTTCACGGCTGCAAGGAGACACGCCGGGCCGCCGGGGCGTAGGGTACCTATGGTCATCGCCTGGCAGCCCTTCGTTTCGGTCAGCTTGGTATCGAAACCACCCTCTGCACCCTCTAGTGCCGCCCAGCCGTATAAATGGACGTGCCGATTTCGGCCAGAAAGCAGGGCCACCATCTTCTCTTTGGGGATGAGCTCAATCTGGCAGACTCTTTTACAGTCGGCAGCACGAACAATGACTGAAAAAGGATAATGAGAAATTAGTTCAAGTAGTTAAAGGGAAAACAATGCCAAAGAATTAAAATAATAACTAAATCTGTGTAATACAGAATACTCATACCATCTCTGGTGAGCTCGACCACAAACAGGCCTTCTTCTGTCCCCAAAATAATTCGTTCTCGATCTGTAGAGACAATAGCAGGCAGACAAGATTTATGAAGGGTTTCGTCATCCAAAAATGAAAATTTTGTTGTCATTTACTTATCATCATGCTGTTCTAAACCCATAAGACTTTTGTTCTGTTTCAAAACACAAATGAAGATCATTTTTTAATGAAACCTGTGAGATATCTGTCCCTCTATTAAAAGTCCATTCCTCAAGTTTATAAAGCTACTCCCAGGTAAAATGGTCTCTGGCTATGAATTGCTATTTCTCTTTACTGAAAATGTTAATGCTAGATATTACTATTAAAATAATTAATACTATTACAAGAAAACATGTCCATGGACTCATTTATGCTTATTTATAGCACAAGAGAAATTCAATGATGAATTTAAAAGTTTACATTTAAAAGAGAAGCTTTTCACTTTTTTTCATCTTTGCTTTTGGTAATGGTCCAATGGTCCTTTGGTATGACAAACGAAATTTAACCCTCAGGTGCTCTTCGTTTCGGAGTCACTCTTGTTATCTAAAAATGAAACTTTCTCCATCCCAGTAAAACCAAATCGATTTATTTTTGTTCTATAATATTTATTCTTTTTAATTTAGTATTTTTGAGACAATTTGATTGAATTTATTAATATGTATGCAATATTTATGGTCTATTTTTGCCATGGAAAAATATATATTTTTCCAAATATATATATATTTTTTTTTTTTCAAAATATGAATAATGCAGTATTTTAATATAATATAGAGTCTAGGCCTTCAGAAAAAAAAAAATATATATATTTTTGAAGAAAATTAGCACCATCTGGTTACAGTATAGAGGAAAAAGCGTAGAATAATGGTGTAACCACATGTACAGCTCTCTATGGAGAGGCATGTGAATTCCCAGATGTTTATGAACACATTATTTATTATTATTTATAATTTTTTTGGGTGTATTTGAATATATAGTTGAAACAATCTCAAAAACGATTTCTTATTAAAACATTTTTAAAAATAATAATAATAATAATTTGTGTTTGTCAATATCGAATTCATTTCCTCAAGACCACAAGTGTGACTATTTTTTTAAGACCACTTAGCATGCTCAGATCATGACCTACATTTTTTGTGTGTTCACATACATAATGCCATAAAAATCACCAAGTTTCGTAACACATCGACTGAAGCTGTGATTTTTACAAATTCAAAACATACATTTTGTAAACAAAATTTATTGTTGTGTATGTGTATAAAAGCGTGTTTGTATGTGTGTGTGTGTGTGTGTGTGTGTGTTGGTGGGTGTGTCTGTTTTGCACTCTAGATGTTGTAAAGTGTCGCCCTTTCCTGCGGTGTACTTTTTTTTTAGAATTGTGGCCGATTTGTAGATTGTACATACAAACATTCAAAAAATGCAGATTTTTTTTTTTTTGGTCAATTTCCCATTCATTTCCAATGGGTCGGTCATTTTTGACCGAAGACCACAAATGTGACTATTTTTTTTACGACCAATTAGCATGCTCGGATCATGACCTCAATTTCTTTTTGTATTCACATACCTAATGGCATAAAAGTCACCAAGTTTCATAACATTCCGATGAAGCTGTGATTTTTAGAAATTCAAAACAGAAAATTTTCGGGTCATAAATGACCGAAGACCGTCTGAGGGTTAAAGTACATATATTCCATGTAGTCTCTCAATTAATTTGTAATGTGCCATAATTATGCAACAATTAGAAATGTTGTGAGATTTTAGCATGTCACAGGGACAACTTCTGAAAGGTATTTCATTTTGTAATGTAACTTAAAAAAAGTGCTGATTAAAATCACTAAATTGGGACAATAAATGGACAAAAAGCAGCATTTAAGAGGAAAACACTGATTATAAACAGTCTCATATATACAAATTCAAAGTATTCAGAAATGCTCATTGCTCTTTCTTCAGTGTGAAAGTGGTACATTATATTGATTTGTTTGACTAACTAATAAGTAGCAATCCCAGAGATTAACATCCCCGTCTCCCAAACACTGTACTCGCCTAAGATGGCCGCAGAGAGTGTAGTTTTGATAGCAGGCAGGCTGCTGTCGTAGGCCTCATGCAGGACATGCACCACGCGGTTCTTCAGGCGGTTCTTGGCCAGGATGTTCTGTAGGCCCTCTAGGATGCCCACCCACTTCCTCTTCTCTGCCTCACTCTCAGCTAACACCAGCAGAGGCACCGGTTCGGATCGGGGAGTTCAGAGTGGAAGATGAAACCTGCGCAGTTCAGGGCAAATATTGACAATTATCATGATGCATGATTAGGCAAACATAGCAATGGAGTATTTAGAGAACAGGAAACATTTCAGAGCGTACCCGGAATATACAGGGAATGTCTTTACGACTAGCATGGATCACATCAGATGCCAAAACAGAGCTTACAGAGAACTCCTCGTCTCTGTGAGGAAAAGAACAAAAATGTCACACAAATTAAAAATACTACTTGCTATTTCCAAGTCATCATGTCTGGGTTTATTTTGTGATAATGGCATAAAAAATATTCTTTACTCTCACTACTGTTAAAAAGTTTGTTGTTTTAAAATTCTTTATTCAAGTCTTTAAATTGATAAAAAGTTAAATTAAGGCATTTATAAATTTTACAAAAGATTTTAATTTCAAATAAATGCTATTCTTTCTATTCATCAAAGAATCCATGAGAAAAAAAAATAATTGCAAAAATTATTTCTTAAAGGGGTGATGAACTGAGAAATGAAATCTAAGAGGTCATCATATTATAAGAATATCCTGTAAGTTTCAGAACTGAAAATGTCCTTGTTAGTCCAATAAAAGCTTTTATTGACACCAGCCTCAGCAAACGACTCGTTTTCGAAAGTGGGGAACTATGACATCAAAGAGGATAAAACTCCACCCCCGCAGAAGATGATCAACGCCTACTTCAACATAGCCGATTTAGCCCCGCCCATCGATTCGTGCATTACACGCATAGCTAAATAACATAGATGCCTACCTCGTGATGACAAACCGGATTGAGAGTGAAACTCATTATAATATGCAAAACTTTATGCCACTCACAGCAGTGGGCGTTTACTTCCAAGTCTTCAGTGTGAGACGCCCATAAAAACCAAGCGTTTTTGAGCTAGGCTCAAAACTACGGTAGAAAATAGCCTATTACTTATTCATTTTGATGTTTTTTAGTGTAAAAACCAAGCGAACGTCATAAGTTGACCTCAGACAACAATATAAAACCAATTAAAAAGACAGTTCATGACCCCTTTAACATTAGCTAATGTTAAAGGGGTCATGAACTGTCTTTTTTAATTGGAACATTAGCTTCTGAAAATTCAGCTTCACCATCACAGGAATAAATTACTTAATTATATATTAATTAAATATATTAAAAAGGAAAACAGTTATTTTAAATGGCAATAATATTATGCAATATATACTGTAGTTTTGTATATAAATGCAGCCTTGGTGACCATAAGACTTGAGTGTCGCAGACCACTACATTATTCACTGACTGTTTGTTGAGTACATGCAATTTGAAAACGTGACTAAACCTAACCTCAAGTCGAGGACCTGACTGGCCATCACAACAGGCTGAGTGGACTTCCCTTCTGGGACCTCATAGAGGAAGAGTTTACAGTCACACACTACAGCATAAGCCCTCTGCCAGCCCTTCTTCACTCCTGTGGGCTTCGGGATCTGAAAGAGCAGTAAACGCACAAGGCAATTTAAGGTACCGGATGGCATTTAGTATAAAACATGAGTTTAATGGAATTGTTCAGGAAAATTAAATAATAAGAGACCAGAAATATTACAACATTGTCATTCTCACCCTGACAAAGCCTTTGTAGGCTGTGCCAATGCCCCTTTGCACATCAATACCCAGAGGCCTCTTGGCCTGCTCTGGAGGAATGGGGCAAACCTGGGGCGCGTTGTCTTTACAAGACACGTGGCAGATGAAAGAGCATACTAAAAGAGATGCAGTGAGGAAGAGAGAATTACTAAACATTCACATCACTTTCTTACACTGACAAGTGAAATTTGCATATAAATATTTCATCTTAGAACAAAAGCTCCTTATCAACTCCCTAAGCCAGCATAAAGACACTGTCTCTGATCTTTTTTTATCACTAACACTTAGCTCACCCTCGCAGGCGTAGCCTTGTCGGATCTGGCCCACCATCAGTGAGGTACAGTGAGTGCACTGGGTCGGGCTGGAGAAGGTCTTGATGCTCAGCTGATGAGCTTTAGGCTGTTGACACAAACAGAGTAATGAACGTATGTTGATGCTGAGAAGCCAATAGGATTATACTACAAACAAAGACCTAAAGGAACAGGCTAATGATGAGTCAGACACATCCCATGGCGGTTTTACCTTTGGCGCACAGAGAGTGGGCTGATACATCGGAGAAGGTGCAGCAGGGGTCGTCGCTTGAGGCTTGACTGGATCCTAAAGGATTACAACAATGCATAATAGCAAAAAACTTTTTTTTTTGTTTTGTTTCAAGGATTTTCTTTTCCCAAGCTTAGTCCTATCTATTACTATTCAGGAAATGACTCAATCAATGACTGATGTATCTGACAGGAAGTCTGACAGCGGCAGAATGTAATAGGAACTGTTAGGTGGACACTCACATCCTGTTCTGAAGCCACTGATGGGGAGGAAGAGGGAATGTCAGTCTTCTGGGGTGTGGCGTCCACATCACCGATGGAGCTTGTCTGAGGGAAAAGACCACAATTGTGAAACTGCTCAAAATGTGTATGAATCATTTGGTGGGGGGGTATTTTTGTTCCATCTAAATGGCTTCTTTGTGGTCAGTAGATGCTCTAAAAACATCCTTTTTCCTCAAAAAGCTACATTAACATATTTAAAGGAGTAGTTCACTTTAAAAAAAAACTTTTGCTGATAATTTACTCACCCCCATTGTCATCCAAGATAAGAAATTAAGGTTTTTGATGAAAATATTTCTCCATATAATGGACTTCATTGGGAACCAAATGGTTCAAGGTCCAAAAGACTGAACTGAATGACTGATCGTTTCGCTTGATAAAACCCTCATTCATCGTCTGGAATCGTTTAAAACCCTTTGAACAGTCTGCAGTTTGCACTGAAACTGTCTTTTGGACCTTGAACCGTTTGGTTCCCATTGAAGTCCATTATATGGAGAAAAATCCTGGAATGTTTTAATCAAAAACCTTAATTTCTTTTCGAACTGAAGAAAGAATGACATGGACATCTTGGATGACATGGGGGTGAGTGAATTATCAGCAAAAGTTTTTTTTTTAAAGTGAACTACTCCTTTAAGTGTAAATGTAACTTTTCTAAGGACAAATGGTAGCCTAGCTCTATTCTGGAGGCGCGTTGTAACGTCACGTAATACGTAATTACGTTCAAAAGGTCACGGGCGACGTAGCCGGAAGTACAGAATCAAAATCGTCCGACATCGTTATTTTACCTTTTAATTCCTTTTTTTTGTAAACGGCGTTTGAGTTAGTTTGCACGTTCAACCTATGTGTTCAACTTACTGATCTGTACTTCCAGCTACGTCGCCCGTGACCTTTTGAACGTAATTACGTATTACGTGAACGTTACAACGCGCCTCCAGAATAGAGCTAGGCTACCATTTGTCCTTAGAAAAGTTACATTTTTGGAATAAGTTTTGAAATAACCCATCGTTTCGCATGATAAGACCCTTATTCATCGCCTGGTGTCGTTTAAAGACATTTGAAGCTGGATCTGAAACTGTTATTAACGATCTTTTGGAGCTTGGACAGCACTCAGAAAAAAGGTTTAGCAAACACCACTAATAAACTTAAGATCCATTAATAAACACTAAAGCACAATACTTGACTGACATTATCTGTAACTAAACCCCACAATTACACAAAAACAATACTTACCAAGAACTATAAAACAAAAGATACCAATATGGTCTAATCTATGCAACATTTAAATACACAACAGTGTCAAGGGTGATGCAGAATTTTAGACTGGCGGGTTATTAAAATAAACAAATTTCCTCCAAGAATTACTGTCATATTCAATTAGCTTACAAGCACATACTCACCATCACCTCCTATATTGGTGAGTAATAAATCATTGTGAAACTTAATCATCTTTCATCTTTTATTTCATCTGATTCGTTTTACGGCTGGTTGCCTTAGTTATTCAATCTAAATTATGGATGTTTATTGTCCTAGCAGACTCCGAGAGTTAACTAACAGCTTAGTGCATTAGCAGACTTGACAAAATAGAGTGACGTTATTCACATTAGCCGTTTAAGAGGTTAGAAGGCAATGGGGAGGTGGTTAATACTAATTGTGAGTCTCTAACCTTTAGCGCCTACAATTAGTCTGAATTGGATCTAGGGTCTGATAGCAAATTCGGCAGAGGAACGCAGTCAGCAGACAAAATAGATGAATGGCATGCTGGTTAGGCTAAATGTAAGTTGTACAGTCAATAACGTCTGGCCTTTAATGGTGAGTCAGCCATTGTTAATGCATGTAAAGTGTTTAATTGTGACAAAGCAAAATAGGAACTACAGTATGAACTTCTTGACCATAATGCAAACTTTTGAGATACTTTGTCTGCTGACAGATCACTCCTGCCGAGGTTAAAGGTCACAGAGGGAGGAGCTTTGTTTAACAAACTTACTTCATCCCAAAATGCAAGCAGAGAAGATGCGGATGAGGAGGAGACAGAGTCCTTTTTTTTGAGGGGGACAAAAATAAGATGACAAGTAACAGCTTTTGTCTTTATGAATTTAAAGCTACACTGTGTAACTCTTTTAGTTTATTCTTAGCTAAAAACACTTAGTTTTTTCAGAAATATATGTGCTCATTAATGTATATTTACTTCGGTCAAGTAATAAAGTTTTCCCGTGAGTGTATAATATTCCATTGAAAACACATACGGGTAAGGGGTTCTAATGTCGGCTCGCATGTTGCCCCTCCATCTTGAAAGTACATTAGCCAAAGAGGGACATACCCGTTAATTCAAGCTTCGCCTTTCGCGTTTTCGTTTGAAATAACACTCATGGACGAGGTCGAACTGGAAGCCATGTTAATCTCTGGACTACATTGGCCACCGTAGGAGTTAAAACGAAATTGGAATTGAGAGGAACAGAAACTAATATTCACTGGATGATCATATACCTTTTCACCACTAGATAGGGGTAAAAATCACACAGTGTAGCTTTAAGGTCACTTTAGGCCTTTCCCTACAATCTAATGAGTGTTAAAAGCATAGCTCGGCTACATCGGTAGACCTGGAGCCTGATGTATAAACGTTGCGTACGCACAAAATGGGCATAGAAATATGCGTACGCATTTTTCCACGCACATATCGGGATTTATAAAAAATAAACTTGGCGTAAATAAGTGCGCACCGTAAGGATGCTCTTGACCGTGCGTACGCACTCTTTAGAAGAGTATGTGTTTTGGCGACACCGATGGTGAGCTGGAGTCAAATGTCTTTTTGCTCACTATTAGACAGAGAATCGAAAGAAAAATTTACATCTAAAGAAATATAATTAAAATATAATTTCACAAACCTACCATCACTTGAAGCAAACATCCATCCCTTCTTAAATGACCGCGCCAGCACGCGCGTTGAGCCGTTTACTGAAACTGACGCACATTAGCCTATAATCTAACGGCAGATGGAGTAAAACCGTAAATCTTCATGAGTCCAAATCATAAATAGAGTGCATATTCTCAATAGCAGTTTAAATAAATAAAAGAATGATTTAAACTATGTTTTACTTCTAATATAAACATTTAGATTAAATATGCCATTCTCATTAATGGAGTTAAACACTTAAACTACATGAAATCATTACTGAGAAGTTACACAAAAAAATTATATTCAATAAATAGAAATAGACCTATTTGTTGTGGATGCCTTTGAACACTTTTCTTCTGGCATGCTGTGTTTTAATGTTTTAACTAGAGATAATTGCTAACCATGATAAAACCAGATTGTCTGGGAAAATTTTGTGCAAATAATGCACAACCATGTATCTGTTTCCATTAAAATATAAATCAATTAAAAATACTATTTGGCCAGTGGAAAAGATTGAGAAAAACTTTCTCTGAAATGTATTTAACACTATTTGATTTATTCATTCAAAAACAAGGCAAGGATATAGGCTACTAAAAAAATAATAATGTTTGTAATAATGTGATGGCACATCCGCATTTCATATTTTCCTAATGTCTTGTACTGTTAAATTTGGTATCACGTGGATGAATAATCATATGCAAATGATATGCAGATGAGGATATGCATATTTAAACTAGGCATTGTAATCTCCATATATGGTTATTTTGGGGAGGAGACGCACGTGCGCACAATCTCCCGCTGACTGGGATTTATAAAGTGAATTCTGCGCAGGTTCTGGCGTACGCGCGGTTTTATAAATCTGAAAACTTTTGTGCGTACGCAAATTCTGCCTTATGTGCGTACGCACACTTTAAGGATGAAATCTACGCAAAGTTTTATACATGAGGCCCCTGGTCCCTACTTTAAAGTGACAATAGGCTCCTCTCACATCCTCAATATGGAAGCAGTTTTGTTAAACTGAAAGATCGGCATCAGTCTTGGAAAACTCTCATCTGCCTTTGTCTCTAAGCATAATGGGACATCTGGCCCAAAGTAGAAATACAGCGGTTACACTGGTTTCCCGCTGTACACCAAGCAGTCCTGTGCTAATAAACACCACTGGTGTTATACAGAGGTAGGATGAAAAGGAAATGCCATAAAGAGGTAAACGAGAGGTGAGCGAGATCTGACAAAGGACCTTGAGCCAGGATTCGGCACAGTTGTGTTTATGTCGAAGTGCTGCCCATGAGGCTATCGGCTCTGACTGAATCATTTTACAAACAAAAAAATGAAGTGAAGTGCTGAGGGTTATGCATTACAAGTAATGCAAGCTTTGTAATCAGATTACTTTTAAGTAACTAGTTAAGTAACATATTAGTTTGCTTTACACCAAAAATACACCAAAACACCAGTAATTTACACCAAAATCTGAGCAACTTTTTCCTCTCCCCATGTAGAAAGAATTTGGAAGTAAGGCACAGAGGCCTTGAGTAAACATGATGGTTATTGCAGTTGCATTTACTCATCTCACTTTCACAAAAACAGTGAAAGGCAAACTCATATTATGCAAACCTGCAATAATAAAAATATACTTTGTGTTTTAATCTCACTTTAACCAACGTCTTTCCCACTGGCCTTCGATGATCCAATTCAATCACACTAATAAGCAAAAATGACTTTAGATAATCATCACATTCGTATTTCTTTTTTGAAGTAAGAGTGTTAAACCTGCATCTTATTCTTCAGTGATCCAGACTGGCAGCACAGCTGTTGTTTGTTTGAGCCGCGCCCGACACAGGCTGCTAACATTACAGGCGTGAATTTGGATTTCCTTCAGTCTGAGGCTTATTCATTCATGCTTATTCAAGGGCCTTTACAATTGCCAAAAAAATAACTTTTTTTAGGGAGGGTATTAAAAAACAAACAAGCAATTCCAGCCAGATGAGAAATAGTAATGCATAAGTATCGAAATGCATAACATTTCCCAAAACGTAACTAAGTGATGGAATTAGGTACTTTTTGGGAGTAAAGGCCATTGCACACCGAGTACGAAATTTTCGTATGCGTTTTATCGTGTTCGTCAGCCTAAAAATTCGTCACGCACTGAAACCTTGCACACCGAGTCCGATGATTATTTATTAAACTTTAGCGGAAAAAACGCAAAACTACAAAATGGATTCGTCAAGCAGTGAGGATGATTTTGTTGTCCTCTCTCTTATTGAAAAGAGAAAATATTACGTCCATTCAATCCTGAAATTCTGCCGAGAGGAAGCACCGCCTTATCAAGGAGTTGCGAATTTATCCCGAGCGATTCAAAATTTACCTCAGAGTGTCAGTGGGACAGTTTGATGCTTTGCTTGCGATTCTGGAGCCACATTTTAAAAACAAGACCACCAATTTCCGTGAACCAATCGATTCTGAACAGAGACTGCATGGCAGTATGTCTAAAAGGTATGGAAACGAAGACACACACGCACGCGCCCGGTCCGGTGAAATATATTGTACCCAAATAATACATTAGTTATCGAATTGGCTGCTCAATCACACATTAATCGATCCGAAATTCCAATCTGATTGAAAGGGGGAGGTTATTCCTGTCATAATCCAATCGAGAGAAGAGAACGTAAACACATGATCGAATTGAAAACTGAAACCGAAAGCACTGCGCACATGTGCAATGATGTGCGGAACGAGCTCCATAATAGGACGAGCTCCCTCCGGCCCTGAATTGTCAAAAAACCTCTCAAAATGCTGGCTGTGGATGCGAAAACGCAGAAAATCGAACACGATCCGATTTTTTTAATGACGGACGAATGTTTCGGAGGTGGTGTGCAAGCGTGATTGACATAACGTGAGGTCGAATTTTTTTTTTTACGTGCGCAAATTTCGGATGCGAATTTCGGACTCGGTGTGCAATGGCCTTAACACAATATTGTAATGCATTACTGCGAATGACCAGTGGCAAATTTCAATTGTCAGAATGGCAAATTTTGCCAAAAGGCGACAAGGTATGGGAACCTACAGTCTTACGCATGTCATGAGGCAATTGACCTAAGCCACGCCCCCTCCACTCACTCAGACAAACACGGCACGGGCGCTATGGCAGCTGTCACAGTAGGAGACATTTCACAGGAGGCAATTGGTGATTTTTGGAGACAGAAAAATTATATCATCTTGAAGTCACCTAAAGGGCATTAACTATGCATTGGAGGGTTACATTAATAATTTTATTGTTGAGAAGGTCGATGAAAAGCTTCAGCTCCAGTGTAAACATGATAACCCGCATATCGTTGCCATCACCGTTTGGTGCTACAGTATTTACATGAATCATTCAGCACAACACTGTTAACATTTGTTATCTCGGTTATTTACAGAAATACTTTAATGAAGCTAATTGACATGATGTAGAACGCAGCTAGAAGCTAACGTTAATGTTTTCTAATGTACGCGAGTACGTCTAACGTTACGTTAGAGATTTAAAAGATAGCGGTCAAGTATGTTGTTTACTTAACTTAGATCAGATGTAGACATCCTTGTTTAATTTATCCACATTTAATGGTGTTGTGGTCTAGCTACCGTATAACTTTATCCAGAGCAGACACTTATCTCGGTTGAGATGTGGCTTGGGAAAGGGTGAAAAAAATGCACACCGTCGCCCAGCCTCTCAGGAACCTAGTGTCAGACTTGCATGTACCCCATGCACACCGTTTGACCATTTTAAACTTAAAATAACAAGAAAAAACAAATGAAAACTGACTAACTCCAATGCATTTCAATGGAAGTGGAAGCAGAGAATGTACGAGTGTATTGGGTTAGCTGCGCACTGTGATTGGCTCATCGCGTTTGAGGGAGTGGCTTAGCCATAGGTCAATTGAGTGAATGGGGGATGTCAAAATCAGTATCCATGTGCTAGACATTCATAAACATGTGTACTTGGACTATGGACGTCATCTCATCACTTGATAAACAATCTATTAGGTCTCTGAAGTTCTGAGGCCGGAGGTCATTAGGTTGATGAAATGAACAATGGGAAGCCTGTTGCGGCATGTAACGCAGTAGCAGATGGCCAGATACTTTTAGAAACACTCACTCTGAACGTCAGGTCATGGGCGAGGGGAGAGGTATTGAAGTACTCAAAGATGGAGTCCTGGAAGTCGGGAAGTTTCAGGCCTACAGTTGAAAAAAAAAATTTACTGTTAAGAGTAATTGTTAGATTCAAATAACAGAAGAATCCAATTTAACAATCAGCAGCAACATTTATGAAAAGGTTCCCTACAGAAGTTCCTTCAAAAGGTGACATAATACATTCATGGTTCAAGGACACTCAAGTCTATTAAGGGTGAAGTAATAATATGTGTATCAGGATTTTCACCTTTGTCAGATCGTGAGCGGCTCTCCTCCATCTCTTTCTTCATGTTCTCAAGCTGTTCCTCCAACTCTCTGTTCTTGGCATCTGTGTCTTTCAGTTTGCTGTAGATATGTAGGTGAGGGAGTCAAAAAAAGGAAGGCTTTCACAAAAAGCTACTTAATGGGTCAGCAAACTATGGCATGTATGTTATCCTGCCAAATGTAAATGGAACAGTTTTAACAAAACGGATATCAGCAAAAACACATTAATGACCAGGTGCAAATCGTCCCATTGGGAATGTGCTCTACAAAGTCTAATGTAAAGCTGAAAGCCAACAAACTAAAGGATGTTGACAAAATTATTAAAAAATAAAAATGCTAAATTGTTTCAGAATTATTTATGGTTCTGCACTGTTTCTATGTTGGCCATTATTAATATTTGAAATATGTTTGTGTGTATTTATACAAGGGTTGCAGTGATTAACTTGGAAACTTGAAAATAACACTTAAAGGAGTAGCAAAAAACTTTTGCTGATAATTTAGTCACACCCATGTCATCCAAGATGTCCATGTCTTTCTTTCTTCAGTCGAAAAGAAATTAGGGTTTTTGATGAAAACATACCAGGATTTTTCTCCATATAATGGACTTCATTGGGAACCAAACGGTTCAAGGTCCAAAAGACAGTTTCAGTGCAAACTGCAAACTGTTCAAGGGCTTTAAACGATTCCAGACGATGAATAATCGTCTTAATAATCGCCTAAAATGGTCTTATTAAGCGAAAGGATCAGTCATTAAAAAACGTTTTAAACGTTTTTTTTTTTTTAAAGTGAACTACTCCTTTAAATGGCAAAAAGGTTGCCAATCCCTGAACTGAACTTTTAACAAATAACATGCACCCATTTGTATTATGCACATAAGACTGAACCAGTACCACGCAACAAACACAGCGAGTGTGTTTATTATGCATGTATATCTAAATAAAAGAAAAGGCTGCTTATTATAGCAGAATCAAAGACTGACCTCTCGAAAGAGATGTTGGCAGCTTTAACCTTGCGCAGCTCATCCTGAACCAGTTGCTTGGCACGGATTTCAGCTTCCAAAGCCGACTGCAGCTCCAGACGGGCGGACATGTCCAACTTTTGACTGCGGCGCACCTTCCACAAAGGATCCTGCCAAGGAATGGAGATACAAGTTTTGAAAAGAAACCAGAAAAAGGACCATATGTACACTGAATCATGACATGGTCACCATTACATCATTGGTTCAATGGTTGCTGGGTTTTTAATTTGAAGCAGTTATTACTTAAAGACAGATCTTATTATTTGTTTACGAACTTTCGTAGTTTGTCTATAACAGCTAGGGACCATAAAATATTGTTTCTACAGTGTCAAGAAGCAGTGCAACAGGGTAGTCCTTCAATATCACAAACCAAGATGCTTTTCCTACAATAGTGCAATGAAAGCAGCATGCATGGAAAAAATGCATGCCCAACAGACTACATCACATAACACAGATACCGTAAATCCTCTCAAGCACACGGATGAAATCCCTTAAGATGCATTTTCCATAAATCGGATGGCTCACGAGGGCTTATCTTAGATCTACAACAGTTTAATAGCTATTGATCTCAGCCGTCACCAAGGCGCCACAATTTACATGTGTTGCTACAAGACAACATTTGTCTACATGACCTATGTAGTGACTAGACAATCATTTACAAAAAAGAGATGGTGACGGCTGCACGACAGCTGAATATTTGGAATTTGGAAAGAAGAGGATTACATCCATTTCATTGATTAAACAGATGAAGTGACTGCGGCTCATGTGCGAGCTCTCACAGCTGATGGGAAGTGAGAGGCGGTGAAGGGCATTCATGGGAGTGTTCCTGGGAGAACTCATCAGCTATACATTAGAGCTGCTGGTATTTTCCAGCACGGCTCTCAAAAACGCTCACGATTAGGCTTAATGCTGTGGCGCTCTCACTTTTGTTCAAGCTTATCAAATTAGAGACTTCTCAGCGCAACTGATTTGATGTCATAGAATAGCGTGCAAGCGGAAGGTTAAGGCTATACACACACTTGACCTCATGAGAACAATGGAGGAGAGCTTATCCTAAATGGTTTCCATGTTTTGTGAATTATGATCGGTAATGAGGAGAGCTGATGCAGCATTTCCATTCATCTGCCCTCTGAAAGTTCAGCTGTAAAGAAATTGGCTATTCACAACCCTGATAGTTTTGCAAATTAAGCAAGCAGACAGATGAATGACAGATTGATTGGCCAATAGCCACGATAACAATCTTGTGCTCCACCTTCTTTTTGGAGCTGCTCCACACTGATTGGAGGTTCGATGGATAAACTCACCCGCTTGGTAACCCGAGGTTGCACCATTGACCTCTGGGTTGGAATGCTTACTCCAGGGCCTTGCTGATATAGCAATTAAAGTTTACACAAAAAATAAACATTCTCAACAAATCTCTATATAAAATGTTATAATAAATATGTAGTTTTAATATAATACTGACAAATATTTAACTGTACACATATATAAAAAATTTTGGGGTCAGTAAATTGTAAGTCTCTTATGCTCACCCAAAGATGAATTTATTTAATGAAATAAAATGTCCAATTTAAAATTTTTAATTTCTGTAATATATTTAAAAAAATGTATTTATTCCTGATGCAAAGCTGAATTTTCAGCATCATTACTCCAGTCTTTAGTTTAAAATAATCCTTCAGAAATTTTTCTAATATGACGATTTGGTGCTCAGGAAACATTAATTATTATTAACATACTTTTTTTTGTCAGGATTCTTTGATCAATAGAAAGTACAAAAGAAAAGTGTCTTTAGTATCTTATGTCTTCATGTCACTTTTTTATCAATTTAATGCATCCATGCCGAGTTAAAGATTTAATTTCTTTAAAAAAAAATTTACTGACCACAAACTTTTGAATGGTAGTCGGTAAGATTTTTTATGTTTTTAAATAGGGCTGGTCCGAATACCATTTTTTGAGCTTCGAAGCTTTGGTAGTAATAAACATCGAATATTCGAAGCTTCGGAATCTCTATATGGTGCAATATAGATAGACAGGCGAGACGTTCAGAAAACTACAGAACAGCGCGAGCAGGAAGCGGCGCGCCTAACACGAGCAGAAAGTATGCTCCGAGAACGGACACTGCAAAACACACACGTCTGTTAACTTATAACTGACTAACAAATAACTGACAAGTAACAAGTAAGGTAGATTTAAATACAGAAGTGGCGCGCGCCTCACGCGTGCAGGAAATATTCTCTGAGAACGGACACTGCATTAGTGATATAAAATACACACACAGGCCACCTATAATGTGTGACAGATGACAGATGAATCATTATAATTTGTTGAGTTTAATAAGAAACAGAAACTCTCATCACGGTAAAACGCAATGAATGTGTGTCTCCCACTTTCGTTTTCAACAGCGTAGCCTAATTCTATTCAGGGAAAACCAATGACGGAATATATATCAGGCAGGCTCGACATTATCTTTTGTTATGTCGAGAACAGCGATTCTCTGTTCCCAGGTCTGTTAACTTATACTTCACTAACAAATAACTGACAAATAAGGGTAGATTTAAATAAAGAAGCGGCGCGCCTCACGTGAGCAGGGATTACATGCTCCAAGAACTGACACGTACTGCATTTGTGTCATAAAACACACACACACAGGTCTTTTAACTTAAGCAATATTTTTGATAAGGTATAGTATTCTCACTAACAAAGTAGGGTAGATTTAAATGAATAAAAATTAAATTTAATGGATAAAAACGAAATTTAAATAAATAAAACAAAAACAACTCATATTAAATGTATAAAAACGAAATTTAAATAAATGAAAACGAATAACTTAGGCCTAAATATAGAAAAACGAAATTAAAAAAAAAACGAAATTGTAACGTGAGGTCCCAGTAAAATCTCAAAGTCTCGCAGTAGATTCATTTAGATTGATACAAAAAAAAAACGATTATTCGAATGTCACATTTTCAAAATCGAATACCAACCCACCGAACGAATATTTCGGATATTCGAATATTCTGGTCCAGCCCTATTTTTAAAAGAAGTCCTTCTGCTCACCAAGGCTGCAATTTTTTGCTAAAAAGTACACAAAAAAACACAGTAATATTGTGAAATATTATGACAATTTAAAATGACTTTTTTATGTTAATATATATTAAAATGTAATTTATTCTTCTGAAAAAAGCTGAATTTTCAGCATCATTACTCCAGTCTTCAGTGTCACATGATCCTTCACAAATCACTCTAATATGATGATTTTATGCTCCAAAAACATGTATGATTATTATCCATGTTGAAGACAGTTTTTTTTACATTTTTATTTCAGGATTCTTTGATGAATAGAAAGTTCAAAAGAACAGCTTTTATCTGAAATGGAAAGCTTTTGTTACATTAAACACTACCCTTTAAAAAGTTTGGGGTCAGTAAGAATTTGTATTTTATTTTTGGGGGAAATAGAATAAGAAATCAATACTTCTATTCATCAAGGATGAGTTACATTGATGAAAAGTTACAGTAAATACATTTATAATGTTAGAAAAGATTCTAATTAAATAAATGCTGTTCTTTGAACTTTCTATTCATCAAAGAATCCTGAAATAAAAATGTAAAAAACTGTTTTCAACATGGATAATAATCATACATGTTTTTGGAGCATAAAATCATCATATTAGAGTGATTTGTGAAGGATCATGTGACACTGAAGACTGGAGTAATGATGCTGAAAATTCAGCTTTTTTTCAGAGGAATAAATTACATTTTAATATATATTAACATAAAAAAGTCATTTTAAATTGTCATAATATTTCACAATATTACTGTGTTTTTTGTGTATTTTTTATCAAAAAAATTGCAGCCTTGGTGAGCTGAAGAGACTTCTTTTAAAAACATAAAAAATCTTACCGACCCTAAACCTTTGAAACCAGTCAGTGTATATATAAAATACAATATAATATATAAAACTGAACAGCCTATTAATTACATTCGTTAAGAGACATTAGAGCGTTACTGAAGTAATGTTGTCATATTTGAACAAGAAATGTCAAATTTGTATACAGAAATGATATTTAAAATCAGAAAAACCACAACAAGGCATTTTAATGAACTCAATACTGTGATTTTTTTAGCTCTATGACCCAAACACAGGAATTTTATGGCATACTTTTGCATAGACCATACACCAATTGCCAAACTCTATTCGTACCATATCCTGTAGCAACCCTGCAATTAAGCTAATTAGCTCAATTTGCGAATAAGCAACGTTGACCACATATTTGAACGATGGCTTTAACCCAAACCTTCAGGGCTGCAAATCAATAGTTCTCATCAGCAGATCCCACCATGGCAATAACAAACAACACTTTCAAGAGGGGGAGGCACTCATGCCAAACTCCTACAGTCTGTCCTTAACCTTATTAGGAAAGGATATTAAATCAAATGTGACCTCCATCACCTACAACATGTCACTTCCCTTCAATCAATTTCCATTAGATTTGCTATTTAAAGCAAATCTAATGTTACTGTGCTACGGCTCTAAAGGAGTTAGAGAGAGCTTTCCACTCACTGACAAAATTAGAAGTCTCGCTCTATCATCACAGATGCCCTATATATCATCCCTATAAACTAAAAAAAATGGAGCATAATAGCAGATCAGCTGTTTAACGAAGTTCAGAGGTGAAAGTCTGATTATGAGGTTAAAGGTGATTAAGTCTGTATATCGGCACCGATTCCTCAAATCAATCATGGGTTTTATTCTCAGATCAGTAACGTAACCTCCCCTCTATTCATTTGAACATGTTAAACTGTTTTAGTGTTGTCACGATACTAGAATTTCTAACTTCGATACGATACCTTGAAAAATATCGATATTCGATACCATTTTCGATACCACGGAGAAAGAAATTGCCACAATGTTAAGGGGGAATTTTTTTTATTTAAAGCTAAATATAACAAGTCTAGAACATGACAATGAGGTATATTTTACATTAACAAAAATGTCCTGAGTTCTATTTGTTAATATTTTTGAATTGGACCAGAGCTAACATTATCCATTGTATTTTTATTACCTACTGTAATCAAAGATTTAAATATACTGTAACATAAAAGCACTTAACAGTATCAAATTGGAGGATAGAGTGTCAGTAATGTATAATAATAAGATTAAACATTCAATTTTCAGTTAAAGGCATTTAATTATTGAATTAAGAAATGCCATTGTCTGTTTAGTTTAATTAGTATCTGTGTAATCAAATTGATGATAATCACTAATGAAGGCAAATAGCAGAATAAAATAATAAAGTTAAATAGGCACAAGCTAATTTACATTTGACCACATGCAGTTACAATATTTACTTGTCTAAGATTCCTCAGTCAGATTATGTTAACTTTAAGAAAACGGTGAAAAAACTAGACAACACAGACTCATAACAACAACAATACTCAGGCAATCTTGGTTAATGTTTCAGAAAAGTTCAAATGAAAAGAGTTAGTGTTTCCGTTAGGATTTTAATTAGAAGTGGGGCAGGTCTATGTCCAAACCAACAAACACCCCCGGGCCCTGATGCTGAGTATATGCTGCTAAATAGTACCTTGGAGCCATCTGTTTTCATTCTCCTACATGCCTGCTCTCTGTGTATTTTAAATCCGTGGCCAGCCAGCGCTATTCTCCGACTTGCTCGCTCGCGGTGTGTCAGCGCGTGTCCGCGCTATTCTCCGAGATGTGTGCTCGCGGTGTGTTTTTAATGCATGTCCGCGCTATTCTCCGACATTAACTTCACTTTTGCTATTTAACCAGAGCGAATGAGACGAGTGCGTCATGTGTGGTGTTTGTCAACGTGCCTTTGGAGAGAAGTGAAACTGAAAGTGACCGCTCGGCTAGTATCGATACTTCGGGAAATTAGTATTGGTATCGTTCAGATATTTTCAGTATTCGATATTTATCGAAATATCGATATTCTTGACAACACTAAACTGTTTACCAGAGTTCTGGATCCCAGACTGGAGCTCGCAGAGACTCCAACTCTTCCGTCATCTTGGAGGCCAGAGCCTGAAGGTAGCCACGGGCATCTTTCTCGTCGCTCACCCTACAAAACACACATTCGACCATTTGACTGCAACATCACCAAACCAAGATTTCCATTTTATTGCGAAGTTCACCTCAAAATCTTTTTTTGGTTGTATAGATACTGTACATAGATTCTCTCACCATTGGATAATCTCAGCAATCTGTGCTTCCCAGTGTGCCACACTCTCTTTCTTTGATGCTAGATCCTGGAGCTCATCCTCAAGCTGCCTGTTCTGAGCTGTCAGCTTGTCCACAAAAGTGCAGAGCTACAGGGGAGGAGATTTCAGGATCAGTGTCAAGTCCTGACTCTTGAATATTACTCCTGATATGCATGAAATACAGTGTCCTACCCTGTCTGTTTCTGCAGTGAGTTTACGGTTTTCATCACTCAGGAGGTTGCGCTCACGTTCATACTTCTCCTTCAGACAACCCATGGACTCATCCATCTCAGTTTGCCTGTGGACATAGGAATAGGGCTGGAATTAGTGGTCAATATAAGCTGGGTTTCTTTTTTTGGTGATATCAGTGCTGCATTAAAACTAAATTGTTTTGACCTAATTAAAAATATGAAGTGAATGAAATTAAAGTGAATAGGGTGCTGCTTAGTTCTGTCAAAAAAATATTTCGGTAACACTTTATTATAACTGCACGCTATTAATCATTAGTTAATTCATCATTTATAAAACATTAATAGACATTAATAAGCAGTTTATAAATATAGCTATTAATGTTTTTTTCTTGATTTATAAGCATATGTATAATGCATTTAATAATTGTGTTTTCATACATTGTTAATGATCGATTAATAATTTGAAAAAATGAAGTATAGTATTATTTACAAACCAGTTGTTTAAGAGTTGTCAGTCATTCATAAGATCAGTAAATGTAGTAAATTCAGGTAGTTATAAAGCATTTAGTAGTGGTCAGTTAACTATTTTTGTGAGCTAAACTAAAGTGAGGACTATTCGTGCTTTGTAAAGCATTTATAAAGGCGATTTAAAGACTCGTCAATCTTCTAAACAGTAAAATGTAACAAACACAATGCAGTGATGCAGAACAAAAAAATATTTAACAGCCTTTATAAATGCTTTACAAGGCATGAATAGTCCTCACTTTAGATGAGCTCACGAACATAGTTAACTGACCACTACTAAATGCTTTATAACTACCCAAATTAACCCTGAATTACAGCATTAATACATGTTAATAAAGCATTTATTAACACACTAAGTAACCATCACTATATGTCTGAATAATAAGATGTATGAATGTACTTTTAAATAGTTTATTAATCATTTACTTACACGCTCTAAGTAATCTTATGAACCACTGACAACTCTCAAATAACTGGTTCATAAAAAATGCAATTCTTCATTTAGAAATGATAAATTGGTCATTAATAAAGGATGAAAATACAATTATTAAACAAATTATAGATATGCTTTTAAATCAAGAAGAAAGCATTTATAGCTGTATTTATAAACTGCTTATTAATGTCTATTAATGCTTTATGAATGATAAATTAATGGTTTACTCATACTTAACTAATGATTATTAGCATGTAGTTATTATAAAGTGTTACCAATATTTCAAACACACAATGATTTATAAAATGGGAGTGCAGTGTTTTTGAACATTGTTCATTTAACTGGGCAACATGTAAATGCTCCACACAAATCCCATCACAGACTTAAAGGGATACTCCACTTTTTTTTTTGGAAATGGGCTCATTTTACAACTCCCCCAGAGTTAAAACAGTTGAGTTTTACCGTTTTCAAATGCATTCAGACGATTTTCTGATATTTAGAAGAATATCAGTAACCAGACAGTTTCTGGTCTCATTGACTTCCATAGTAGGAAAAAAATATATACTATGGAAGTCAATGAGACCAGAAATTGTTTGGTAACTGATATTCTACTAAATATCAGAAAATTGGCTGAATGGATTTGAAAATGGTAAAACTTGACACTGAGTTGTAAAATGAGCCCATTTCCAAAAAAGTGGAGTATTCCTTTGATTCGCTTTAAGCCAATGTTATATTTGCTTTCAGCATGCATTGAGAAAATGAAGAGCTCCAGGTTTATATCCTGGGAGGGACCATGTGTTAAATGAGGAGAATATTATTAAAAAGCTAATGTCTACTATACATGCAAACTCTAAATCTTGCTTGGTTTTATGCCAAAATAAATGCACGAGCATTCATTATGGTTATATAACAAAAATGTATAATATAATATAATATAAATATGATCATTCAAAAGTTTGTGGGGAAGTAAAAATATTTGTATTGATTTTTATTCAGCAAGGATGCATTAAATTGATCAAACATGACAGTTAATACCTTTCATTAATTAATGAAGTCTGATGACAAGTTTCACAGATTTTACAAAAGTATCAAACAACACAACTGTTTTTAACATTGATAACATGTTTTTCCTAAACACCAAATCAGCTTATTAGAATGATTTCTGGAGGATCATGTGGCACTGAAAATTGGCGTAAAGATGCTGGAACTTAAGTTGACGTAAAAGGAATAAATTACTTTTTAAAATATATTAAAACAGAAAACAGTTCTTTTAAATTATTATTTAAAATACCCACCCCAAAAGTTTGACCTGCAGTGTAAATTTGCAGGGTCCACTTCAAAGTTCAAGTACAATGTGCATTGGGTTTCTCTCAGATTTAGGCCAATGCTGATAACCTCATAAAGGTTAAATATCAGTCAGATATTCAGCCTGGCCAATATCAGTCGCTGGAATCGCAACCCGGACCGTTGACAGAACAAGCTTACCGTTCTCTCTTGGCCTTTTCCAGTTTGTCTTTGAGCACCAGCAGCTCTTTGTGCATGGACAGATGTTGACCCTCAGAGTCATGAAGCTCCTTCCTCAGTTTCTTCAGCTCTGTAGAGTGGCTGGCATCACGTCTCACCAGCTCCTCCTCATAGAATAACACCTTCTTATCCAGCTTGGACTTCACCTTGGTGAGCTCCTGCTGAGTCTCAGAGCTGACGCTTGAGGTGCGACCTGTTCCCTGCTTCACCTGAAAAAGAATTAAACAATCTAAATCAGATCAAATTCTGAGACTTTATTCAATTCAGGATAATAATTCAGAATTAATTAAAACCCTAATACCATATACAAATAGAAGCATATCAATGGAAAGCAAAGGAAGAGGAAGAGTGAGCAAGGAGGCAAAGGAGAAAGCTTGACTTTCAAGCAGATGGAAAAAACATAAAACATATCAGGAACATCCTGCTAAAAATAACCCCACAGGATATCCTACACAAGGCAGGAGGAAAAAAGAAAGATGGGAGGGAAAGTAAGGCGATGTTTGAGGTTAACAGGGTGAAAGGCACCAGAGAGGTAGATAAAGAACAGATGAAGAGGAAAATAGTGAATCTCAGAGAAGCTGTCAAGAACATGCCATATTTTAGCCAAAAATCAGATGAATAAGATTAAGCATGCACAATATACTGGTACAATAGGCCTGTGTGTTATTAGACGAGATGTAGAGATCAATATCGGCCAATATAATTCCTTCATTTTCACATTTAGATTATCTATGCTAACATCTTACGCTCACTTAAAGTTAATCTTTAAAAACACTAATTTAATAACAATTAAATATAATCTTCAGCAAATATAAAAATGACTATATATTTGTCATACTATACTACATAATGCTGTGATGCCTAGATTCACTTGTATTATTTAAAAAGTTTTGATTTCTTTAGATAAAGTAGTATAATTTATAGCAAGACTATCTATAAACTGACCAATATCAGACAGGGGGGAGTGTTCAGGAAACCTGTATCAGCAAATGCATTATTTTTGCAAGTGATGCAGAAACTACACATTTTACTTTTAAATGAAGAAGTACGGTCAAAAGTTTTAGATTGTTTAATGATTTATAAGAAGTCTCTTCTGCTCACCAAGGCTGCATTTATCTTATAAAAAAAATTACATAAACCCTTGTAATATTGTGAAATATTATGACAATTTAAAATGACTGTTTTCTATTTTAATATATATTAAAATGTCAGTTATTCCTCTGAAAAAAGCTGAATTTTCAGCATCATTACTCCAGTCTTCAGTGACACATGATCCTTCAGAAATCACTCTAATATGATGATTTTATGCTCAAAAAAACATTATAATTACTTTCAATGTTGAAAAAGGTTGTGCACATTTTTTTTTCCAAAATGATGAATAGAAAGTTCAAAAGAACAGGATTTATATAAAATAGAATTTTTTCTAACATTATAAATGTCCTTACTGTAACTTTTGATCAATGTAACTCATCCTTGATGAATAGAAGTATTGATTTATTTTTTTTCCCAAAAAATAAAATAAAAAATCTTACTGACCCCAAACTTTTTAAAGGGTAGTGTTTAATGTTACAAAAGCTTTCCATTTCAGATAAAAGCTGTTCTTTTGAAATTTCTATTCATCAAAGAATCCTGAAATAAAAATGTAAAAAAACTATTAATCATTGATAATAATCATACATGTTTCTTGAGCAGCAAATCATCATATTAGAATAATTTCTGAAGGGTCATGTGACAAAGAAGACTGGAGTAATGATGATGAAAATTCAGCTTTGATCACAGGAATAAATTACACTTTACTATATTATATATATTCACAAAGAAAACAGCTGTTTTAAATTGTTATAATATTTCACAATATTAATGTTTTTTTTGTATTTTTAATCATATAAATGCAGCCTTGGAGAGCAGAAGAGACTTCTTTTAAAAACATAAAAAATCTTACCAATCTAAAATCTTGACCGGTAGTGTAATAAATAACATTATTACACTATTATTACATATGTATATTTATTTTAACTCTTTATTATCAGTATTTTGTTACCATAAGATTCCCCATTGAAAGATTCACAGGCTGGCTGAAGTCAGTAGAGAATGAGTGAAGGCAGTGTATGAATGAGTGCACTCTGACCTTGAGTGTCTCCAGTTCACTCTCCAGTTGTTTAGAGTAGACTTCACTGTGCTCTCTGAGCTTACGCTCCTTAGAGGCTTCGGCACGCGCATCCTCCAGCTGAGACTCCAGCTATCACACACACACAGAAAAACAATCAATATGGAAGAAAAAAAAAACAAGGCCTTGTATAGACATTCACATGAACCCTTCATCTTGACCTAATTTCAACTGCACGTGCACCATGTGAAATTCAAGCACTGAAATGTCTGAGTCTTTCCTAGACTTCACCAAAAAAAAAAAAAAATCCCCCGAGACGATTCCGCCTAAAGTCTAATGCATGGGAGAGACAGAAAAGAAACATAAAAGAAAAGCAAAAAAAAAAAAAAAGTGTATAAAAAGGGGGAGGGTCTGAATCCAGCTGCAGTCAACAGTGGGTCTGCACTGTGGTCAGTGTCGCCCATCTGGCTCGAGTTAGACACTGCGGTCCAGAGGAGGTCATGGGGTCCGTGAGGCTGGTCTGCAGGGACAGGAGGGGACGGGAAGGGGTGTGAAGACATTCCTGCTGTCGTCTAGGGAGATCTAGAGCTGCCGAGCCCTCATCTCTCTGGAGCGTGACTGATGAACTTCAAAAATGTGGCGCATTCCAAGGCCTTGTTTTCATCTGTGCCCTCAGTCAGCCCCGGGGTGTTAACATGATGACGATGAGTAACAAACACTCGGCGGGAGCCGGACGGCACCGGTTCGGAATCCCAGCGTGGATAATGTTTTCCTGATTGAAAGCTCCTGGCAATTCATCTCTATTTACTTTGAAAACAGTCATAACATTACATGAGAGGGTGCATGACCCCCTTTCAATCATGCAACTCACCTCCTTGCGGGCCTTCTCGGTTTTGCGGATGTCCTGGCGCATGGCGTCGATCTTCTGCATCACCACCTCCATCTCCTCCTCCTTGTCCCGCAGCTGCCGCGACAGACGCTGCTTCTGTGAGCGCAGCTCGGCCATGCGCTCGTTCAGCTCGGAGAACTCCTGCATGGCCAGCTTCCTCTGCTGGTGGGCGTCCTTCAGCTCCTTGGTCTGAGACTTCAGGCGATCCAGGGACTCCACCAGTTGCTGGAAAGGAAGAGCAAGAGAAATGGGATTGAAGATATTAAAACATAAAACGATAGATGCGCGGGTCCAACTGTGAGAAAGGAGCGGTGGAAGGAGAGAAAAAGAAAGAGCAGCCGCGCCTGGAGAGAAAGGACTGAAAAAGAGGCCGAGTGAGAAATAGAAATCATCAAGAGAATTGGGAGTTATGCACCAGCTAAGAGAACGGGACACACACACACACTCGTATCAACGGGCACAAGTGAAATTAACAAACTTTACAGAAAACATTTTGACTGAAATTTTGTATTTCATACTAACAGCCTCGCAGAGCTTCGGCGGCTAAGAGCCAATCGGGGCTCAGGGTCAACAGTCAAGTGGAACGGCCCAACAAATGCGATTAGCTAAAAATGTGATGCACAGTGAGGGAATTTTGACCTGCCTTATGTGAGGGGGTGATGACATTAATCTTGATGAACGGGCTTTTATGAACTTCCTGATTGAATAAGGGCGAAGAGGACATGTTATCTTCAGCACGAGGAAGGGAGAGAGGAGGAAGAACCATTCTCTGGCCGTTTTGTCATATTTTTTATAGTATATGAAAACACTCAATCTGAAGGTGTTCATTGGATTTTAACACCTCGTTTGAGAACTGAGAATCTGTTCTTCTGAACAGCTGTATTCTTTTTAAAAATAATACATTTTTGTGAACCAAAACTCTACAGAATGACCAGTGTAGTCAAACACACAAAGTTAACCATTTATGGAAATAGGCTCATTTTACAACTCCCTCAGAGTTAAACAGTTGAGTTTTACTGTTTTCGAATCCATTCAGACGATTTTCTGGTATTTAGAAGAATATCAGTAACCAAACAGTTTCTGGTCTCATTGACTTCCATAGTATATTTTTTTCCTACTATGGAATTCAACGAGACCAGATACTGTCTGGTTACTGATATTCTTCTACATATCACAAAATCGTCTGAATGGATTCGAAAACGGTGAAACTCAACTGTTTTAACTCTGGGGAGTTGTAAAATGAGCCTATTTCCAAAAAAGTGGAGTATCCCTTTAATCTCATGCAGACTTTAAGGCATGCAAGACTTTAATCAGTGTATTTACTGGCTGGTTGTTTATTTGACAAAATCTAGTTTTTGTAAAAACACCTTTTGCAATATTCACAGCATCTCTTGCCAATGAAATTGCATTCAATTTCATCATTTTCCCAAAACTGTCTCCCTCAAAGTACAAAAATAACTGTTAAATGGAGCTATAGGGGAATGGAATCGTCAAGAGGAAGCAGAAATGTTACATTTCTTTTGATTCCCATCTTCCCATCCAGAAAATAGGGCCCTATGAAATCCGTTATATTTTTTTCCCAAATTCCGTTTTTCCATTTTAATTTTTGGGAATTAGGGGTTTTTTACCCTTGACTGTTATTTTAGTTGTAAATATAGTATGCTTTTAAAGTTAATGATTAAAATGTATTAAAAAATTCAAATAAACTATTGAGGTAATACAGACATTTACTCAGTAGCCTTTTCAGGACAAATACTGCATGATGCAATATAACACTGTGACCATGCTTTCATTGATTTGATTTCGTTATTGGAGCTAAAATGACGGGTTGAGGGGTTTGTGTCGCCCAGATTTGCTTCCCCGGTCTGCATTTTCACCAGACATGCGTTCTTCTCCCACACAAAAACAGAATTTCAAACCAAATATGTAAAAATCCACGAAATTCCACGTTAACACTAGATATTCGTGTTAATTGGCCAATTCCGCTGATTTCCATCATCGCAGAAATCATAGGGCCCTAAGAAAACAACTTGATCTAATGTTTAGGTGGTTGAATTTATGGGCATAATTTCTCTTACTAAAAGAAAGGAGTTATTGCACACAGTAATACCTACACTCATACATTTTGGCGGGTAATTAAACTCTCTAGTCAATCATACCTTATGGATATCCTCTTTCTCCAGCTTGAGGGCTTTAACTTGCTTGTCCAGGGCTTTTAATTTGGAGGAGGAACTTTCAAAGTCCTGTCGAAGAGTCACTGCCTCCTCAAGTTGGTGCTCCAGCCTATCAGAGTCTGAAGCGGGACAAGTCACTCAGAGTTAGCTGGATGTGATTAATTAGCTGACACAAAATGAACAGCCAAATAATCAAATTATGATAAGAGGAAACCACAATGACTCATTATCGTAATAATTTCTTAAAGCACTTTTCTATGAAGCTAATCTATAACGTAGGCGTGCGTTTAGTGCTTTGACATGACTCATAAGTTAACTTACTCGATTTTATCATATCATATATCCACTGACAATGACTGAGAGACCCATTACCTGCCAGTTTCTTTTTGAGTCGATCGATTTCCTCGTTGAGTTTTTTAATCTCTTTATCACGACCTAATGTGCCGGCCCCACGCCCAGAGCCATGGAGAGACTGAACAGCCTGAGTGGATTCTAGGAAATCACATGTGGAACAAACAATCATTATATACTCAGAATACAATTTACTGATGCATTTACAAAAAAACTAAAAAAGAAAAAAAAAACAGAACTGCTGATAGTACTAGATGTTATTACAAGGGCTTAAAGTCATAATTCACCCAAAAATAAAAATAATTTAATAATGTATCATAATTTTCCAAACACATAACACTTGGAGAATGAAATCTCAGAGATTTCTGTAGCTCCATTGAAAGTCCAATTCAACAAAACACTGACGCCTCAAGAAGTTCGTTTATACATTGTAAAAGAATTGAGCGGTATATTCCAAGTGTTCTGAAGGGAAACAATCACTTTATAAAAGGAACAGATTTAAGTCTTTTAACATATTAACACTGATCAATGCACATAAATACAGCAAATCGAATATGGTAAATGGAAGCTTAAACGTACTTGCGTGATAAACCTCAGTGGTTCTCACACGTCAAACATGCACGTTTGACAAACCACTCAATTCAAATTACTGTTATGATGTCTATATTAACTTTTTGAACCATCATTGTTTTATTGGCATATACTTTCAATCTCTCAGGTAAAGATATCTTATAAAAACAAATGTCTTTTGTAGGGGTGGGACGATACAGGTACCTCACGAATTCAATTCTGTGGCGATATGTGGTCCACGATATGATATCATGATTCGCGATATCTACGATATTCAAAATATTGGAAGAAATTTCATCAATGATATATCACGATATACACTCACCGGCCACTTTATTAGGTACACCTGTCCAACTGCTCGTTAACACTTAATTTCTAAGCAGCCAATCACAAGGTGGCAACTCAGTGCATTTAGGCATGTAGACATGGTCAAGACAATCTCCTGCAGTTCAAACTGAGCATCAGTATGGGGAAGAAAGGGGATTTGAGTGACTTTGAACGTGGCATGATTGTTGGTGCCAGAAGGGCTGGTCTGAGTATTTCAGAAACTGCTAATCTACTGGGATTTTCACGCACAACCATCTCGTGAGGGTTTACAGAGAATGGTCCGAAAAGAAAAAACATCCAGTGAGCGGCAGTTCTGTGGGCGGAAATGCCTTGTTGATGCCAGAGGTCAGAGGAGAATGGCCAGACTGGTTCGAGCTGATAGAAGGGCAACAGTGACTCAAATAACCACCCGTTACAACCAAGGTGGGCAGAAGAGCATCTCTGAACGCACAGTACGTCGAACTTTGAGGCAGATGGGCTACAGCAGCAGAAGACCACACCGGGTGCCACTCCTTTCAGCTAAGAACAGGAAACTGAGGCTACAATTTGCACAAGCTCATCGAAATTGGACAATAGAAGATTGGAAAAACGTTGCCTGGTCTGATGAGTCTCAATTTCTGCTGCGACATTCGGATGGTAGGGTCAGAATTTGGCGTCTACAACATGAAAGCATGGATCCATCCTGCCTTGTATCAACGGTTCAGGCTGGTGGTGGTGGTGTCATGGTGTGGGGAATATTTTCTTGGCACTCTTTGGGCCCCTTGGTACCAATTGAGCATCGTTGCAACGCCACAGCCTACCTGAGTATTGTTGCTGACCATGTCCATCCCTTTATGACCACAATGTACCCAACTTCTGATGGCTACTTTCAGCAGGATAATGCGCCATGTCATAAAGCTGGAATCATCTCAGACTGGTTTCTCTAACATGACAATGAGTTCGCTGTACTCAAATGGCCTCCACAGTCACCAGATCTCAATTCAATAGAGCATCTTTGGGATGTGGTGGAACGGGAGATTCGCATCATGGATGTGCAGCCGACAAATCTGCGGCAACTGTGTGATGCCATCATGTCAATATGGACCAAACTCCCTGAGGAATGCTTCCAGCACCTTGTTGAATCTATGCCACGAGAATTGAGGCAGTTCTGAAGGCAAAAGGGGTCCAACCCGTTACTAGCATGGGTACCTAATAAAGTGGCCGGTGAGTGTATGTGACCATATATCTATAAATATAGATATATAAGGGCCCTATATAAATCCGTTTTATTTTTTGGGAATTAGTTTTTTTTCTTTACCCTTGGCTGTTATTTTAGTCGTAAAAAGAGTGTGCTTTTTAAAGTTAATGATTAAAATGTATTAAAAATACAAATAAATTAGGAATGACCTTAAATTTATTGAGGTAATATAGACATTTAAGTTACTCAGTAGCCTTTTCAGGACAAATACTGCATGATGCAACATACTGTAACACTGCACTCTCAAGTAACAACAAAATATGGTTATGAGCTTTAAACTGTCCAGTAATATAAATTATATTAGTTTATATAAGTTTAAATAGAGTCACACTCTGTCGTTCACGGAGTTCGCTTCGCTTTTGTCCAGTCCGGCGCCTCATAGACAGACGCGGTGTGCACGTTGTGTGTGTGTGTGTGTGAGAGAGAGAGAGACGCGTGAGTGAGAGAGAGACGGTGGCAGAGCGGGGAAATACAACTGAAAGAATACGCTGCGTGTTTTAAATAGTGTTAAAAACCGAAACGCAGTATGTGGCGGCGAATTAGTCAATGTGTGGGAAACACTGCATAAGTCACGTGCGAACTGCTCGGCTCGGCACTGACGGCTTATAGCGTTGAGTTTCTTAACTTTTTGCCGACGAAAGCAGAGCCGTGGAGAGCCGCTTCGCCATGCTTTCATTGTTTTGATTTCATCATTGTAGCTGAAATGACAGGTTGGTGGGTTTGTGTCGCCCAGATTTGCTTCCCCTGGTCTGCATTTTCACCAGACATGCGTTCATCTCCCACACATTCTGATTAATTCTTTTATTGTTTTCCGCCATTCTTCTCTCGCTCTCTTATTGTTAGTTAACTTGTGTTCTTCACCGACCGCTGTTTGCACCACTTTACCCCTATTTACTCGAACAGCGCCCCGCAAACAGAATGGTAGATATTGGGTAGTGACAGTGACATTGACAACGGGTAAATTAATCATTTCGTGTTGTAATAAAATATCAATATTGGGCGTTAGTGTATCGATTATTTATTGCAACAGAGAGCACAACAATATATTGCAATATCAATTTTTTTCCCCACCCTAGTCTTTTGGGTTTAGAATGATGCGACGGTGAGTAATTGATGACAGAATTTTCATTTTTGGGTGAACGAACCTTTCTAAGTGAATGTTTCTCTTTAGATATCAGGTTATTCATTACCCTGCAGTTTACGATCGAGCTCCTGTTTCTCCTGCTCCAGGCAGCGAATCCTCTTTTCAAAGGCCTCCACCTGCAGACCCCCATCCGGGAGATCCTCCCTGACGCCTCCATCCACCAGCGAACCCTCCTCACACTGCCACGGTCCGAGAAACAGCTCTCTGTGGTGTAGGTGAAGCCCACGAAGGGTAAGTGCTGCCCGGTGAAACCCGTGTTAGATACTGGGGGTGCAATGTCCTGCAAAGTGGAAAGGAAAGTAGTCAAAGGTCAAATACAAACAAGCGAGCACGAGTATAATCAAGGCTTCAGGTTGTTCTTTTCCTTCAACGATAAAAGCCTTTCAAGAATTCAACCAACGGGTTTTTCAGGACATCGTCGTTTACATCAAAGTTGGAGGTGTCTGAGGGAGAGCTGACGTCAGGGATGTACGGTGCCTCCATGTTGCGGATGTTTCTCCCAGGAGATGCTCGGAAAGAAAGGGTGCTTCTTGAACTCCTCGATGCCTTGCTGACCCAGCCGACGCTCTCTACTGCAGATCAACCGCTGGATCAGGTCTTTAGCCTCCTTGGACACATCCGTGATGTGGGACGGGAACTGGAAACGCTCCTGAAAAATAGTGCAAATTAGACCAGTTTACATTCGACATACATTTTCCAGATTTTCCACTTTGGTTAAGGAACCAAACCACAGACCACTGAAAAGAAAAATACTCCCGAGTAGTGGTTTAGGGGTGATAAAATTAGCACAGTCCTGATTTTATGAGCCATTGCATGTGTCCCAATGGAGTTAAAGGCGGGATGTTATTTGTCATGAAAATGACCTTAGGTTTTCTTTTTTATTGGCCATAAATAATTTCTCTTAAACTGATTTACTGTTTCATGCTTTTTCAATCATGAGAGACTGTATATGGGTCAGTGGTGGTGAATATGTAAACTGGACATGTGCCAAAAATACACTGATGAAGCATCTCACCTCGTGGTTCATGATCTTCCCGTAGGTCTCCACCAAGGATTCGGCGTAAAAGGGCGCTCTCGCCATACAGCATCTCATACATGCAGACGCGCTAGAGACCACCAGTCACACTCCGGCCCGTATTTCCCCATGCCATCCTCCATGGCCTGCAGGATCTCTGGAGAGATGTAGTCTGGTGTACCCACAGCCACTGATGACTGGACCTGCACAGGAGATGACAGGAAGCAAAAATCACAAACGAGACTGGATAGGTCTTCATTTGCAGTTAAATGCGACTAAAGTAGGGGAAAACCATAAGAGTGCGTACACTACCGTTGAAAATTATTGGTGTCAGATAAACATCTCAGTAAAAAGATGCATTAAATTGGTAATGTAAAGACCTTTATAATGTTAATGAGATGATTTCTATTAATAAACACTTTACTGGGATCCTTTGATGAATTCAAAAGAACGAGTATCGTGGTTTCCACAAAAAATATAAGCAGCATAACTGTTTTCAACAATGACAAAGTTTCTGAGCAGCAAATCAGCATATTACATTAAAATATATTAAAATAGAAAAGTTATTTTTATTTTAATTTAACAGTATTTCACAGTATTACTACTTTTACTGTATTCTCAAATAAATAAATGCAGCCTTGGTGAGCTTAAAGAAACTAATGAGACTTTTGAATGGTAGTGTACTCAAATGAGTTATAGACACGTTAACTGAAATGAAAATTGCACAATAACAATACTATAAAGAACAATCTAGATACATCAAATTCCCTCATGCCAAGTCTTGCTCAATCTCACTCATAAAACATGTGAGCACTCAAAACACATCTTGACCTCCGGTTATTTTTGTAATATTTAATTGCTGAGAAGACAAACACTGTCAACTGATGATGACACTCCTCAATTTTGAGAGAATCTATTGCCTTAAAGCAAAATATAATCATCCCAATTCCCTATTAAGGGAAAATATTAAATTGGTTAGCTCTTGCTTTATTCGTAGGGCTGCACAATTGGGGTAAACAAATGTGATTATATACCAATAGGACTAATAATAATAATAATTATTATTATTATTATTATTATATAATTTAATAGTAATCATTTTATAATGAGTATTTTTTTTATGTAATTATCACTTATAATATAAACCCATATATGTAAGAAACAACAATAATTTTATTTCACAGTAAAATTATTATACTAATATTTAAATAAGTTTGTGTGGAGCAGCATTTACTGAGTACTAGATCATTTTACTGAAGACTAGATCATGAGCTGTACAGTGTAAATAACACAGTGCCGCGCTTCACTCTGAAACATACAGATCAGATATTCACTTAATTGATCTATCGGTTGGGCCTCTCCCTCTCGAATGCAAATGAGCCAATGGCAGTTGAGCATCAGTTGCACAGGGACCAGAACTCGGACATCTTTAGGTTTCAGCGCCATAGAAATGGAAGATTAGCCAAGAAATCTAGACGCACCCTAGCGGCAGCAAAAATGATTTTGCTGCAAAGTGTGGTCTAGCAACTCTCCGTTGACTTTCGAAGTGGAAAATCCAAACTCTGGTCTGGCCAATCACATCGTGTATAGAGTTGGTGGGCGGGCTTAACACAATGACGGCAGAGTTGTGACGGTTCTGGCCGTGATTTCCATAGGTGATTTCCCTGCTACTTAAAAACAAACAAGACGCAGCTGGCGAACAGCGGTCTTTCGATTCGGCTTTGGCCGCGACTCGGATGACTTGGAGTTAAGAACGTAACTTAAGTCATTCTTAAAAAGGAAGATGTGTTCAGAGTTTTGACGACCGGATAAGGCAAAAGATTAATATATCAACTTGCTCCGCTGGAAGAGAAAACCATGGGGAAAACGCATGGGACTCGCTCAGCCACAGCCATCATCGCTCTGGTTGGTTAGCGCTATCCTATGGCGTGCAGAGGGATATTGAAAGACAACCTTTTATCCCGCCCCCGGATTCAGGTATGCCAATTGTGAGTTCCCAGACCTAACATCTTGATAGGTCTGGTTTGCCAGGCTAATGGAAGATCCAATGAAGACAAAAACATAAATTTTCTGGTTGTCATACTGGTTGTCCATGCTAATGTACAACCCTAAACAGCGTAGTGTTCTCACATCATGTACAGTGTAGGGCAAAAACACCCGATGGCTCAAAAACAGAGAGTGAACTTTTATATATACATATATATACTGTATATATATTAAGTCCCACTTGAATGTTCCTCTGATGAGAGGTGGTCCCTTCTGTGTCCAATATTTCTCAAAAACATCTTGGGACAAGGTTTTCATACTGACAGCTGTCATTGTAAGACAATAAGCAACTCCGTTTGTTTGTCCCAGATAGCAACAGTAACTAAGGATACCCGATACACTTACCAATTGGTCAGTTGCAGCCTTTGTGATTTGATAATTGCACTTAATATCACAATTTGGCTTTTATTTCCATTAATAGTGCAGCCTTAACAATCTCTATATCTGAATAAAAGAGTAACATCCACAAATATACAGCACACGTGGAGCTGAAAAACTAAAGCTCTGTTCTGTTCTTCCACATGCTGCTGGCACAAAGGACACACACACACACACCAGTAGATAAAAGCAGCTTTGGCCTTGGTCTTGTTATCAGTGCACTATGGTGACTCATCAGTCTGTGAGCCTGAAGGGTGGGCAGTGACGTGCCTTTCTAATTAGCCCTCCCCTTCAAGGCCAGAAAGGCCAAAAGCAGCTCTATTAATGTCAGAAGAGAGAGAGAGGAGAGGGTGGGGGCAGTGCTTTCACTAAACAGATGGAGACCATCCTGCAAGGATGACAAACAGGCTCTGCTTGTAGATCGACACTGGAGTTCAAAGATGGGACGTTCATCACATACTGACCGTGCCATCTTGCATCATCTTCAGACAGGAGCCGAAGTCAGCAAGGACGGATGTGACCGTTCATGTCCAGTAGCACGTTATCTGGTTTTATGTCCCTGTGGGAACAGAAAACACAACACATAATTCAAGAGAAGCTTTAAAAAGCAGCAGTTCTCAACCAGTTTAGCTTTATATCAAGTGATGACCCAATAGCTCACAATAGCCCCATAGCTCACAATAATGTAATTAAAGATTGGTAATTATAATTATTTATTATAATTAATATAATTAAATGAACTGCATGAGCCCACTTAGAAGTAAAAGTACTAACATGACATGGACTGAATAAAAAAATCCCTAAGTCTTATATAATATATAATATATAAACATACAGTCATGGTCAAAAGTTTACATACACCTTGCAGAATCTGCAAAATGTTAATAATTAAAAAAAATAATAATGTTATTTTTAGTACTGTCCTGAATTGTTTTTTTTACATAAAGTGTTAACATAAATTTTGAATTTGAATTTATAAAAATGACCCTACTCGAAATGTTTACATAGCCTACACTTGATTTTTAATACTGTGTCAGGGCAATAGGTAGCGATTTATAGCGTAATCGCATCCAAAATAAAAGTTTGTGTTTACATAATATATGTTTGTGTAGTGTGTATAATTAATTTGTATATATAAATACCCATACATGCATGTATATATTTAAGAAAAATGTGTTATTAATACATCAAATATTTATATTTATATATAATATTAATTGTGAATAAATATATATAAAATATATACATGCATATATTTCTTAAATATATACATGCATATGTGGGTATTTATCTATACAAATTAATTATACACACTACACAAACATATATTATGTAAACACAAACTTTTATTTTGGATGCGATTAATCGCGATTAATCGTTGCCCATCCCTCAGTCGTTACCTAGATTTTTTTTGTGATTATTGTTCATTAGTCCCTTATTTGTCATGAGCACAGCTGAGGAACTTATACGCAACTATTACAAAAGGTGAAAACATTCACTGATGCTCCAAAAGGAAACAATGCATTTAGAATCATGAGTTAAAACTTTTTGAATTTGAAAACCAAGGGAAATTGTACTTATTTTGTCTTCTAGGAAATATGTAAGCATACGCTAGGTAATGGAGGACGCTAGGTTTGAAGGACTTAGTTCAAAGAACAGCCTCTGATTCACAAAACGTGCTGTCAAACGCCTTGTGGTGTCAGTGCTTACAAGCTTTAAATGTGTTTGTTTCTATAAGCTACAAAATACATGAAAGACCAAATCAATGCAGGACTTATACGCTTAATAGCCTATTCTTAATGTTGTAGAATAGCGACAGTAAAAGCGTTAAAGCTGCAGTTCGGTATTTTTCCTCTTTGTCGCCATCTCTGTTTAAAATCTGCAATTGCAGTCATGCGCGGAATAATCAACTTTACGCAAATTGTACTTCATCACCCTCGACACGGCACAGCATGGATGAACACAATGTTTGAGGAGACTGTGCAGCTGTCAGTCACCGCGCCGGTGTAGATACTGGCATTCAGAATCACAGATTATTCTTTTTAAAAGTATGACCAACATAAGATTTTTCACCAGAAAATGTGATCTGAACTAGTAAGAAACATACACTTGTGTTCTGGTTCTGACATTACAGTAAATCACACTGCTTAAATCTGATGCCTTGTTCACACTACACGATTTTAAAACGTCGGGCTGAACTGTGCGGTTCACAATACATGACTTGCTCTCTGTAAAATCAGGAGTGTTCAAGTTGTTTAGCTGTTCACACCACACAACACAACGTGATTGATCCACAACAGGAGGTAACTCACTACACGAGTTGACAACGCACTACATAGAGATCCATCCAACTACATAGGATGACGAGAGCAAATCATTTGTGAGCTGTTTCAGTACTATGGTATGGTCTAAATCCTGAAAATAATCAAATAAATAACAAGTTGATAACAACTCTGTCACCCAACGATTCTCTCGTCTACAAACTAAGTTTGTCACGAAAAACCACGCAATAAAACGAAACAGAAATGACGCAAAACAGCACGTGCGCCAATACACAGCAAAGAAGAGAACACAACACGTGAATATTGACGCTGCACACCGTTTGCGCGATGATTTGCTCTGAGAAAACAATGCAAAAAGCATTGTTGAAAAAACCTGGTGACCTCAGCCCTTGCGTTGCTATGATTGCCTGTACTCATGACATCACTGAGGTTGAGCCGCGTGACAGCTCTGGATATCCAGCATGCTGGATATTTTTCTGGACTTGGCGACGCGTCTGCGAGCGTTTTCGCTGCGTTGTTGGCTCTTTCATCTAACAGATTGCCAAGCGTTCATCGTCCGCAAATCCCCCGCGATTTGTACGCGATAACACCCTGACCTGTCGGCGAGCTCACCGATTTGCAAATCGGCACAAATCGGGTTTAAAATCATGTATTGTGAATTTGGCTTAACCCTAGCTAATAAGTTGTTAAACCACGCAAAACCATGCAAATTTACTTTGTTCTCAAATTGTTCATGTTAACAACGTAAGCAAGCATTGCGTGACCACATGTAATGTCCTTCAGATATGTATCCTTGTTTTCACATGGGTCTGGTTGCAGTGTCTTTTTGGGTGAATCTGTTGTCACTGATGATTGTTGTTTGAACCTTTCTGGATCCGCCATCAAATTGATAAGTTTAATTATATTAAGTGCTGTAAAAAAAGGCTATAAATCTCCACCTCCAACATCCTCACACACAATATAGCCTACTAGCCGAGAACGCTTCTTTATGTGTACAGACACAAAGACATGCTCGACTCTCCCGTGGAAATCCACCAATCGAGCTACAGCAAGCAGATAGTTTTAAACACTGGCTGGTTCTCAAATATGTATTTTTGGATAATTTTTAACCCCCGCAAAAAAAGCTATGGACTGCAGCTTTAATAATGCTATTGCTTCAATAATTGAAAAGTATAATCATATGTGATTGCATTGGTTTAATTATTACACTGAAAGCTTTAAAAAGTTTTATCGTTTATTATATTAATAGTTATTTTTATTTGGGGGTTGTAGTTTTCTTCAGTTCTGCTGAAAATGACATGTAGCTTGATTGGATGCATATTGTTGTCTACAACAAAAGATATTATATGGTCGTTTGCATATTTTTATTTGCATTCAAAACAGACCTACCACAACCCCAAAAAACATGGCATTCTGTGCCGTTCATCACACAGCTGACGCAGCCCTGCACTGTGAGGTGTTATTACACCAGTGGGCAACCCACCCTGACAGCAGCTCTCCGGGGTGGCTGTTTCTCCATGCCCAGCCATGCCCAGCTCTCCATGTAAACAGCCTGCCTTTTGTTCAACATCCCCCTTTCACACACACTCAGTCCCTGTCTATCGACGACTGGGCCACACACACAGTGCCCTCTGATTCACAGGCCTGGCACCATGGCGAGCACAGCGGGTACAGAGTAAACATGGTGTCAAAACTCATCACGCACACACAAACCACACCATTCACAACCTCACTGGGTGTCAGTATAAGCAAGAAGGGTTGTACCGTTGACACACGTGTATACAAGCACTTGTATTCTCATTTAGTCAGTCGCTTTGCCCTAGCAGGGTGGTTACTATCAGTAAAAATGAACGGGATTAGTTTAAAAAGCTGCTGTGACTTAAAACGATAGTTGATACATAAATAAAATCAAATAAAGTCATTTACTGATCATGTCATTACAAACCTATATGATTTTCTTTGAGAAGTTTCGAAGAATGTTCACGCTGCTCTTTTCCATACAATGTTATTGGAAGGGGATTGGAGCAATTAAATCCCCCAAAAATGACACACACACACACAAAAAAAAGAAGTAGTTTGAGTGACTTTCAATTTTATCCAAGTCTTCTGAAGCATATGATAGTTTTGTGTAGTTATTTACTAAAAATATTGGTTGACCGCAGTTCTCCCACTTCATATCAATTGTAGGGAAAGGAGCACAGAGAACAATCTGTTAGGGGGATTACATGATGCATTCATGATTTGGGAGGAAACCCCAATTAAGATTTTTCTGATAAAAATGCTATTCCAATTTAAAATGTGATAAATGTTAAAATAAACCTCTAGGCTTGCTGTGCTTGTTTGTTGGGCTGGTCAGAAATTATTACATATCACTATGAGAATAAAATATATTTATATGACTATAAATAATAATAATAATAATAATAACAATAATAATGGTTGCTACAGTCACTAAAGAAAAATCGTAAATTAAGGAATATTCCTATTTTAATATTTCATTAAATAAATAAAATAACAATAGGGCTATCTTAATTCCCTTCATTTTTAAAATGTAAATGAGTTTTAATTTTGGCAGAAAAGCAGAGGGAGCCCTTAAAACTGCTTTTTTGCTGAAAACAGCCGGTTAATAAGCGTGTATCGTTGAGTCTGGTATGCTTATAACATGCATTTAGGAACGCAAAATGCAGCAAAACATCTTCCCAAAACTTGCAAAGCACATGTAGAGATGAGTTTGATCATGACTCATGTAAAATGTATACACTTCACTTTGAAACAGGCAGTGCATATATATGAAGAGTTCAGATACAAAAGCCTCTAAGTGCCATTTGAAATTTTCTTCTAAAATGATCATTTTTATTAAGCTTGTATATTTAAGTTCAGTAATTTCACTTAAATGGCAATTGAAGATTACCTATTAATTGTCATTTAAGTGAAATTACTGAACTTAAATATACAAGCTTGATAAAAATGGTCATTTTAGAAGAAAATTTCAAATGGCATTTAGAGGCTTTTGCATCTGAACTCTTCATATATTTATTTCATTCAAACCACAGCCTTTGCGATTTGATAATCACACTAAACTAAATCACAAATTAATTCATGAAGCTCAACCTTCTACTGCACATTTCCTTTGGTGGGTCAGTCATATGGGTACATAACGTCGCTACTGTTTCCCTCGTAAGCTTCCATAGGAGGAAGGAAGAGGGAGCTCAGCTGGACCGGGATGCCAGTCCAGGACAAGCAGCCAGGAAGAGGCCCCTGAACCTGAACAGATCTGCAGCCCAGAACACAAGTGTTCTGCGGTCATTTCATGAAATGTTTCATCCGGGAGTGGACGTGTGGGTGATGTGCTGTTGATCTCCAGTTTGCCCATCACTCAAACAAGTGCAATACGCTGATTTCACGCAGCCGCCATTTTGAAATCTAAAGCGAGGCTCTGGTGGGAAGAACCCCGGAAGTACAGATAAACAACAATGACTTAGACTACCAACCTGAAGCTGCTGCCGCGATTTACACTATTGGATGTTAATATCCAATCTAGGAAATGTATATAGTTTGTTCCTGCTTCTTTTTTTACGTTCTGAAATAAATAATTCTATTTCTAAATAAATTTCACTGTATATAGTCTACAGTATGAAAGAAATGTATCTCTACATTTTTAGAATAACTAATTTCAACATTAAACACAACAATAAGCCATTGCATTCGCGACTCTCCTATGATTAAAGGAGAGACTTCGGTTTTCTTCAAAATGGCGATTTCGAAATGGCGGCTGCGTGAAATCAGCGTTAAACCACTCTATCTTGCTTTCGAGTACATGTTCAAACATAAGGGCATCTTAATTGAAAATGGTCTGAAGTCTTAGACAGCCCACTTAGACAGGAATAGCCAATCAGATATTTGTGACCAACCACAGTTTGCATTTTACACAACTTTTAGGGGCTGGTAAATATAATTCTTAGAACAAATCACAACCATGCTGAAAAGACCAGCACAAACGCCTAGGTATTGTATCATCATAGCTAAAACAGCAGAACACGGTGCTAGCAATGCCTTGGTCATGAGTTTGCAACGCAAATCTCTTTGGATAAAAGCATTAAAATGCATACATGTAAATGTCCAGGCTGGTTTTGTGACAGCCCCTCAGTTCCCTCAAGACACACAAACACACAGTCATGTCACCTGTGCACGCAGCGTTGCTGATGGATGGAGTGGATAGCGAGCACCATCTCCGCCACGTAGAACTTGGACATGTCCTCTGGGAGTCGGTCTTCAAATTTACTAAGCAAAGTCAGCAGGTCACCGCCCACATAATAATCCATCACCAAGTACTGTAGGAGGAGACATTATCATCTATTATCACACAACACCATTTAATTATACAAACACTGAGTCAGCACTTCATAACATCAACCGAAAGACATCAATGAGTAGCATTATTAGCATATTTTAATCACACAAGCACACGCATAACATGTCATAACATGCAAAACTCTGGATCTGTGTGTTTGAGGATCAGAGGTTGAGTTACAAATAAAAGTTTACAATTGACATTTGAATCGTGGTCAATTATTTTTCATAATTTCCTTGACCATTGTTTGAATAAATCACAAAATGATATATTAATTGCATTATATAAGCCATTTTATTTATGAATGCAGTTAAAGTAATTCAATAATTCTATTAATAAAAACTCTTAATTTGATAGCCTACACGCTTACAGGTTTTCTCTGGATAGCTTATCTTTTAATTACACCCAGAATGGACATACATTCGAGGTATTGTTATTTACATAAAACTAAAATAAAAAATAAAAAAAAATATTTTCATTAATTTGAAAAATTAATTAAGATAATATATTTTGAACTTAAGCTAATTTTATTACAGTTAATTATCAAGGCAAAATTTCAGATTTTCGTTTAGGTTTTGTGCATTAAAATGAAAAAAAAAAAAGTTTTTTACTGAAATAAAATTAAATTAATGCCAAGTGGAAATATATATAAATTTCTTAAACTATTACATATGACAAAATGTCACAAACTAAAATTAAAAATCATTTATTTTAAATAAAATATTAACAAATATTATAAAAGTATAGAATTAATAGTGAAACTACTGTGTTAAGGTTTTAAAATATGACAGTTGAAGTTTTAAAATGTGATCAATGATGGCTTAAGTTCAGTCACGTGCTTTGAGAAAAAGTGCATGTAGGGACAGAGATGCACACCAGGTAGTTGTCATCCTGGAAAGCGTAATGCAGGGTGGTGATCCACTGGCAGTCTCCATTCACCAGGACGTTCCTCTCTTCTCGGAAACATGCCGTCTACATAAGTTGCAAAGAGACTTGTTAAATCAAAAATATATATAAAAAAATTAAATAAAAATTGACAACCTTATAAAATCAAATTGGCACAGCAGCCCATTTCCTTTCATAATGCACATGAACTTGGAAGTCAATTTTGGTCGACCTTTCAGTACCTCTGCTGCTACTACTACTATACTGAAGATTAGATATTATTAAAGGTCCCCTGACATGAAATTTTAACTTTTTTGAGGTTTTGAGTTCCCCAGCCTGTATTTGGTCCCTCGGGTCTAGAATTTTCAATCGGCGTAAACCGAGCTTTGACTATTTTTTTCTTCTCTGCAGCTCAGACACGCTGATCTTGAATCTCCTCGTTATTACGTCATAACGAGGAAAGGTTACCTCCCCTTTCTCTGCTTTTCCCGCCTGGAAAATTTGGCTCACCCATGAGAAAATGAGCTAGGAAGTACGAACGCCATTTGACTGTTTCCTCGAAAGATATCATGGCTTGCAAACCAGCGAAGCATGGCAGTTAGTCAGTGTTCGGATGTACAAATGAACACAAATGTATTTTTTAGTTCCTACATCCGAGCCTCTGAAGAAACAATGGGTTAATTTTATTTTCACTGGAAATACGCCGACACAATTTCCCAAAGTTTTGTATGGTCCAAACATTTCACATCGACGTTTCCTCAACTCAATGAACGTCTATAAATAAATCGAATCGAGCTACCCAGCAACAATTTCCTGATGTGTAGCCTAGTTGTTCAAGTTCAGACAAGTAAGTTAATCTTTCTCTCAAAATCGTTCAATACGGTTTATGAGTTAGTAAGTCAAGCCAGTGACTAAATATCAACTTCACATCATTTTTTTTAGTAGGATGAAAATAATCGTATTTAAATTCTGAACAAATTATACAGAAAGCGATCAAAGAACAATCTTTCCACACAGCGCAAGTTTATGTGGACAACTCTTTATGAATTCAATGACGCACGTTACACTGTACAACGAAGTGTCTGCATTGGTGAAAGCATTAGAGAGAGCAGAAACTGCGTTACAAAGATCAACAGACTGTAATCTGCTTGCTCAATGCTCATCACGGCAACATTTTATGTGATGGGAATAGATCTAAATATTTTAAAAACTTCTCACGATACATTAATCTCGATAGTAAAACCTAGTAAAAACCTATAATAGCTGTAGTAAAAGTATTTCGAGAAAGTTTGCATGTAATACATAGCTATTTCATATGCAAGCATGTCAGCCAATCACAGCAGTGGCCGGTTACACTGAATCCCACAGCAGACACGCCCCTTCAAACAGAGGGTTCAAATCAGAGGCTAAAATCAGGCTAGGAATATTGGCTTTTATTTCTAAATTATTACTATTTTTTATCTAAAAAAACATACTAACATTATAAAATAATAAAATAACCCCATGTCAGGGGACCTTTAAAATTCTGTATTATTATTAATAAAGAATTGAATAAAGTTCTAATGAGATATTAACAACAATCATTATTATTACTATATAGAATATTTGAATTGTATTTTTAAAAAAGAATAAATGTGTGTTACCATGAATTATTTTTAGGAAATGTAGTCATTTACTTTCTGAGCATCTAGTTCACAGTACATTTTATTTCAATATGTCCCTCATTTATTTTATTAATTGTGCAGCTCTAGTTTTTAGGGGTACAGAAAGATTGGGTAACTCATTCAATGAATTAAACTACATCCAGTGCAGTGATGATGTACATGGCTTTCCCATTTCAGATGTTAGTCTAAGATCTGCTATCTGTTTGAACTGGGACTCTGGACATGTGAGGAGTAAAGAGAGCCCAGTGAAGCTCAAAGAGGATTACTGACAAGCCAAAGAGACCAGAGTTCCCCTGACATGCCTCTGGGAGGCCCGTGGGCACTGTCAGGACTGATCGGGCTGAAACTGGGGCGAAAGAGCTGGAGTAGAAAGGAAAATGACCTTGTACTTCTATACACTTCACTAGAGACTAGAGATGTTTGATTGCAGTCAATAAGCCATTTAGGAAGAAGCTTGATACTGACTAGAAGATAATGTTGCAAAATATCAATATTTCGATGTGTATCGATTCTAAAATATTTGAAATGGTTCCAATACTCCTTTTCTGCAGTTAAAATCGTGAAGTGTTTGACATCATGCTCTGACAATAAAGTAGTTTAAAACCACAATTAACAGTCTGGTTTCTACAACTTTCACTTAAAAGCAAAAATCTGCATTTATTGTGATAATTATATCACTGATATGACATAACATGACATAGACATTGAGCTTTAATCATTTCGGCTGAATCGTTACAAAGAACCTATTAACAAAAATCTTTCGTTTTTGACATTTGAGACCACTGTAGTTGAAGCTTTGAAAGATCTAACAAACGAAAAAACACCCATGAGCAGAAATCTCTTTACCTCGGCCCTCTTCAGCATCTCCCACTTGTTGAGGATCTTCATGGCGTAAACACGCTCGGTGTGTTTCATCTTCACCACAGCAACCTAGACAGTTAAGATGAGGAGTTAGCCAATGCATACAAACAAATAAAACTCAGCATGATTCAGAGGCTGTGGGGAATTTGACCATTTTTATTTGCCTCATTTATTCATCATATGAGCTCGTGGCCCACTTAGATTGAAAGCCCACAGGGAAAGAAACTCTGAATGAGATGCGTTTGATCTCTGATGCCTCTGAAAATCTGAAAAAAAGAAAAAGCTGAGACTTGAGACTGCTGACTTTTTGTCTAAAAAGAGAGACGGCACACAAGAACTGGCTAATTAAGGCCACAAGTATGCAGTGCACCAAAAAATGACAAACGAATTTGGGGTCTTCCCTTTAAGGGAAGTGATTCAATATTAGGAAAGGGACAGTTTGGAGGAGTGTCCAGTTGGAGATTATTCATGTGGGGTGGGGAGAGCAAACACCCTGCCGGCAGGAAGACACACCAGACAGGGAGGAGATATGTGAATGCAGTGATAACTGAAGGGACTGTCAAATTGGTGACTGACATTAGTAAACTTGTTACCAAGGATCATAAGTTTTAAAAACAGATATTCAGTGTAAATTATGAACTGCTTCGGACTGTAAAATTAGTTAGCAATATATGTTAGAGTCATGACTTAAAGGGACACTTCATCCAAAATGTACTGTATTTTTTTATAAGCCTTATTACTTATTTCTTACTTGGAAGAGAAGAGAGAATTTTTGCTCATTTCCATACATTGATTTTTAGTTATTAAATTTAATTAAGCTCCAAAAAACAACAATCAATTTAATGCATTCTTGCTAAAAAAAAGTGTTAATTTATTTAAAAATTAAATCTTACTGACCCCAAACTTTTGACCGTTAGTGTATATAGCACACAAGTCGTAAGGATAGGGTGACCAGACGTCACGTTTTCCAAGTCAGACGTGAAGATGTCTATCCCTTCCAGTATTACACCATGAGAAATCTGGTCACCTTCGATATGAACCACATTTTCTTTTTTCCCCTTTAGGCCGTGTGTCCACTAAAGCGTTTTTAGCTAACTGAAAACACCAGACGCTCTGCTAAAGATGCCGTGCTTTGGGCGCTTGAAAGCACTTTGGCAGTGCAGTGTTTTTTTCCGTTGAGACATTTCGTTGCTATGATACAGAATATCCGAAGCACAGTTTACTTGTAACTGATTTTGCTGAGAATTTATTTCATACTAAAAAAATTTTTTCATCCATTTTGTTCGGTTAGCTCTGCTGGTTGATGTCGTTGTACAGAAAGAAAGTTGTGACAGTTGGTCGGTGTGGTATTAGTAGGGTTGGGTATCGTTTGAATTTGAATGATTTTGATTCCGATTCCTTGTTTCGATTCCGGTTCCTGAACGATTCTCAATTCCGATTCTTTTAAGAGGCAGGGTCAAAAAAAGTTTAGCTAACCTTGCTAACCAACTGTCTTTCTGAAGGAAATAATCCTTCTGTCACAAATGTTGCATTTTGCCGAGATTTCATTATTTTTAGAAAAGTGAAGCCACACTTTGGACTGCCGACGTAAGCTACTCATGTTCGACTTGCACGGTTATGCCAACACTTCCGGTAGATGCTTCTTCGTTGGTGTTGTTCAGCGGTTTCTTCTTCCGGTTGAATCCAACTGTGAATATTCGAAATTTGGAATCGAAATTAACTTTTGAACCGATTCCGGCAGGGCTCGAGACTAACGGCGTCTATCGTCCTGGGGACGATGGAAAATGTGTTTAGGACGAACAGAAATATTCTCCAGGACGCCTACAGGACGAAAGACATTTTGTATGTAGGGTCTCGTAATTTCGGAGCGGGTGTTGCGCATAATTATAATCATTCCCGCAGGTCTATTTATAATGTGGGATATTCCCGCAATCCACACAGAATATAAAATCAAATCATTCTTTTAATAACTATGTGCCAGACGCAATTTCACAAACAGCGTGAGTGTTCAGCGGTGCCGCGTCTTCTCTTCTCTCAAAATGTGTTGGCCAAGGCAAGCATCAAGCGCTGCCGCGATAATACACACTCGCGTTCAGGAGTCGGGACATGACGGAATATTCACTTGCACAATCGGGCCAGCAGTGCATCGTGAATGAAGTTTACCATTTGCACGTCTTTTTAGTCTTACCAGTTTAAACATTAAAGCGATTTTAAACTAATCAGTGCTCGTGCGCTCTCTGGGATGATTTTCTGCGCGCATTCATAGAAAATCCGCCTCAAGAACAGCTGGCCAGTAACAAAAGTTATTTTTCACGGATTATATTGCTTTAACACGCAAAACTGTGTCTATTTCGGTCTTTGTGAGTATAATAGTCTAAACATAGTCGGTTTTGTCTTTAATAAGCATAAAACGCATGCCAGTGTAATGAACACAGGATCCGTGCTCTAGCTCTTAAAGTGACAGCAAACAGTATGTGTCGGTCATTAATTTTGTCGTCAAAACAATAAAAGAGAGCTTTAAGTTAAAGTAATCAGGATTAATAGCCTATGTATTTAATTTATTCAGGACTAAAATACTACCCAGTGTTATTTTCCATTTGATTTCTTTATTCAGTTTCTGTCTATGAATAATAGTGTTAGACCTATTCAAAAACTTTTCTCTTTATTTGTATCTTTATTCTATTGTTTTTATTTGTGCAACTTTTTTCAATTTTATTGAACAATTTAAATCAAGCTTCGTGTTGTGTAAGTTCTTAACAACATTACCCCATTGTAAAAATGCAATGAGCGCAAACATTCAGGCAAGATAAATAATAATTTTGTTTGGCAAAAATTAAGGTATTTTTTTTAAGTCACAGTAGTTAAATCTGTACCTGTATTGCATGTTCAAACTTTAAAATCATTCATATTATCTGGATAATAGATTTTTTCTCTGGAAGTATGTAGGTTTGGAAATTTTAGAGAAATTCTAAATTAATGCATTACAATTTTACTAAACCCATTATATTTTAGTCATCTGAATTGTTTTAGTAAACTAACATCTATGGATGATAATAACAAAGTACAGAAACAACATTTTTAATTTGGGACGGTTGACATTCACTTTAGGACGGTTCAAATCTGTTTTTTAGGACGGTTCCAGGACGGAGGTGAAAAAAGTTAGTCTGGAGCCCTGGATTCCGGAAAAACAAAAAGTTAGTCCCGGTTCCAATCGATACTCGATTCTCGATACCCAACCCTAGGTATTAGTCCCGCCCCTCCTCCACTGTGATTGGACGGCTGGGTAAGAAGCGACAGTGATGAGCACTGCGTTTTATCCAAAGTTGAACATTTTCAACTCTCAGCGACCAGTAAAAATGCTCGGCGCTCGACGCTTCAGCGTGAAAAAAAAAACGCTCAGCGCCTCGTTACAATCATGGCGTTTAAAACACGGCGCCCCCAATGAAAACAACTGAAAACGTGTAACAGACGCATGGAAAAACGCTTTGGTGGACCAACGGCCTTAGAGAGCCTGAGACCCACTAAATAGCTAAGATCTGCGAACATTTCTCAAAATCTCTTCTTTTGAAGAAATAAAGTTATAAGAGTTTGGAACAACTTGAGGATAAGCAAGTTTTTATGTTTGTGTAATATACGCCTTTAAACAGGAGAGGAGCAATTTATAAAACTATATTATAAACATCTCTGTGAGATCCAAGTGTTTGCCCCATGACTTATGTATGCCTGACCTTTGCTATTCTGATATCTTCTGTCCACTAGCTATTTGTGACCATCCACTCGGCTAATGTTAAGAGGAGTCATGAACTTCCCTGTACTTTGCCTCGCTGCTCGGGACACATCACATGATGTGTTTACCCTCAGTGGAGGAACAGTGTTCCCCTCACGTGGACTCGCATACCTGCCCAAAGCACAATGTGCTGCTTCAGCAAAGAACACAGTACAAACTGTAACTTTGCATAGTAAGGGCAAATTAGGAGCCCTGCTGCCGTTTTCTGCTTTTTTCGACCCTTTGATGTTCTCTAGAGTGTGTTTGTGCATGTATCAAAGCATTTGAAAAGTACACTTTGACGACAAACTCAAACAGTCTTAAAGCACACACATGCTTCTTATCTGTAAGGCTCCTAACCGCAGAAGATAACTGACCTCATTACAAAAACAAACTGAACTCTGAGTGCTCAGAAACCCCCAATTCCTCCTCCCACAGTGTCTCCTGTCCTCTTTCCCTCTCTCCTTTTTTAGACACACACTTCCACAAAGGCAGCTTGACCTGATTGAAAATGCAAGGGAGGTGCATGAAGGAGAGAAAGCGGGTGACCAAAGTGGACGCTGCGATGCGATTGTCACCAACAAACTCACGTCCAAATAAAAGATCATGTATGTAAGCCATAAGGTCAAAGGTCAGAATGTAAACAGCAATTCTGAGGTAAACATCTATAAACTATAAAGAAGTCAGTCAGGAAGTGAATAACTAACTCAATCAATAAATGTTAAATACACTAAACCAATAAGGTAGCCTGACTTCGTCATACTCATTTTCCTATCGGAAGATGAGTCTGAAACCCCTCCGTCTGGATTCGATTATGAGGCGTGTCTTAACCGAACCAGGAAAAACAACAACTCTGCACTCAATTGGATAGTCGGTAAACCTACAACCAATCAGAGCAACGCAGTAAGTCAGCTACTTTGCATACAGTTGTCAAATACAGACTGTAGCCTAACTTTACTTATTTTAGAAGTTAAATAACGAGTGTTGCTTCTTTTACTTACTCCTTCATGAGTGCGACCAAAAGATAAACCACAACGACCACAGGCTTTTCATTACGTCTCATCTTCTTAGCGACCGTCAGAGCCAGCTGATAAGTTACACTTTTCCCGAATCACATGGGACGGCAAAAATATCTATAATCTCAATTACAGAATCTATACATCTCAATTCTGACATCTCTCTCAAGATGTACATCTCTGAGTGAAACCAGTTAGCACTCTTTGATAACGTGATGATTGTGTCATTGCAGATCACCTGTCCATCATTGTATAAAGCCCGCCCTGGCAATTTGATTGGCACGAACATTGTTTGCCTGATCATACTTACTCATCAATGGATCGAGTCTCAGATCGAACTTCCCGTCCAAAAAATGTTGTGGGCGGAGTTCGGGCTGGCATCCAGGCTACCAATAAGGGTGTCACGATTTCGATTTTAAATAAAAATGATCGAAACTAATTCACAATCGTCCATGTTGCCACGCCCCCATGTCACGTCCGTTCGACAGGAGACCCATCAACAGAACTTGAACTCCCTCCTCTTTCATTGAAGTCACAGGTGTGGAAGTTTTTTGGGGTTTCAGTGAGTTCTGTTGCAAATTAGTTAAAACCTCCTGGAATCTAGAGTGAGCGAACAAGAGCGAGCATGCATGTCGAGACAGAAAAAACTGTGTTTCAAACCTTATTGCGTGCACGGCAGAGAGGGAGAGCGGGAGACCTTGCAGTGTCTCATGAAGCTCATGTAAGACATAGAGCATCCTGATTGGCCGATTGATAAAAATCGAGAATCGAACCGTGATCTTAGAATCGAAAATGTAATCGAATCAAGGATTTGGAGAATCGTGACACCCCTATTAACCAATGACTGCAACATCACTTAAAAAAGAATGTAAAAGTTGACCCAATAGGGCAAGAGCATCCAGTGAATTGTCCCAAAAACCTGTAACAACAGTCCCAGATCATACTTAATATTGAGCCTTGCAACAGCTGGGAAACAGAGTTTCATATCTGTAAATCCATTAAAATTTCTTCAGAACATTTTATTTTTATTGCTAGGCTCTGAGATAAATTACAGCCCTCTATTTATTCTATACCAGATTTGACATTGGACAAGTCAACATCAAATAATAACACAATTCACGATGCTTTGGGGACAACAGGAACCCTGCAATAATAAAACCCTGGACTTCTGCCAGGACTATGCACTAGGACCAGCATGTGGCATGTGAATCCGTCTCCAGCTTGTTGTTGGCAAACAATCTTAATTATGTCGGTGTACCTTCAGAGAACAGAAGCCACCATCTTCACTAAATCAATATGAAGGACAGGGTCTGCGTGTACTTTGACCTAACCATTCATTACATGAGTGATTCACTCAATTGAACAGATAAAGAGATCGACGCTCAACCTCAACACCGTAAAGCATTCTGACTCTGTAGTGGTCATTACAGGCTGTTTTATTTGCTATGTAGTGACTCACAGTGACGTTATGTAACAAATGTCTGTTTCAATCTAGTTCTCCTTGATTCCCCTCCCTGTTCCATATTTTCTTTATTTAGTCAACAGTGTTATTGTTCTGAGTAAGTCTCAGGTGAGGCAAAAGGGAGTGCCATTTAAGTACGTCACCCACTATACACTACAAGAAGGGTTAGATCAGTCAAAAAAATACAATCATGTAGTTATAAACACTGACGACTTTCTTTTTAGACACTGATGGACATCGTCAAGCTTAAAAAAAAAAAAAAAAAAAAAAAAGTCGACACAAAAGTACCATAAAAAGTAGTTTTTAATGACCATTCAAAGTTTCCTAAAGTTATATGTTCTCAAATCTCACTCACTTCCACAAATTGTCTTGCTGATCATTTATTGGTATCGGTAAATATTCATATTGAGATAAATTTAGGTTCCTATTTTTTTTTTACAAGATTCCCTTGAAGCACTAAAGATTATTTTAGTCTTTCATGGTCTATTAATTACGTTTTATTAAAACCACATTTTTCATAATTTCAAAATCAGCCAATAATCTGTTATCAGCAGGAACCTAAACATTTTTGGCACAAAAACGTAACATTCAATACATTACTAGAAAAAGTGAAATTTGAAAGATAAACAGTATAAAACTATGACTTAAAGCGACAATGAAAAATGGACGAAGTTACATATTTTCCTCCATTGTGACATTCAAGTAAAACAGACTTCATTCCATCCATCGTTTGTTGACTAGATGAAGGCAGGTCTGAATGCAAGCCTGAGGTCAATTGTAAAAAAGGGGAGGGGTTTAAGAAGACTAAATAATTAGATAAGTCCTTTATATATGTAAATTTACCAGACGATCAAGTTATGACATTTTGATTAGGGTTGCAAGATTTTAAAAATTAAAAACAAAGAAAAATTGCTTGGATAAATTATTTGCGGATGAGTCGTATGGACTCTTTTGTTACTGTGTTGGTGCTTTTGCAAAAGATTACAAGCTTCAGCAAGAAAGAAAATTAAGCTTAGTTCAGTCAAACACTTTTTATATTATTTTAAGCAGTCCCAAATTCCAGGCCTTCAGCTGGGACCACAACATCAATCATAAACAGGAAATGCAAGAGATTTATCTGGAAGTACATCCTGTAATGTTAGAGCCACAGGAAACGGCTGGAAAAGGGAACAAAACAGCAGCATCGCATTCACACATGAGCCTGAACGCTCGAACCGACACAAGCAGCAGCACAGGCAACAAAAGCCTGGCTTGATGATAACAGAAAGACTGCAAAATCCCCCGAAGATCTGAGTCATCATTAGATCCACATGACCAAAAAAGCCCAGCAACTGAGAAGGAAGGGGTTATTGAGGTCTCGGCGGCTGAAGAAGGGACAATGAACCGCACAAATTACATGCGGAGTGAGACCCTATTTTTACGAAAGTCACTCCTTAGAGACGGTTCTGGTTTCCGGAGCCTTTCCTGACAGCTGCACCGTCCTGCCCTGCTTCCTGTGCCACCACTGCCATTCCTGACAGGAATCTACAGTGAGGAGAGACTATGGACCGATCTCTCCTCAAAATAAAGTCGTATTCAGCTCCAGAGTCAAGCAATGAGACGGCCTATTTGTTTTGTTTAAGCAGAGTTGCCCTTTTTTTCCAGATGAATGGAAATAACTGAATTGGATGCATTTGGAAATGAGTCAATTGCACATTCATTTACGAGGGAGGTATAATGACAGAGCAGAAAGCTGTGACGCAGCAAAATGTTTATCTTAATTCAAAAATATCTGATAATCTGTCCCCACATGATTGTTAATAATAACTGGGAATTTTCAGTTTGCTGAATTCGTAACAGTTTTTGGGGTTTTTTTTTGTAAAGTCAATCTAACAGAAGCAAACTAAGTATTTGAAGTATTTGACTTAAGTATGTGTAATTAACAGCTTTAATTAGAGAAATAACTACAATCCCCTGAAGCTCTGCGAATGATTTAAAGGGTTAGTTCACCCAAAAATGAAAATGAAGGCATTACTCACCCGCATGCTGTACCAACCCCGTAAGACCATCGTTTCATCTTCGGAACACAAATAAAGATATTTTTGATTAAATCTGAGAGCTGGATCACTCCTCCATAGACTCCCTAAGGGACTGGCACTTGACGGCCCATAAAGACATTAAAGAAAATGTTTAAATATTCCATGTGCCTACAGTGGCTCAATTATAAGTTTATCAAGTGACGAGACTACTTTTTGTGCGAAAAAAAACATAAATAATGACTTTATTCGACTATTCCATTACTTCCTTATGGGCGCATGCGCGAGAACTGAGATGACGACGTTCTTCTTCGACTACTTCTTGTTACCGGCTGCTCACCGCTTAGGAGTACTACCGCCACCTACCGTATAAGATGATGATCCATATATAAGGCGCTCCGGATTATAAGGCACACTGTCGTTTTTTGAGAAGATTAAAGGCTTTTAAGTGCACCTTATAGTGCGGAAAATACGCTAATTGAAAAGCGTATGTACAGGGCAGATCTTCCTCTGCTTGTAAACAGAAAGTTTTGCGCTTCCAGCTATATCAGCACGTCATCTTATACGGTAGGTGGCGGTAATACTCCTAAGCGGTGAGCAGCCGGTAACAAGAAGTAGTCGAAGAAGAACGTCGTCATCTCAGTTCTCGCATGCGCCCATAAGGAAGTAATGGAATAGTCGAATAAAGTCGTTATTTATGTGTTTTTTCGCACAAAAAGTAGTCTCATCGCTTAGATAAACTTATAATTGAGCCACTGTAGGCACATGGAATATTTAAACATTTTCTTTAATGTCTTTATTGGCCGCAAGAGCCAGTCCCTTAGGCAGTCTATGGAGGAGTGATCCAGCTCTCAGATTAAATAAAAAATATCTTAATTTGTGTTCCGAAGATGAACGAAGGTCTTACGGGGTTGGTACAGCATGGGGGTGAGTAATTAATGACTTCTTTTTCATTTTTGGGTGAATTAACCCTTTAAGGTATTGTTAAAAATCTATTTCCCTGTGAAGAAAATTAATACGATTTTATTTCGAGAACCCAACTGTTGCACTGTACCATGATTATAATTGCGCATGTAAACATACTAATTGATGATGCAAACTTATTGGGATTCAGTTCCAAAAGAACAAGTGGAATGCAGTTGAAAACAAAGGGTCCGTTCACACTTAACTTCAATCTAATTCAAGTGCGGTGAACAAGAGAATGAGAAAAATGTAGGCGAGAAACAGTGTTGGAAGGCAGATTAGTAAAGAAAAAGTGCACCGTGCATGTAGAGAATAGTCCAAGTGTTGTAGTGCATGAACGAGTAGCACATACCCCTGTAAAACAAATGATTAGTCTAAAATGCCTAGATTTGTGCCGGCCCAAGAGTAGCAGTCCAACACCGGGCCAAGATCCCTGGGGAATTGGCAGGGGGAGAGAAGGGAAACTCGGATGAGAGGAAGGGGTTAGGTTTGTGGCTGCTGATAAGATGCTCAGAGGGGGACGTGAATACTTCACTGATAGTCTGGGGTTTTCGTTGAACACAAAATGGCTCATGAAAACAAACCACACAATATGGCAAACACTGCAGAGATTCAGAGGTGATTTCCCTGCACTTTTAAACATGCCAAAAAAGCAGCAAGGGTTCATTGAATTCCTTACCTCTCCAAAGGCTCCCCTGCCGATCACTTTGAGCATCTCAAAGTCGTCTCTATGAAAGGCGCATCTCCTTCACAGTGGTTGTGAACGGCTTCACTGCAAAGAGAGACAGAGATTGTTAGTTATGATCTCTCTACTTTAATATGGTCGTCAATAGAGCACGATTCTGACACACCAAAATAGCCAAAATTTGAGCCACTGATAAAGATGCACCAATATTAAAATGCTGGCATACAGATAAGCTTTTTATTCTGTTATTGGCACAAAAAAAACAACACACACAATCATAAAATGCTTTTGGGTAGTAAAGCATTATAATATATAGTATAATAAACGTATATTAATTTTGCCTATAGTGCTATTAAATTATAAGTATTTTTAATATTTAACTTAGCACTGGAAATGAGCATGCACAATAGAAATAAAAATAATAAAATAAACTAAATCTAAATAAAAAAAATAATAATTTACATGAAGACTAAATAATAAAGTAATACAGAATATTTTTAATAAGAAAGAAAAATAATTTAATTTATTAATTTATTTTTATTTATTTATATAAAGTGTGTGTGTATGTGTGTATATATGCTACTAAATGCAGTTTGATTTATATTGTCACCACAGTCTGAACACAAGCTAAGCTTCGGCGACTCCCATCAAATGACTGCGCATTTGATGGGAGTCGCCGAAGCTTAGCTTGTGTTTTTTAGTTACTCAAAGCGATTAAAGAGACAATGTAACCTAAACAGCGTGTGATACATTTCATGCTGTCCAACTGTCGTCCCTCTTGCTTTACGAGGCACTGCTGGGGGCCTGGCGGGCACCCAAGATACCGCTAAACCAGCCTGAACGCCTCGCCATATGAGGACATACGCCGAGTCTCATGTAGTTACAAAAGGCATTTATCACTCATAAGGGCTCTAAACTCTAAACACACGCCAGGCCTGCGCCTCCGCCGTTCAGACAGAACCGCACGCTCAAAGCTGCATGGAAAGAACATCATCTGCTTTTAATGAGAAGATCCCTCAAAGTGGCCCAGCATCTATTGACAGCTTTATAGCCCAGAATGCACGAGGCCAGCTCACTGGTATGTCCCTCCCAAGACAGCAACAACAGAAAAAAAGTCAGACATTATCACTCATTTAGGAAGCTACTAACAATACCATTGACAACAGAAGTTTATAATGTTGATTCCCGAACTGGTGCTGATCCACTACGTCAACCCATTGACCATGTAGTGTTTCTTCCTGTAACCTATTCTTAGCTTCTGACGCTGTGGGCCATACATGACGGAATATGTGATGTTGTCATCTTCTGAGAATTAGGATGTATAACTACAAGGTTAAGGAACTAGACTATGCATGCATGAAAAAAATATAAATTGATTTTTATTTATATTTTATCAATTAAAATACATTGAAAATGAATAAATATGTAAAATAAACTGAATTTACATGGTAACATTATTGATTCTGTAATCCCACTACAGTATTTTTCACAAATAAAGAAATTCTTAAAAAAATATATATATATATGAATAAAAAGGAAGTGTAACCAACAGGGCACTCAATAATCTGGTAAGATTGTGCACAATGAAGCACACATATATATATATATATATATATACACACACACACACACACACACACATTCTCATCCTTTATCGTCATATAGAACGCTATATGAAAAAATGGCGCTATACTACGCACATGGCATCCGTTATCATTAATATAACTCGCGCTGTGATGGTTAGGTTGGGTCCGCGTGTTATATTAACGATAAAGGGTGCCATGTGCGAAGTATAGCGCCGTTTTTTGAGAACGGGCTCATATGTATGTATGTATGTATGTATATATGTGTGTGTGTGTTTTGTTTTTTCTCTCAACTAAAGATAAAGGTAGCTACATTTCAACGAATGCTGATCAGGACCAATTAAACGCTGCATTTCTACAATGGAAGTATGTGAAATTTGTGGCTCTAACGCTCTTGAATGAATAGTAGAGCTGCACACATGTCTGTTATTGTAGGGACTTTACATTTTCATGGCCCTAAACGATACGGAACAAAATGAACTGATTGGTTCTATGTCAGTCAGACATCCTATTGGGAGGGTCGTGGCCAATGAAAGCTGTCAGCCGTCAGTCTGAAGGTCTGGCTATGCGAGACTAGCTGAGAAGTAAATCATTACAAATAATGTTAATTCTTAGTACAAAAACATGTACACTCCCATACACAATCATTTTAAAAGCACTCATTGGAGACAAAAACAGCTTTTCATATTCAAAATTGTTTGCTTTGTTTTTCATACATGTAATCTGATAATCCTCCCAGCCCCCAGAATATAATGAGGCATTTCTCCAAGTCTCCAGGTCCATGTATTCTTTATTACAATAAACTCTCATCTCTCACATACTAAATGATTATGGGAACATCAAAACACCAGCTGCAGGGCTGAAAATATGAAAACAAGCTGCTAGAAAAGTTCAGGCGTCCAACAGAAACATGGAGGCAAAAGTGAAACTAAAAAATAATTTTGAAGAGAAAGCATTGTGTGTTAAGCTGGAAGCAGAGGCTGCCTGGTTGTCGATATAAATACACAACAACCCACACACACACAAAAATTGTATAAATAATAAAAAAAAGATTGGAAACTTTTTTTTTTAAATGTTTACTTTTATTTAGCAAGAAGATGCATTAAATTGATCAGAATTGATAAATTTATAATGTTATTCAAGATAACCATTTAAAACAAATGCTATTTATTTTAACTATTTCTATGTTTTTGCTATTTTTGAACAAATAAATGCAGCCTGTGTGAGCATTGTAAACATTTCAAAAACATTTAAAAATTGATTCCAAACTTAACTATATTTTATATTTTACTATTTTATTTTTAATTTTTTTGGCCCATCTCTAATACTACATTCAGACTGCAGGTAAATATGATCTAAATCCTTTCAATTCTGTGCTCATGTAAGTCAGATTTTAAAGTTGAGATAGTCATTCAGTGGAAGGACAGTGATGTGTCAATTATAACATTGACAGCTCTACATACAAGCAAATCATGAGGGCTCACATCATAAAACGTAAAAAAACAAAACAAACAAAAAAAAAATTCGCTTCCTCATCTTCGTTTTTTATATTGCATAAATTTGCTAGCTTCCGCAGCAGATCACACCATAAATAAACAATAGATTACTTTAATGTCCTCTGTGTTTACTTAAGTATGACAACATGATGCGTGACTTCTTTTTAGAGTTCTTTTGAGCGTGAAAACAACAATGTGAACACCTATACAACAAAATCTGATCAGAGCAATAACCTGGCTTGCAGTGTGAACGTAGCCCAAGAGTTCGTGTCTAAATGGTTCTAGCTGTCACGCTGTATCACTTCCTGCATCCAGAAGAGCTGTGCGGTTAGCATGCACGCTCCATTAGACAGAATACTGGAGCACTGTGTACAAAGACTAAACTGTGCTAGATGAAGCACTAAACCCTCATCCTCTAGTAAACCTGTCTCAATGCTACCGACATGGTAACATCACTCCCCGTAACTGCTATTCTTAAAAATATCTTCACACACATCATCTTACGATGTTTTCATGGAGGACACGCTTGACCTGACATATAAAAGCTCCAGCTTTATGAGTTTAAAATAGACTGCTTGATCCCATGTGTGTCAGAGCGGAGCGTCTTCAATCAATATGACACAATTAAATATTTAACAATGATGATGGGTCACAGCGAAAATAAAGCCAAATTAAAAATACTCTTCCCTATTTTGTCTAGTTGCTTTACCTTGTTGGTAACACTTTACCAAAAGGTTCCATTTGTTAACATTAGTTAACTACATTATTTAAAAAGGCTTTTAAAAGGTGACATATACCCGTTTTCATATTATGTAATCTATGGTGTCCCCAGAATGTGTCATCATTTATTATAGCTCGTCAAATTTCCCCTTTTTGGGTGTGAGATGACAAACGTTGTCGTCCACCACAGAACAGTTTGCATGCTTTATTCAAACTTTTGTCATTGCCTTAGAACTGGTTACGCTGTTGTCGCCTACAAGAACCAAATGGCGGCATTGTGGGTGGAAAACGTACAGATTAAGGGGCGGAGACAAAGTTACTGGGTTTTCACTTTTCACATTTTTCTGGGTTGGTAGATGTTTGAGCTTCTGCAAGAACCAATGAAGTTCATTCTCATGTTACGCAGCACGTTTGAGCCTCTGCAAGCTTTCCGTGTCTCCGTTGACTACCAACTACCACTTTGATGCTTCAAAAAGTTCATTAAGAGATCGTAAGGACCATTGAGGTTCATTCTTGCATTACGCAGCATGTTTGAGCTTCTGCGAGAACCAATGAGATTCATTATTTTGTTACGCAGAACGTTTGAGCTTCTGCAAGGACCAATGAGGTTCATACTCGTGTTACGCAGCACGTTTGAGCTTCTGCAAGAACCAATGAGGTTCATTCTCGTGTTACACAGCACGTTTGAGCTTCTGCGAGAACCAATGAGATTCATTCTTTTGTTACAGCAGAACGTTTGAGCTTCTCCATGGACCAATGAGGTTCATTCTTGTGTTACGCAGCACGTTCGAGCTTCAGCGAGAACCAATGAGGTTCATTCTCGTGTTACGAATCACGTTTGAGCTTCTGCAAGAACCAATGAGGTTCATTCTTGTGTTACGCAGCACGTTTGAGCTTCTGCAAGAACCAATGAGGTTCATTCTTGTGTTACGCAGCACGCTTGAGCTTTTGGTTGAACCAATGAGGTTCATTCTTTTGTTACGCAGAACGTTTGAGTTTCTCCAAGGACCAATGAGGTTCATTCTTCGTGTTACAAAGCACGTTTGAGCTTCTGCGAGAACCAATGAGGTTCATTCTTGTGTTACGCAGCACGTTTGAGCTTCTGCAAGAACCAATGAGTTTCATTCTTGTGTTACAAAGCACGTTTAAGCTTCTGCAAGAACCAATGAGGTTCATTCTTGTGTTACGAAGCACGTTAAGCTTCTGCGAGAACCAATGAGGTTCATTCTTGTGTTACGCAGAACGTTTGAGCTTCTCCAAGGACCAATGAGGTTCATTCTCGTGTTACGAAGCACGTTTAAGCTTCTGCGAGAACCAATGAGGTTCATTCTTGTGTTACGCAGCACGCTTGAGCTTTTGGTTGAACCAATGAGGTTCATTCTCGTGTTACGCAGCACATTTGAGCTTCTGCAAGAACCAATGAGGTTCATTCTTGTGTTACGCAGCACGCTTGAGCTTTTGGTTGAACCAATGAGGTTCATTCTCGTGTTACGCAGCACATTTGAGCTTCTGCAAGAACCAATGAGGTTCATTCTTGTGTTACGCAGCACGTTTGAGCTTCTGCAAGAACCAATGAGGTTCATTCTTGTCTTACGCAGCACGCTTGAGCTTTTGGTTGAACCAATGAGGTTCATTCTTGTGTTACGCAGCACGTTTGAGCTTCTGCAAGAACCAATAAAGTTCATTCTCGTGTTGCGCAGCACGTTTGAGCTTCCGCAAGAACCAATAAAGTTCATTCTCGTGTTGCGCAGCACGTCTGAGCTTCCGCAAGAACCAATGAGGTTCATTCTCGTGTTACGCAGCACGTTTGAGCTTCTGCGAGAACCAATGAGGTTCATTCTCGTTCATGCTCCATTTTGGAGGAGGTGTGGTTTTGGAGACACTCTGAAGGGAGGGTGGGATCTCATACTTTCAAAGCTAGCTTGCTTTTTCCAGCCTTTCCGAAATGACGAACCCTACCTTTAATGGATTAACTAAAGTTGTCCAATGGAACCTTTGTTTAATGTCACTCCAATTTGTAAAGGTAGATTTTGCGACATTAGTCTATGTTTACACGGAAACGATTCCAAAGAGAAAACGCAAAGAGCCGTTGCGCCATCACTTTTTATTCCGCGTTAGACGAGCGTTTTGTGTGGGAAATCCGTGCAAATGGTGACGCAAAAGTGTGTGAAATTCAATGTAGTATGCACTCCAGGTGGCTAGGAGTGCATACTACAGCAACACCAAGTCCACGCACCTGCGTACAACCTTCACTGTCAAGCAGACTTTTGCGTTTTTACCGTTTACATGGGAACGCGCGGTGGAGCGTTTTTAAGATTTCCACTCTGGAGGGTGGTTTCACTTTTTTGCGTTTTAAGCCTCAAAAACGCCGTCGCCGTGTAAACGAAAGGCACATCCGATAAAAATATTTTTACGTTTTCACCCGGAATCGTTCTCTGTGTAAACGGGGCCTTAGCCCTATCATCACACTTTCCCCTTCACACAAAAAAATAGGGATATTTTCCATAAAAAAAAACATGTTTGCTGCACCAAGGACCATGATCTTCATTTACAGTATGATTTACTGCATCAATCAGACCACTGTATGTTGGTGTACCGCAAAAACAGAAAGCCACTCACTTCCAAACAAACAGCGATTTGAATGACTGTGGCTCTTTGGATGGAAATTTTCCCAACAGCACATCTCTGTAAGAATGAGTGTATGATTCCAAAACAGCCGGAAAAGATGACCAACAGGACAATATTAGTTTTACATTCACAACTAACTGAGTCATTCATTGAATTGATTTTTTGCAACTGAGGAGATAAGAAGACTATTGTTCAGAGTGAGGCTTTCCTCTGGGTCTGGATAACACAACCCACACTGTTCTGCCATACCCACCAGGTCACAACACAGAGCTAGAGGGGCCACATTACGATTAGGGGACGAAAAAATGTTTATTATCCAAGCCAATGGTTAGTGCAGTCATGAAAAATGTTATTATGCTACTCCAAATATGTAGCAACATAAGAGAGAATGGAAGAATCGAGAGCTTGTTGCCTGAAATAAATTGTGCTCTTAGATGTAATGAAAGAGATATTTGTACATGATCTGTATAAAAACAAATTGCCATCTATGGACGTTCTAAAGAGGTCTTTATTTCCTCTTCCTTTGACTGGATATGCTGCTTGTTCCCTTAGAATGAAACATTTCTAATAACCAATAATTCAATATTGGTTGCCATTTTCACAAATTTAAAGTTGAAATGTGTATTTTTGAAATGTGTAATCTGTTTGTTAAAATACTAGTAAACTCATCATACCAGTGTTAATTAAATAGTATGTTGTCAGGGTAATATAACACAGAGTAAAGTATAATAAATGTAAACTACAATTCAAAATTTTGAGGTCAATAAGATTTGATCGGGAACTTGGTTCTGGACTCGATCCATTGAGGAGTAATTATGATCAGTTCAGAAATTGTCGGGCCAATCAAATTGCCAGGGTGGGCTTTATACAATGATGGACAGATGATCTGCAGATAGGTAATCATCACTTTAACAAAGAGCGCTTGGGTTGAACTGGTTTCCCTCAAAGATGACTGCAGCCGGAGAATTGAGATGTACTGATTCCGCTTTCAAGTCTGTTGTAAAAGAAATCGACAGCGCATTTATTTGAAAAGACGAACAAAGAACGGAAATCAAGGCATTTGTCGATCGGAAAGATGTGTTTGCCGTCCGTCCTGACGGCATTCGGCTAAAGTTTAATTTATCAGCTGGCTCCGATGGTAACTAAGAAGATGGGACGCATGAAAGCCCTGTGGTCGTTGTGGTTTTGGTCGCACTCATGGAGGACCAAGTAAAAGAAGCAACACTCTTATTTCATGCGTGCAGTTGAGATTTGTTGACAACTATGCATAGCTCAACATATGTCACTTACTGCATTGCTCTGATTGGTTGTAGGTCTGTCCAATTGAGTGCAGAGTTTTTTCTTCCTAGTTCGGTCAAGACAAGCCTAATAATTAAAGCCCAATGGAGTAGTATCAAGGCCTGTTCACACCGGGACGAATTCACTAAACAAAGGGCGCCAATGTGAGTGTTCACACCGACGCGTAAAAGCGTCATAAAAAAAAACGCCTCAGGTTTGTTTTTTTAGTTTGACGCACCGCGTCAAAAACCGTCCGACCAATGAAATTGGCGCTTTTGCTCACGTGTTTGGAGCTTCTGAAGAGACAATAAAACACAACTTGGGGGCGCTCAAACACAAAACGGTCTTGCCGAGCACACATAAGCAACGGTGAAGAAGAAATACGCGTCGCCGTCTACACAGCCAGAAAGAAATAAGATGAGGAAGATGCAAGGCAAGATAAATGTAGAGCTGCTGTTCTCATTGGTGCTAGAACATAAAGAACTGTACGACAAATGCAAAAGGGACTACACACATCTTGATAAAAGATAACTGTTATGGAGTGGTATTGCATAGCAAATCGGCACCATCTAATGTCAGGGAATGAATTTGCATGTTCACTCGGCTCATCGTCAGCGAAAAACGCTTGGGTGTGAACACAAAAAACGCGTTGAAAAGCGCTGACGAATAACGCGCGCTGATATTCGTCCCGGTGTGTACGGGCCTTCAGACTCACATTCTGACTAAAATATGAGTATGTGGCTAGTGTTTGGGTCAATATAAGGATAAATTCGTTATTTTAGGTTCGATTAGGAAAAGTTTTCATAAATATAAAACAGTAACTGCTTTGTGAAGGAAGAATGGTTCCAGTCTGTTTCTACTACACGTCTGTGATTTACCTGGTTTTCAACATCCACACACTCCTCACTGAGCCAGACTCTTGAAAATGACAGACTTTGAGACCCAGATCAGCTCTGGAGCTCAAAGTGCTGCTCTAGACATCACTGATTCTCCCTAGTCACACATCTTTTATTTATTAATTGGCTCTGATGTGCATCTTAACAAGTGTGCCATAGATTAGCATATAAAAAGTGAAATGTAAGATTCTCAAAATGAACATAAAGTATGATCAACATATGTTGGTGTTAATTAACATTATTGAATATTTCTACATCTTATCTAAATGTCAGGTCAGTTATTTCTGAGCAGGTGGATATGGATAACATTGACTAGTGATTTAAAACCACTCACTGAACATACATCATAAATTCCTTGGAAAATGGAAATCCTAAGCCTCTGCACCACTGCCCTGCTTGGCACACAGTTTCCTGCTGAAGATGAACCTTTATCCAGTGAGTAACTAGCACACTCACTCACTTAAAGACCAGACCACAGACCCCAGCAGAAAATGGAGGCTGTTATCACAACCAGCTACAGCCCCTCCAGCTACATTCACAGCTCCAGATGATCGTTGTCGACTCATCTTTCATTCAAAGAAAATCTAGGTCGAATACTTAAAATGCAAGAGCAAGTCTGTGCCATAGCTTTGAACATGCATCTTAGGAATGATCATAAAATCATCATGGGACACATTAAAAATCCAAACTAGACTTTAAAGCGGTGGTATAACGCCACTTTTTACAATATTTAAACTACGTCTCTGTTGTCCCCAGAGTGCGTTTGTGAAGTTTTAGCTCAAAATACCCCACATATCATTTTTTGCAGCATGTTAAAGTCATCCCTTTTTGAAAGTCAGTAAATGCGTTGTTTCTGTCGTGTCCCTTTAAATGCAAATGAACTGAAGCTTCCGGCACATAGGGCGGACCTTCAAGAGTGTGTCGTTAGCAGCTCTGATTACCTTACGCAGACAAGCACTAAAATGTCAGAAACTGTTCTGCCTTTTATGTTTAAACTTGAGTCAGACAATGATGGAGAGACTCAAGAAGAAATGACGCAGAATGCAACAGGACGTTTCTGAATGGTTAGTTCATGGATTTATGTTGCCGATGTGGAGTTAATATCTTCAAGCATATTCTGTCATGATAATCAATCAAATCGCTTGTGTGGGAACTGTTGCATGACGCCTACAGAGTGACATGCAAATAAGGTTTCCTTTATGAACTTTATTAACCCTGATCAATTGGACTGAATGAGATACGTCTACAATAATCCTCTACTCAAATCTCTTGGCCAAGGGCAAGCATGAACTACAAAGACCTTTCCTGGATCGTGCTGGCATTATAGCAATCGTAGTACCAGTGTAACCTTTCACTGGACAAGTCTGAAATGTTCCATTCCCATACTATATGCGTGTGTGTGACTGTGTGTCTTCTGATGTGTTTTTATATATATATATATATATATATATATGAGAGAGAGAGAGAGAGAGAGAGAGAGAGAGAGAGAGAGAGAGAGAGAGAGAGAGAGAGAGTTCAGATGCAAAAGCCTCTAAGTGCCATTTGAAATTTTCTTCTAGAATGATGCTTTCTATCAAGCTTGCAAGTTCAGTAATTTCACTTAAATGACAATTCATAGGCAACCTTCATTGCCATTTAAGTGAAATAACAGAACATAAATATACAAGCTTGATAAAAATGATCATTGTAGAAGAAATTTTCAAATGGCACTTAGAGGCTTTTGCATCTGAACTCTTCATTTATATGGACACATGGACATACTTCATTTATATATTGTTTTATGGTGGTATTTGCGCAGCTGTCAACGGAGGGTCAGAAAGCTCTCAGATTACATAAAAAATATCTTAATTTGTGTTCTAAAGATGAAAATGTCTTACAGGGTTGTAACGACATGGAGTAATTAATGTCAGGATTTTAATTTTTGAGTGAACTATCCCTTTAAAACTAAAGAAATCATTTAAAACGCCACAAGTGAACGTACACTGTGGGGACGGTACGCTTTTTTCATTATTATTATGTTTTTGAAAGTAGTTTCTTGTACTCAGATATGCACAAAGGTTGTGTTTGTTTATTTAATCAAAAATGAAGTAACGTTTTGAAAGATTACAATTTAAAATAACCTTTTTTTACCATTTGATTTATTCCTGTGATGCAAAGCTGAATTTTCAGCATCATTTCTCCAGTCTTCAATGTTACATGATCCTCCTAATATGCTGCTCAAGAAACATTCCTAATAATCATGATCAATCATGTTGAAAATAGTTGTGCTGCTTAATATTTCTGGCAACTGTGATGCATTTTTCAGGCTTCTTTGATGAATAGACAGTTGTGAATATCCTGAAGAGAGACATATTGATTTGCTCAATCAGTGAGCAGGCCTGACCGCCACTAAATGGCTTATTAAACATTGATGAGGAAGTCATCATGGCAGCCGCAGAGGGACTGATGGCTACTGGATGGTTTGGCTGGTCGCGTGGAGGTAAAAGCATCAGAGCCCTGCCCAGAGTTAATCCATTATCCGGCACCAGCTGCCACACACTCCCAGCCCCCACCAAAACAGCCATTTACTGGCAGCTTCCTGCTGAGAGACTCCCTGACGCACAGACCAGTGCTGGACACCCGCGTGGCTGGATCATCACTCCAGCTCACCTAATTCTAAGGTGATGTTTCTTATCTGGATACGGAGACAAGTTGGATGGCAGAGAGGCTAACATGGGTTTACAACCAATGTTAACCTTTAAGACTTCCTTTATAGAAATCAAATAACTTTCCTCATTTCAGAGAGAGAAAAAAAGACTTAGCTTGTCTTTTAAACAAGTGACACAAGGTTACAGACATGCCCAGAGGCCTTTTAAAGACTGCTATAGTATCAACCCACGTCTTGTAGCAAGTGAAATCTTACTCTTGTGGTAACAGGTTGGAGATTTTTCCAACCGTATTATAATCTATTCAAAATTCACCTGCTCTACCCACTCATTAACACTGCTTAAAAACAGATTTTTGCAGAAGAAACTTAATAAACAACTTCCTCTCATCATGACCCAGCCCTTCAACTTCTGGACACAATAGGACACCGTGAAAGCTCAATATTACCATCATCCTTCCTCGGATGACCAACGGAACACGACTTTTTCTTCGCACCGCACTCGGCTTCGGACCCGTTTCGGACCCATTCGCATGCGGTCTGCGAATCTCCATTGGAAATGAATGACTTCCGGCCGTTTTGTAGCCGCATCGGAGCTGATTTCAACTGCCAGTGTGAAGGCGGTCAGTCAATGTCGCATGAGTAAAAAAAAAATGATAAAAATTAACATCAATTAACTAAGGCTCCAACAGCTAATCAATTAGCAATGAAAACTGTGCATTTCATTATAAATTTTTTTTATGTGTTACGTGCAGTGTTCAGTCTGCACACAGGAACAGTTGATTAAAGGAATTGTATGTAAGAAAGTTATTTCAAATAATCATAAAATGGTAGGGGTGTAGCGGTACACAAAATTCACGGTTCGGTGACGTATCTCGGTTTTAAAGTCACGGTTCGGTACGTTTTCGATATAGCAAAAAGAAAGAAATGCCAGAGAAATTTCCTATTTGTTTAAAGAAAAAATATTTTTAAATAAGTGTGAGTTTTCCTAGATCTTGAAACCTTCAGGTTTATAAATGGGAGTCATCTTTGAAGGACGAACAAATAACGTTTTGGTCATCACATTAAAAATAACATTTAAATATATATTTATTTATATAATATTTGAATTTTGAAGTGCTGGAAAAAGATGTGTGAAGAACTTGAAAGCATTTCACCATTCCAGCCAAACTGGTTCCAGTTAGTGTTACTATATTAAATCCATGGTGAATGTTGCCGGTCTGTGGACATAAAGTATTACTAGTTCATTCACGGCACAATGTTTCTCCTGGTTTCCATGACAGCGCTGTTTGATCTAATAGAGATCTACGGTTAATAACGGAGAAATGTGAATCATCTCACTAGATCTCGCAGCGATGTTATTACCTCAGTGGCAAATTCAAATGTTTTCTTTACCGGATCTCTTAGCGCTGTGGTCAAAAGACCGTCCAAGATGTCATATGACTTCTTGGGATGAGACTGTGTTAGCTTGATCGAGATCGGCTCGCGCTGCACAGATGTTGCTGGTCTGAACTGATAAACCATCCGTGAAGCACATAATGAGAAGCGCAGTTTCGTCTCGGCTTTCATTCGATTGCCTTAATGCCTTTTGATGTTGCGCAATCGGTACGTTTCTGCCGGCAGGAAAAATTATCCAAGCAATCGTTCGGTTTGTATGCGCACCAAACCGAAAGCCTCGAACCGAAACGGTTCAATACGAGTACGTTACACCCCTATAAAATGGCACTTAGACATTAAAAAATGATGTTCATTTCAAATATACCTTACATCACTGACAACAGTAGTCAAGCCAGGATATTGTCATTTTAAAAAGTGAAGTTGCAGCCCTCAACTGATGTTGATGTCATGTTGTGTTTTCAAAAATTCAAATGCACAATTTCTCTCTTAAATCTTCACAATTAGGCGATTATGTAATCACAACACCATGCCTAGTCACAGCTGTACTTTTTAAAGGGTTTCAGTGCCAGTGATGACACTAGAATCATGACTCTGTGAGAGGGAGTACTAAAATCCCAAGTAAAACTAATTTTATTACAAAGTCACAGACTTATCAAACTGATAAACATCACAAACCTACTATTCAGGATAACGCAATACAGCTCTTGATTTAATCAGTGTGCACAGAGGACAAATATAGCCACAAACTTTATTTCCCAACAGCAGAAACCCACAATAGCTGCTGCACCGAAGATCATTTGATGCAAACTTATTTATTTTAGCACTCATAAAAGTTAAAACAACACTGACATCAAGATTACAACATTTATTGTCATAACAGATCCAGCGATAGCCACCAAAATCCTTACATAGACTTTAAACCAGAATCCAGCTGGTGTTGCACAATAATGAAGATGTAGAAGACAGAAATAAAGCCAAGGGGAAAAAATGTGGCCTCCCGCCACAATTGGACTGATGGTAACAGTCACCACCATTGGCATGAATGGGTCAGTGGCTTTCCAAACAGACAATGCAGTGTGTCTCATGGACGGAGGCTCCGTGTCATTCATTACTCGTGTCTTCAGCTGTTAAGGGAGACAATTACGCAAATCACATCCATTAAGCAAGACTAGGTGAGGCGCTTAAAAGTCTTGCCTAAACAAAATGGTGCACGCATGTAACTCATATTTACTAAAATAAATCAAAAACTCTTTTTAGTCTGTCACAAAGCTCAATGTAAAAACTGATCCCAGTTTATACTGAAAACTGATCACAGTTGATCCGATGAGGGAAACCTGAGCATAAGGACAAGATGACTGTATTGAATCATTTTGAGGTCAAGTTTGAATGGAGCGGCTTTTATTTTCCTGAAACGCAAAGCGTGTTTAGAAAAGGGCTGAGAGGAAAAGTGTATCTGCAACATGTCAAAAATAGCAGGAATAAAAGACGAACGTTCATTCTTTAGACTAGAGGGTTGGCACTTTGACTAATGAGGATCCTGTCCATGCCGTATTATTGTGAAATTCAGAGAGGGAGTGCGAGAACACCATAGGGATATAATACAAAAAATAACCCAGAAGACTGTCTCTCTGGGAGAGTGAAAGAGCTTGGAGAAGAAGAAAAAAAACACCATTTATTATAGTTGTATAGGCATGACAGATCTAAATCTAGAAAATAGTTCACCTAGTTCCGTTCACCTTGACCCTCGAATCGAATCGTGAAAAGAAAATCCACTGGTTGATGTTCCAGAACAATTTGTGACCGTTTCTAGAGCAACAAAATGCACATTTGAAATAAGCTTACACTGGGGTGTACAATATCAGAGGGAAAAAAATGGCATTGGGATAATTTGTATTTTCCATAATATATGTTGCAATATTTAAAAATACAGGAAGTTTCACCAGATTACTTGGATAGCTATATTTGGAAACAATTAATCATAGAATGACTGGGGAGATTTTGATTGGGAGTGCATCTGCATAGAAAAAAAAATTAAAAGGAGAAAAGTGCCTATAGGCATGAAAATAATGATTGTTATTTTCTGAAATAACACTGAAAAAAATGATTTTTGCTGCTTGTTCAAATTGCTTAATTAAAATTAGCTTAAGCAACATAATTGCTTTACATTTTGTCCAAACTTAATTTGATAGTGTCCAATCTGCTTAAATATATGTACAATTTAAGTTTACTTAATCCATTTGTGTTGGATAACATGAATGATTTGTGTTGCATTAACTGAAACTGGGCGGTGCATGTTAATTCCCAGCATGCTTTGCATATGTCTGAATTAGGAGAGAATAAATGTTGAAATTAAGTGTTATTTTATATGTTTTTGAGAAAATAAGAAAAAGTTAGTGTGTAATTGTGTTTAATGTTCAATTACATTGGAATTATTAGAACCATTTAAATTACAGTTGGTTACCATTGTGGAGAAGAGTGGATCATTTGGTTAGGCTGTGGACCGATTCAACTATGCTTTGAGCAACTGCTTTTTGCTGATGGTGTATGTACCTTAGCATTCAGTATGCTAACAAGTGCTATTGGTAGCTAACTGCAGGCTATATACTAGAAATTGAGTTGTGTGACACTAAAATACATTAAATCTTAATTGAATAAATGAATATATGAATTTGCATACCCGAAACAGCCAATCAGGGAGCCTTTTAAAATCACTTTGAGACTACTTAATTGGATAACTTAAAATGACTTCATTCCATGTTGTTGAAGATACATGAATAAATTATGTTTGTGCAACTTAATTGGTTCATGTGGGAGCGATGTACACTATCAAATCATGTAAATCCAACACACTTTTTTTTCAGTGTATGTTGGTAAATCAAGACCTGTGAATCTGAGATTTCAGTCCTATCCAAGCATGCTCCAGCTGTAAAACAGTGTCTGATTGGTCTCGACACATCGTCCCCCTACCCAACATAACCCAAGATCGAAGGACATTGTAAAACATTGTGCATTCGGATCCCAGAAGCCCTATAGCTTTAGCCAAGCAGCATGTCATGTCACTCCGTGTAAGATTTTCTCAAAATCTTTGCATCATGTTAATGTTGTGTGTTGGCTCCTTTTAAAAGACAACTTGCTCTAAATAAAAATGTGCAATTTTTATAGTTTACTGATGTTTCACAAAGTTATAAAGCAGAACGTGGCACAAAAGCCTTAATTCTATACGGTTTACAAGCACATCGGCAGTGACTTTTTACGGTTTAACGTCATCATATATAAAACAAAATTATAAACCCATTTAATGGTTACTGTAAAATAAAGTATTTTATAGTAAAATTACAATACTAACATTTCTTTATATTCAAATGGTATACCATCAAATGTTTATTTTGAAGGGCTGCCAGGAAATAAGCAAATGCACTGCCGTTTTCAGAGTAAAGGCACTGTATGTTCATTCACACGTGTGCAGCTCACAATGACTACGTTTACATGCAGCCAATTTTCGGGTCATGGTCGGGTTAAGGTCACTATTCGGGTTTCTGAAACATTAGGAATAACCCGTTTACATGCGTGAGCAGAGAGAGTATACATGAAATTTCTCCTGTATACATGAAATTGCAATATCCCGATGTAAACGGCGACGCGCGAATAGCGTCTGAGACGTACGGACAACCTTAAGACGCAATATGCGTCATTTCCAATTCTTCTTCCTGCATCCAAAGACACACAACAGCAGCATGCGCATAATGAATAGTTCGAGGCAGATAGCGATCGCCTATGTTTGCGCTTTTATGCTGGTTACTGAGCTCGCTCCAAAAGGATGCTGTGCTGTGTCTCGCCATGTTTACTTCCGGTATACTTCACGTGGATTTTTGTATGCGCCGAGAAGTTTCTCTACTCAAAAGACCAAGATTCCTTGCGAATAGAAGATGCGCAGAACACAAATCACTATGGGGATATGCCGATACACGTTTACATGACCAAAAATTCGGGTTGAAAAAGGAGTACCCCAGGTATAATATCCAGGTTTTTAAAACCTGTACTGGTGTTTACATGGCCGTTCGCGCCCGGGTTATTGCTAATACCCCGGTTTTGAACGGGTTATTGGTAGGGCTGTGTATCACCAACAATGTCATGATACGATTACGCATCACGAAACTAAAGCCACGATACGATACGCATCAGCGATACGGATCAATTTGGAATTTATTTTGAGCTGAGTTTAGTAACAGTGCTACAACAGTTGCGATAACTGAAAAACAATTTATTTTTTTGTCATAAAAAAATTAGTTAAATAAAAATGCTGAGAATGGCTCTTCCTTAAAGTCTGCCTCAGTATCTGAAATGACAATTATAGTGACACTGAAGCATGTCTACACTGCTCAATGACTAAACAACTTAAATCATTCCATAAAAGCAAAAACGGTAACAACTTAAATTTAACATAGTTTTCTCAACACCTAGTATTCAGCAATTTGGTCTTAAGTGTTCAAATGTGCACCAAACAAAGTCATTTCTTCTATGTTGAAATCATTTTAAATGATTACATTTTCAGATTTTTATGCAGAAACAACAATTGATTGACATGCTCAAGGTAAAGAGAGTGACGGCAGAATATCTCAAAACGCTAATGCTTATAACCAAAATAACCAACTGTGTTTAGAGGATACTTACCAAGACCGAAATTTAACATAATTTTGCATTTTAGTCCGTTAAAGCGATATAATCACGCGAGCTGTGTGTTAGGCGGCTGACTCTAGTCTAAATGCACGCAGCGAAAACCAACTCTCAGAGAGCGCGCAAGTACTGAACAGTTTAAAGTCATTTGAATATTTAAACCGGTAAGACTTAAAGACGCGCAAATGGTAAACTTTAGTCACGATGCAATGCTGACCCGATTAAGCAAGTGAATATTCCCTCATGTCCCGACTCCTAAACGCGAGCGTGTAGTTTCACCGGCTGCTGCAGCGCTGGACGCTTGCCTTGAGCAGCCGTTTGAGAGACGAGAGAGCAGACGCAGCACCATTGAACTCTGCGCTGTTCCTGAAATTGCGTGTCATGTCTCAAACTACTGATTTGATTTTATAATACAAAATAAAAGCTTAAGGTGAATCAATGTTTGCAATGTATGTAAATAATAATAATTATGCGCAATACCCGCGACGAAATTCGAGCCCTGTCTGAATTGGCTTCATTCAAAAGCACAACAGTATCGATACGCGATACGGCAGCTGCTGTATCGATACGCGCATCGCCAGGAGTTCATGACGATATATCGCTGTATTGATATTTTGAGCACAGCCCTATTGGCTGCATGTAAACATAGTCAGTGTCTCCAATGGCTTGACTCACAGTAAATGAACCAAGCCGTTTTGACACTCTGAAACACTGTCATGACCTACATGTGTGCAAACGACACGCTTCACTCCTAAACTGGTAGCATATATATTTACGATTTCACAATTGCACAAAGCCATATTTATCTTATTTTGATATACCGTGCAGCCCTAGCACACGTCCAACTTTAACGTACGTCACATCATGGCGCACAGGCCTCGTGCCTATAGGCTCGGCTTTACAGGAGAGCTGAGTGGCTAATCCGTGTCATGCTAGCGGCCGAAGGCCTGAAAGCGGAGGAGGGGAAGGAAGGGGAGGGGAGATCACCCACACATGCCTTGTGTTGGGGGAGGATATTAACAGGAATGACTGGAATTCATTTTAGTCCAGCCACCGCTTTGGGTCAGGTGACCAAGTCCTGAGGGACACAGACTTTTCAACGTACAATCCTCTAAAATATTCATCTTCCAAACTGTGAGTGGCGGATCACAAAGTATTCATCGCTGTCCATACATCTGTAAAGATCGGGAGTGAACAGCGTTTGTTTTGAAAGGCATTCCTGACACAAGCCCTGTCCTGACTCCGCACCTAAAGCACGCAGAGTGCATGTCAGAGTGGTATGCAACGATTCAGGGTGGCCTGTGCTGTGAAAAGACCATTTGGCCTGTTCATGGGCAGCTAAATAACTTGTTCTGGACATACCAGACATTTCCAATGTAATGGGAGTTGCAGCTTGCTCATTTCCTCCTGTTTAGAGTGACGAGTACCAGGGCTGGACTTGTCTGTTCGGCCAAATTAAAGAGGTTGTGTCTTCTCAGAATTTTAAGCGGGTGAAATTGATTTAGCTGGGGGTGTTGTCGCAGAAAGAATAGGAAAGTGGACCATGAATATTTTGTACCTTTTGCTTTGGTGTTTGTGTTTTTGTCCTTTTAAAATGAAAACTGATGATTGAGCTTTGCCACAACAGGAATAAATTGCATGTTAAAATATATTTAAATAGAAAATATTTATTTTAAATCGTAATTAGATTATGTAATTGTTTTTGCTCAAATAAATGCAGATTTAATTTAAAAGAGACTTCTTTTATAAACTTATTTTGAACAGTACTGCAACAAAGAAGATGCTGGCTGAGCCTGAGCTGATACTAGGGCTGTAGCCAACCAAAGAAATCCTTAGTCGACCAAGGTCTTGTCCTGCGCAACAATTAGTCGACAAAAAAAAAAAAAAAACGGATGTTTTGATTTAACATTTTTTAAACAATTGTCATAGAGCATTTATAAAACAACAACGAAAAAACATAAAAAATAAATAAAACTATAATAATAATACAATTCTTTGAAAATTAAGTGATTTTTTTGAACTGCAAAAAGTGAGGAGCTCTGTCCTAGCTCTATGGTGACAGTCACAATCGCGCACCTGATCACACCACACGCTACAAAATAATATAACTGCTATCTGCCACATAATGTAAATCCTAACAAAAGCTCTCGTTTATACAGGCTGTATTCTTCTTTACTTACAAAGCTATGGGTTAACTTTTGTCCAGCCGATCTGTTAGGCGTTTTAAAACAACAGACAAAATAGCCTAAAAAACAATCTGAAATCTAGGCTGTGTTGTAAGATAAGCATATAAGTTTAATTTCGTTTTGTTACATTATTTAGACTACTTTCAAATGAGTCAAGTGTACAAATAAAAACCTATTAAGAAAACAATCTATTGAGTCAGTATGATAAAGCCGTTAAAAGAGCTGCTCATGTCTTTTGTGCGCTCAAGTTCGATTTCAAACAGGCACGCGATGTGCGCGCTCATAATGGAGAAACGCGGTCGCCACGTCGCCTACCTCCATAAAAATGTAGCCAGACAAAAGATTTAGATTTCTTGGACATTCTCTCGACTAAAGTAGCGTGAACTGAATGAATACAGCAAAACCACCTACCGGTACATCCCTTACTGAGCGCGAGCAGCAGCGCAGCCAGTAGGTGCGGTTCCCGAGTGTGTTATGTGTGTGCGCTAAACTGTGGCGCATTTGAAGTTGGGGATAAAACATAGGCTAATTATATTTAGAATACAGTAATAAATAACTGCTTTATAAAGAAATAAATATCAAGGAGTAAATCATTGAAAATGTATTTCAATTGGCAAAAAAAAAAAAATGCGACTGGTTCGAACCAATAAGAATGTCAGTCGACCAAGACGGCATTCGAACTGATTAGTCGACTAAACGACTAAAGTTGACAGCCCTAGCTGATACAATATGGAATAGGATGAAAATGATTTAAACAGTGTGCAGTCGAGTTCACCATCAGGGAACATCTGTCGAAGTAAACAATAAAATTAACCATAGTTTACTAGTCTGCCTAAATAGCATATAATTGCTGATCTTGCTGTGTTGAGTAGCGGTTTAATGTATAACATTATGAGGGTCTAAATTAGGAAACACTATAGAACATACACAAAAAGGGATGATAATGATATTCAACATATAAAAAAAGCACAAAAAATATGCTTGGCAAGGCCTTTAAAACTGTGTGCGTGTCAGAACGGCAACCAGGAATGTCATGAAAATGAGGCAGAGAGAAAATCTCAGCAGGTGCAAACTTAAAGAGTTGCAAAGCTGCAAAGAGTGCCTGTAAACAGAGAGCATGGCCAAAACCCAAGCTTACACAGCTCGATCTGAGCTTACACGGCAGGGCGCACAGCTTTTTTCACCTTCTCTCAGACTAGCAGTTTCAAACAGTCTCTCCAGACACTGCAGTATAGGTTATTTGCTGCTTGATGTGAAAGTAGGCTAGGCAAAGGCATCTCCCACCAGTTGGAATAAGGGGAAGCAGCTCTGTGAATAAGGACACAAGTACATCGCAACAAACAAGATGATTCCTCCTAGGTGACATGTCAAAGATCCCTTCTTTTGAAATGCAGGCTTATGAGGGGAGTATTGACTGTTTAAAGCCTCTGCCGACACACCTACGCTTGGTTACAAGCAACTATGAGGTTTGAGGCAAGAGCCAGCTGGTAAATCTGGTAGAGTTGAGTTTACCAGCCCCACGTCACACTTTTAATACAATAGAAAGGCATAACCTGCTTTACAGCTTCATTAGGACAGTAAGGTGAACACTACAGCTAATGAGGCTGTCTGTGCACAAACACAGGGAGTAGGGAGAGGTTCTGTGTTCTTGTAGCTCAACAGCTAGTGCATAGCTGGCATCGCTAATGTCACAGGTTCGATTCCCAGCAAACACAGATAGTGAAAAATTGGATGTCATTTTGATAGGTATGCCAATAACAAGGCCACAGGTTTCGCAATTAGAGAGCAGGACACTTCTGCAAACGTGTATGCAAGATAGCATGTAGGTTGAATGAGTAAATTAATCCAAAGAGATTATCAGTAGGGCTGGGTAAAAATATCGATTCATCGATCCCAATCTGAGACGTCCCTCTAAATACACCACTAACCCGATTGTGCTTTCATCGCTCAAAATTTGGAAACAGTTTTGTCATCATTTTAAATTAAACACACTGTCCACCTTAATGCCTATTTGCGGTAACCACCTTTTTGTGCCTTCTACTTTGGATTCAGACTTTCGCACAGTTCAGGGAGAAGGGCCTAGTACTGTTTCATGATTTGTTTCTTGATGATCATGTATTTGTGTCATTCAATGATCTGCTGAGTAGATTCAAAATTCCTCAATCCAATTTATTTCGCTATTTTCAATTGCGCGACTTTGCTAAAACACACTTTGATACCTTCCCTCATCAGCCAATGAAAACTTTAATTGAAGATATATTGTTACTTCCGGAATCACATAGCCATATCTCTTCAATTTATGGCCTGTTACAGATCTTCGCAGTTCCCTCCTCTTTTTGCACTCAAGGGAACCTGGGAGAGAGAGCTAGGACTGGAGCTTGATGAGGAGCTGTGGAATAATGCTCTTGCTAAAATTAACTCTGTCTGCATATGTGCTCGCTTGAATCTTATTCAGTTTAAAGTGGTTCACAGAATTCATTTTACCAAAGCAAAATTGAAGAAACTTTCTTTAACAGAAGATGATAGGTGCAATAGATGTTCTTTTTCCCCAGCAGATCATACTCATACATTTTATACTTGTCCTAAATTGTACTCATTCTGGTCTTCTTTTTTGATACGCTGTCAAAGGCTCTCAATGTCTCTGTGAAACCCTGCCCAATAATTGCAATTTTTGGAATAACTCCTGTTGATGGCTTGTACAACAAACGTCATGCTGATATTATTGCTTTTGCTTCATTGATAGCCAGAAGACAAATACTGTTGCATTGGAAATCCTCATGCCCCCCTCTAATTTTTCCTGGCTGAAGGACTTAATGTCCTTTCTACACCTGGAAAAAATTAAACACTCCATCAAAGACTCTGTTAATTCATTTTATAAAATGTGGAATCCTATTCTTTCCTTTGTTGAGACTATACCTTCATTGGAGATTTGATTTGATTTACTTGTTTTTACTATTTTTTATTATTATTTATATTTTCAATTTTTATTATATTTTTCCTTTTTTTTTTTTTTTTTTTTTTTTTTCGTGGGATGTTTTGGGTTGGGTAGAGTAAAAAGCACTCTCTATATTTGTATAATTTTTCTTTATTCATTTCTATGGATGTAAAAAAGCAGGTTGTGATGTTTTTCTTATATGCCATGCACATACTGTCTTTTAATAATCTGTTCAATAAAAAGGAAAAGAAAGAAAAAAAAGAATATATGAATAAATAAATACCATTAAATCCAAAAAAAAAAAAAAAAAAAAAAAAAAAAAAAAAAAAAAAAATATCGATTCATCAATGCATTGCAATTTTTTGCTTCTCAATTCAATATCGATTCATCAAATCCTATGAATTGATTCAGCCATCCAGGCCAGTGGCGGTGCTGTGGGCTACACTCTAGTGAGAGCGTTCAGTGTTGTACAAGTCGTGCTTTGGCAAAACAGCGTGATGATGGACAGCAGCTGCACTCCGTTCAAGCCTGATTCAAGGCTGTACCGCCAACATTAAGAGCCGACGTTTGGGCTCATTTTGCATTCCGCTGTAAGCCGGGAACTATGGAAGCTTGTTTCCGCCACAGAATGGAAAATAAAAAGGTAATTGTGACTTTTTACTCACAATTCTGACTTTTTTCTCACAATTGGGAGTTTACATCTTGCAATTCTGACTTTATTTCTTAGAACTGCGAGATATAAAGTCAGAATTGCGTGAAATAAAGTCAGAATTGCGAGATATAAAGTCACAATTGCGTGTTATAAAGTCAGAAATGCATGATATAAAGTCAGAATTGCGTGTTATAAAGTCAGAAATGCATGATATAAAGTCAGAATTGCGTGTTATAAAGTCAGAAATGCATGATATAAAGTCAGAATTGTGCGATAAAAAGTCAAAAATGCATGATATAAAGTCATAATTGTGAGATAAAAACTATTTTGAGAGGGAAAAAGGTTGGTCTTTTTTCCCCCTTAGAATTCGCGCCTGATAACTCGCAATTGCGAGTTTGATCAAAAGTGTGATCAGCTGTTAAGTGTTATTGTTTACAAAATTATTATTATAATACAATATTGCACTTTTTTGAGTATGCACATTTTGTGCTTCTGTTTCATTTCTTTTACAGCTTGAATGTATAGGAAGAAAGAAATATACTTTCTACTACTTAGTTACATGCACTTTAGAGGTGTTGTTAAAGCACTGTACAGTGCTTGTCACAGTTGTGTTTGTATTCAACACATACAATATTGTACAGTTTATTCTGCTGAATAAACCATGACAGGAAACAAACATGCTGGGGTCAATTTGTTCTTTAACATTGGTAATACTGCACACAAAATTTAAAAATATACTCAGGCACTTAATTACTTGTGTATTTACTTATTATTGAATCGATATTCGAAGCTAATAAGTCAATATTTAAATATGAAATTGAATCTAGAAGCCTCAAGAATTGAAATCGAATCGAATTGTGAAATACCTAACAATACCCAGCCCTAATTATCAGAGAAAAACAGGTTTGAAAACTTTCTGCGAGAACGTCCTTTTTACGAACAGTTTGAGTCATTTCAGCGGTAATGTGATTTGTCTCTCTTCGCAAAATGCGCAAATGGCTTCACATCAGCACATTGCGTCTGCACAGCTCAAAGTGAACTGCGATATAAGATTTCCACTGGTGTTGTGGGAATTAAAGGACAAAATTTTCACTTGCCCAATTAGGCCAGTGTTTCACCATCACTAAAGTTTATCATTTGCACGTGTTGTTTCTGATTGTTCATTTAAATTTCAATGTCAATTTCTGTGGTATTTCTTACCTATATCCTACTGTTAAACATACCTGGAAAACAAAGTGCCATTTATTTCATTTGTATCTTTATACATTTATTGTAGATATTGTATTTGTGTTGCTGCTTAAAATAAATTCCTTTTTTTAGTCTTTTTTTATTCAGTTCAAAGTTTGACATCAACCTTCCTTATGCTACCTGTAAGTTTTTGCAACAAAATTACCCCAAAGTAAAAACACAAATACATTTAGTGAACAAACATTTAGGTGATATAATTGTAATTCAATGAGACATTATAAATGTACAGTACAAAAAACATATTCATTGTAAGAATTGCTAAAAATTTCATTTTAAGATTAAATTTGAGAGAGTAATAGATAGGAAATCCTAATGTAAAAGGAAACAAGTACACACAACAAAACATGCAATATTCTCAAATAAAAAAAAAAACAGTTTAATAATTTTAAAAAATCTCTGATGACGGCTAAACAATAGGTCGCCAATATATTTTTTTAAAAACTCAATACATTTTTTTATACCGTCACTGATACCTAAATTTACGGTAGGCGTATTGCATTCACTTGAAGAAAAAAAATCTACTCTGTTTTTCTGAATTAATCAAGTTAACTTTTCATGAGAAATTTTTTTGCTCGTTTTTCTGAATTAACGAATTAATTTTTCATGAGAACATTTTTTTGCTCTGTTTTTCTGAATTAACGAGTTCATTTTTCATGAGAAAATTTTTTGCTCAGATTTTTCTGAATTAATGAGTTAATTTTTCATGAGAAAAAAGTTTTTGCTCTGTTTTTCTGAATTAACGACTAATTTTTCATTAGAAAAAAGTTTTTGCTCTGTTTTTCTGAATTAACGACTTAATTTTTCATGAGGAAAAAAGTTTTTTGCTCTGTTTTTCTGAATTAACGACTTAATTTTTCATGAGAAAAAAAGTTTTGCTCTGTTTTTCTGAATTAACGACTTATTTTTCATAAGAAAAAATTTTCATTCAGAAAAACAGAGCAAAAAAAAATTTCCATGAAAAATTTACTCATTAATTCAGAAAAACAGAGCAAAAAAAAAATTCTCATGAAAAATTAACTCGTTAATTCAGAAAACAGAGCAAAAACTTTTTTTCTCATGAAAAATTAACTCATTAATTCAGAAAAACAGAGCAAAAAAATTCTCATGAAAAAATTAACTCAGTTAATTCAGAAAAACAGAGCAAAAAACTTTTTTCTCATGAAAAATTAACTTCAATGTTAATTCAGAAAAACAAAGGAAAAAAATTTCTCATGAAAAATTAACTCGCTTAATTCAGAAAAACAGAGCAAAAAAAAATTCTCATGAAAAATGAATTCGTTAATTCAGAAAAACAGAGCAAAAAAAAATTTCTGCCAGTTATCAGACAGAATTTTAATATTGTGCATCTCAACTTTGGATAAAAGGGTAACGCTTCATTTTACAGTACAGTACTTACAGTGTACTTACAGTGTACTTACCTAGAAAGTACTGACTAATATAAGGTAAGTACATGGAACAGGGGTAGGTTTAGGGGTAGGTTCGAGGGTTAGTACTAGTTATTACCCAGTAATTGTAGTTAATACAATAAGTACATAGTATTTACATGGGTAACTGGACTGTAAAAAGGAAGCGTTACCGATAAAAGCATGCCAAAATGTGCAAATGTAAAGCATTCTTTGTTGTGTATTTGGTGAGAATTTCAAAACTCTGCCATTCCAAATTTGGCCCAAATAAACAATGATTTATGTGCAAGCATAAATGCCTTTCATTTAACACTAGAAAATACAATAGGCCTATATCAAATAGGGGTGGGGAAAAAAATCGATTCTCGATGCATCGCGATGCGGACGTGGACGATCCTGAATCGAATTCACAAATATCCCAAAATCGATTTTCCAAAAAAAAAAAAAAAAACTATATTATATATATCTTTATAAAAACGTAATATTGACGGAGCGCGAAAGACGGAAGTGCAGTGACCGGACCGTCTGACGCGTGCACATAACAGAGACGCGATGGCGCGCAAGGTCCAAACACCCTCCTTGTTAGGTTAAAAGCTGACGTGTGGAAATATTTTGGCTTCTGAAGTTGAAGAGGGAAAGGAACTGGGCAAGAGCCACGCTAGTTGTAAGCTTTGTATAATAAAACTAACGACGGAAACACGACAAATATGACAAGCCATATGACACGTTTCCAGCCATAAGAGGAAAAACACTCGGCTGTACCGGTCGTTGTAATATTAATTTACTACAAGTAAGTTAAAGTTATGCTCCTAGTTCAGGCACACGTTTATTTTCCTGTTGGTTCTTTGGAATGCTAATAAAATATATTGTACGTTAATTCATTTATGGGTCATTACTTTGTACATTTAAAGGAAAGTATTTATAGTCACACACACAAAAGATTCAGATAATCGATTTGTAACATTATAAATGTCTTCACTGTAACTTTTGATCAACTTAATTTAATTTATCCTTGATGAATAAAAGTATAGATTTCTTTTTTCTTTCTCCCAAAAAAATGTAAGAAAAATTCTTACCAACTCCAAACTTTTAAACTGTATTGTTTAATGTTACAAAAGCTTTCTATTTCAGATAAATGCTGTTCTTTTGAATTTCTGGGTGATTCTCTGAATTGGGTGCCCTTCAAGCCCCACAAACTTGCTTCAAAGATTTTCAATTGAAGGAAATCACAAAATGCATTTTAATGCTGTCAATTAATAGAACCAGGTGCCTTTGCATTATAATGCAACACAATTGTTCAAAAAATTATTTAAAGATAATGGGTTGCCTAAGTAGTAGACAACAAGCATGTTTGCATGTCTTCACTAACCATCATTACATTTTCATTGAATATCAAACAAATAAAAAGTGCAATTAATACCAAAATGATGCTGCTGCTAATATAATCATATGTTGGTCTAGTGTATTTTTGTTTACTGTTGTAAAATGGAAAATCAATAATCGCTAATAGAGAATCGTTAAAAATCGAAAATCGACTGTAATCGAATTGGGACTTCAATAATCGTAATCGAATCAGAATCGGGAAATCAGACAGATTAACCACCCCTAATATCAAATTGCAAGCCACCAACATTGTGCGAGAGGAGCAGTACAAGCCAGTACATCTAGCAACTGCAACCACTGACAGTTCACACCAAAACCTGCCAAGGAGGGTAAATACTATAGTCGGTGTTCATTCTGCTTAATCTTCTCATTTAATTAGCTTTCAGTCTGCTGTCTGAAAGAGGAAGTCAGGCATAAACACCTGCATACTGCTCTCTCAGTCACCACTGACCTTGGCAAGCTGCGTTTGAGAAATCAAGCAAAGGAGAAAGACACTGCAATGATTAATATGTGCTCTGCTTTTTGCTTTGGAAAAAGACTGAGCGCTATCATAAACTCAGTTATTAGGAGCATGCGATAAATTCATGGACTAGCCAAGCTTGACTTCCTGTCAGGCTCTTACAACAAAATGGATTCATGCACACTAATTCAGGTTCATTAGCATTTCTTGTGCAACACTGAAGAGGAATTTCTCCAGTCAGAGCTCGTCCTCTCATGGAAAATTGCCCCAGTGAGACAAGATGGACTGTGAACTAACAGATCCGGTCAATAGCAGAATGTGAGGCGCTGTCAATATGTCTGTCAGTGATAATGAGGTGCAGATCCCGTAGGAATCTCACACACAAAAATGTTTGTGAATGGTGAAATTTTGAATCACGTTACTTATTCTGAAACCTAAGAATAAAAATATTCTAAATGTTTAATGAAATCATTAAAAAACACAAATAGGTAACAATTTATTTAAATGTGAGGTATTTACACGTTACGCGTAATTACTATGGTAATAACAGAAACCCAAACATAACCCCTATAGTAATTTGAAGTTCATTACACAGTACTTTGTGTAATTACACTAACAATGTTCCCTAATAATAAAGTGTAACATTAAATTGTTCAAATATCAATTGACAAAGCTGTAAAAAAGGTTAACTGATGAATACTAAAAGATTGTAATCTAAATTCAAACAAAATAGATTATTTCACCTTTTGAAATTATCTATTACATCATTATGCGATTTCTGAACAATCACTGAATACTGGAGTAATGATGCTGAAAATTCTGTTTTTCATCACAGAAATAACTTAGCCTAGATTTTAAAATATATTAAAATAGAAAACAAATATTTTAAATTTTAATAATATTTCACAATTTTTTTGTATTTTTAATCAAATAAATGCATCCTTGGTGAGCATATGAGAATTATTTTAAAAACATCTTGCTGATCCCAAAGTTTTGAACGGCAGTGTAGGTCTAACAGTAGTTTTTAGGTACATAATTTGAATAATGTAATCAAATGTGAAATAATACTGCATATTTATCACTGTATACATTAAATATAGATGAATCTTTACTTACAAAAGTAATTCAGTTAATAGCAGTGAGTGATTACTTTTGTAGTTTGATTAACAGTCAAAAACACAGCAGCAGGTTTATTTTAGACTGATGTCCCTTTAAGACCGAATGCACGGACCCATAATAGCCCTACCCTACTGTACATGTGTTTTCCTTGTTTATGTTCATTAAGATATAGCTCCAGGAAACTTACCAAGAAGGACGTTTTACATAATTTTGTGTGATTTTGTCTGTTCAAGCGCAAGACGTGAAAGAGAATTCAATTCAATTCGTGTATGTCTGAGACAGCTTTCAGGGCAAGCACTTCAGATGTTTGTGTTCATGAAACTTCTTGATCTGCAAATGCCTGTAATACATGGAACCACTCGTTATAAATCATGTAACAGTTCATGATTTACTTAAATTATTTAGTTTTAATCCAAATTATGCATGTGTGCCAAGTAGGGGTGTGTAAAAAAATAATAAAAAAAATAAAAAAAATCGATTCACATTTGTAACGCGATTCAAGCTTTACCAACTCAAATTTTATTTTATTTTTTTTTGCCGTAAATGCCGTGCATAAAAATGAAATGAGTTTAGCTCGCCATTCCCATAGATGGCGCTGCGTTGAATTCACACTGACGCCTGCACACTCATGTCATAACCAAAATAAGAAGTGCAGCAGAAGTAAGTCGGTGCAAACACTGGCAAACCTCACAGAAAGAATTATTCAACCAGCTCCATCCTTATTGAAGGCGAGAGTTTGGGCACATTTTGGCTTTTCTAACCTCGAGGGAAAGACGGAACTTGATAGGAATCATATTATATGAAGGCTTTGCAAAGCAAAAGTATTTTGGAAACACCACAAACGTGAGAAATCACATGGTACGCCATCACCCTTAGATTAACATTAAAGACGCAGACGCTGCCGGAGACATACAGCGGAGTGTGCTCACTCCAGAACACGTAGACCAGCTTCTGTTTCTGCAAAAGAATTTACACATTCCAGCCAGAGGTGGACTATGAACTGGTTACACACACACCTAAATGTTGATCCATTATGTGATTCTGACACATCACAATAGTTCTGTTGAATGGACTGTAGTTGTCACCACAAAAAAAAGAAAGGGCCTAATTTTAGGAAGTTCAATGCAGTCGAGTTCACATACTACTTACACTTAGGGGGTGTTTACACCAGGTCACTTCATGCTTTTTTGTGATCGGATAGTTATCTGATCGTGAAAAGACCAGGTGTAAATGCCCTCCGAAATGCATTCGAGACGGATTTGAATCCGATCGCTCAAACCACTTGAGGACGTGGTCTGGACCGCATTCCAGACGAAACTGGACAAGTGTAAATGCATCTGGTTGTGGAAACCACATATGCAAATTTTACTCCTCCCAAAAATGCTACAAAATAAACGTGTGAGAGCGTGTTATGAGGCTATGTCATGTTATAGTTCAGATACGACGACACTACTGAAACACGCATTACCGCAGCCGAGCATCGATTCATAGAACCAACGTGCGAACTAGGGTTGTAACGGTATGAGATTTTCACGGTATGATAATCGTCTCAGAAAATATCACGGTTTCACGGTTTCACGGTATACGATATTAAACTATCATTATTATAATCATCATCAGCTACAATGGCCCTTAAATTAATAAAAAAGATATGTTTTTTGGTTGAACATGGTTTATTGTAACAAGTTTTTTTTAATAGAGTTATGAAATGTATATTTATTTCCTCAGAAATTCTGGGTTGTCTGAAATAACTGGTCTGGATTCTGTGATTGAATACAAAATGTATTTTTGAAAATGCAATCAGATAAAATGTAACAACTTTAGTTTGTCTACACAAGAGAGGTTTACTAAATTAAAACATGGACAAAAAAATTATACACAATAGTAATATATTTTAGTCATTATTTTAGTCCTAGACTAAACCAAACTTTTTTTTACAGGTTGTACTGAACACCTATGAGTTTCATTCAGTGTATTTGATGATTATTCTTTTAAAAAACAATTATAAAGTGCACATTAAGTGTTCTCTGTCTGTATATGTTCATGTGTTCACGTCTTCACATAGTGGGTGAGACAGCTTTAACACTAGAACGGCCATAACGGTCATTTTGACCGTTTTGAATTTTATATCTACAATAACTTTGTTGAAAAAAATAATTAAATCCTGCTGGTACCTGACTTTTCCTAAAATTGTCTGTATTTTCATTTAAAATGCTTTTCATATAAATTAAGTTACGTAAACGTAAGGCAAAACAAAAAATGAACATATTTACCTATTTCGGCCATAGACGGTCATATTGACCGCACTGAATTTCGCTGTATTTTTTTGTTAAATATCCCGCGGTTGATCGTGGTCTCTCTCAACTGTCAACAGAGGTCCGTCCGGTCACAGCGGTGTTTGCTATATAATAATTTCTACATTAGTTGTTGATCAGAAATAAAACCGGACTACAGGATGCCCTGGATATGCTTCAGAACTTGACGAGTGATGATTCGGATGCAGGGGAACAATCGGAGGTGGAAAGTGAAAGCGACGTTTCCTGGGTGCAAGTTAACATTTCCTCCTCCATCAGACACGGCCGATCCAGATGTTCCGTTCATGTCGGATGATCCTGCGAGTTCCGCTGCCCTGTCCTGCGCTGTTTGTTTTGCTGCATGGACTGTTCACTAGTTCTGCAAGTCCTATTATTATTATTAGCCTATTTATTATCATTATCATTATAATATTATTATTATCGTCTCGTTTTCGTCTTTGAAAAAATGTGGTTGACGAAAATAATTTAATCATTTAACAACGAAATAAACACTGTTTTGAATCTAACGGTCAAAATGACCGCTTGTGGCCGTTCTAGTAGTTTTGGAATTCTGGCACTTCTAGTGTTAAAAACCATGTGCGTCATGCGTACTTGAGAGTGTACTAGATCTACGAAACGGCGCTGCTCATTCATACAGAGACGCGCTGAATATAGAAGGGGCTTGCACACGAGTCTTTTTGCGTTGTATATTCACAGACACGCACATCGCGATTTGATTTAGGCTACTGCAGCTATATTTTGATTTATTCATCCATCTATCTTTTAAATCGCGCATTTTACGTGGCATATCTGTATTGTAACACAGAAAGACGGGTGTGCGTCTTTTGACAGACCGGGATTCCCTCAGCATGACAGAAATAATATGGCCTTAAGTTATAAAAGTTATGAATAACCTTTATCTTCACGGAGGGATGGTGTTCCTGAATATGGGAGAACATGTTCGACGTGTTTCCTGCTTTTGCAGCCACTCTTCGTCCACATATCTTGCAAATTGGATATCCATCTTCAAGGACAACACCACGATCGTTTTTCGGATATCCAAAATATTCCCATACTACAGATTTTATTTATTTTTTCGGCGGGAGATAGAGATTCGCAGCCTCTGTCTCTGACATTTTCAGCGCTGTACAGGTATGGAGTGTAAGCAGTCAAGCTGAAAGAAGTTGCATGCGGCAGTGCAGGTGAATTCTGTTGTTTTTTTTTTTTTTTACCGCGGATAAGTAAATGTGCACGATATGATAATCGTACATGTCAATATTACGATAAAGCCGCCATACCGTAGTACACGTTACAACCCTCAGTGCGAACCATCGGAAATCGAAAGTGAAAGTAAGTCGCAGACGCTTAACACACAATCATCTTCATTAAAAGGAAAGAAGCGAAATGATCTTACCAGGGCTGTTGCCGCTCTTTCTTATTGCAGTCTTTGATTTTGAAATTAGCCGATGATCAATAAAATGCAGCTCATATTTCGGTGACGTGCACTCCATTAAATCTGCATATAGCTAGCGTGGGAATTGAAGATCGGATTTATATCCATTTTGCAAAAACACATTTATGTGACCAGGTGTAAATGGAATCGTTTTGACAAATCAGATAGCTATCCAATCTGAGAAAACGCATGAAGTGGCCAGGTGTAAACAGCCCCCGTAACTCTGAAAACTTTTTTCTCACACAGTAATTTTTATTTTGGGGGGAACTATCCACGATACATATTGTTGCATTTTTCGGTATATTGTTGGCACAATATATTGTTACACCCCTAATTTCAACAGTCAATCTGGTAGCTGGAGTACTCAAAGGACAACTCCGGAGCAAATGAACGTCCCTACATGCAAACCAAAGCATTGAGAACTTTGTAAGTGTACGGACACTTCAATAAGAAGATATTTTATAAAGACAGTCCACTTCACGTAAACAGGCAGGAGCCATCTTAGAAATCAATCTCGACCAGTCAAACCACGAACGCCATTCATACAGTTCAGCTCACTTAGCACGGCTTTTGTGGTTCGAGACTGTTTTCCAAAGATGGCTCCTGCCTGTGTACGCGAAGTGGACTGTTATTTATTAAACTATATATATATATAAAGCTGTTTTTTGTTGTTGGATTACTTTTACATAATTATGAGTTTGTCCGCAAACTGCAGTGTGTACACTAGAGCCCGACCAATAAAGGATTTTGAAGGCCGATACCGATACAAATATTTTTTGGTTTTAAAATCCGATATGCCGATATATCGGCCGATATATATATATTTTTTAAACGCGCAATAAAACATTAACAGATTTCCCAAAACGTTAGTTATTTGTAGTTATTTATGAGTTTTAACTAAAACATTATGATCATGAATTTTTAAAAGAAACTTGTTTCTTTTATTGTTTTAACAGAAAAGACTGATGATAGTGGCATTGTGGCTTTGTGATTAGTGGCTTTGTGATTAGCTAGTCTATGAGCCACAATTTAGCAATGGATGGCGTCATACTGCAAAGTGTAAAACATACATTTTCAATATAACAGGCCAAGAAGAGATGATTAGTCTCATTGCTATAACTGTCACGCACTATTAAAGAAATACTTCAGTCACTATGTCAAAAGTTAAAAGGACAGTCAGTCAACTACACTGTAACAATGTAACTTAATTATTACTAACTAATTCTGCGTCTGATGGGGATGTTCTTTTAATTGTTATTCAAGCAATGTATGTATCGTGACCAACTGAACGAGTCAGGGCCAACAGGGACGGTGTAGAGTGCCCTCTGGTGGACAAACTATACAACTCCAACACTCATGACATGGTTCAAGCGTGTTTTGTCCATTTTCATTTTTTTATTTTTGAAATATTCATTTATCGACCATTATAACTGCCGATACCGATAATTTGGAAAATGCCTAATATCGGCCAATAATATCGGCATGCCGATATATCGGTCTAGCTCTAGTGTACACAACAACCCTATTATGGTAAAATAAACTTTTCAGGAATATTCAGGAATGCTATACATTGTGACATCAATGTAACAGGCCCACAACTGACTGCCCCATAAGCTCCTCCCCTTTTTGCAGAATTGAGTTCTCTTTCACCTGTTCGTGCAATTGAATGGTTTAAAATCACTTGAAGGTTTAAATCGCCGATTCGCCAAGTTTCACACATACTCCGTGTGCAGTGCGTATGCGGTACAGGAGCAGCATGCGCAATAGCGCTAACCTGTTAACATGGGCACGGAAAAAAATATGCACAGCACACGCACTGCAAGCGGAGTTAACGGGTGTTAGAAACGCATGCAAATGGTGAACTTGAACTATTATGGTTAAACTTTATAACTAACCTGCGAATCACATGCATGCTAAACCACAGGGCCTGGTCCTAAGAAAATTAAGGATCAACAACAATCGTTACACCACTAAATTATTTACAATAAACACTTCAATATTCAATTAAAAATTAAGATTGTCTTCTTTGAGATCATAGTTTCTTTAATGGACAATGCCAATATTGATAAAAAATATGAAATATAGTCCTTTGACTAGTTGTAACATTGAAGGAAACATCCCTTCTTTGGTTAAACATCCCATCTGGATTTATAAATATATTCACAAAAAGCTATTTTTGAGAGACAGCCAAGTTTCTAGATAGTTGCCCCCTGTCTAAACTTGTGACAAACATTGTGTAAGAAGATAGGGTACATTTCTTTTACCACAAATGGTAAACCAGCAATTCCAAGTGGCCATTTCAAGATGTGGAACACTTCATAAAATGGAAAGCAAGTATTGAGAGCAACCACTCTGCCAATACTGCACTTTAGAGTAGCATTAGTGCATTGCTTCTGTTTAACAAACGGAGGCATAACATCCTCCACGTAAATCATTAACTTCCACAATCAAGGGCGCCATAAGAAAGCGTATGCCCTGCCAGTGCTGTAGTAAGACAAGAACAGAGGAGTTTATGACTCCTGGAAAGTGGGTCATACTATGGCTCAGTCATAGTGATGGGATGTGAGGTGGCACCTGCTAGTGACGGGTTGCACGAGGACAGTGGCGGTCTTTACAGGAGCAGACACACTGGGGTGTAATCTCATTACTGACGTCAACCCAACACCCAGGACAGAGAATCTACTCACGGTGAAGGCCAACCGCAACCAACAAGACCAGGAAGAGCCCGAAAGGGGGCATCCCATCTCCTGCAGTCCTGTTTACACTTTACACTGACCTCAACTAGGAAGATGGTGACTAAAAAAACAACACTGTCAGACTGAGCATCACCCTTATGCAAATGGTAATAGCAACAATAAATGAAGCATAAATGTAAGAACATCAACTGGAATCAATGTCCCCAGACTTTATAAATGGAAACATTTGCATTGCCTTTGAAACCAAAGTCCAAGATTTACATTTATCAGCAATATGTTATATGTAGTACATGAATTTCTACAGTCTCTAAATTATTAACATGACCAAAACTTGGATGGAAAACCTGTTGTACCCAATTTTCAATATGCCTTCCATCGTCTGACTGATAGTCTATTGTTTTTTAGCAGACCTTTTAGTATATGATTTTTATAAAGAGTGTGCAAATACACACTAAATAAATATACTGTTATTAATATTTAAAGGTGATCGTACTGGGGTGAAGCATTAGGTTAGGTGTACTTGATTATCAATATTTATTTGTTTATTTATTAGAAAAATCACGTCTGAATGAGTTAATCATGGCCCATCAAGCTGTTGATTAAGGTATATTTGAACATCTATCAATCATCATTGTATTGCATTATATTATATTAAATACTCCCCCCAACAAGTAGTATAGTTCAAACAACAAGGGCAGGAATTCCAAGAGCAAATGTCACTGCAGCAATTTTGACAATAGCCTGAAGTCAGCTGGGTGATTAAGGCAAATGTAATAACAGATTAACAGCTCTTAAAGGGACACGCACTGATTTATATTCCCAAATGCACTCAATCCACCCAAATTCATCAACTTACCCCATTCCAAAAAGTCCGTCACGTGTTTTTCCCGTTTTAAGGGCGAGTTGCTGCACTCGTTGTATAAACATATGAGAATATCCAGCAGTGTCTCCACACTCAGTGACTTCTCGTTCTTCTGATGGCCATCCACCAGCAACTGCTCCAACTTCTTCAGGCGCACCTTCGCAGACATTTTCTACCAATTTAGCGGCCTGGCTACCACTACCACAGCCAGAAAATCTAAAATAACCCTGGTCGATATGAATATAACGGGGATTAGCGCTATAAATATATACAAATGGGATTTATCTGGCTGATATGTGTGGAGATCTGAAGTCCCAGTCTCCAACTGCTAGCCAGCCATCCAGCTAGCCAGCTAGCAAAATGTGCCCAACATTGTGCTCAGATAAACGAAGACCTAATGCGCCTAACCCTGTTGTTGTCCGCTGGTTCCCACCGTTTCCACCCCCCTGCTCACTCCCGAGGCCCTGTCGGCTCCATTTGCCTTAATCCGGACAAATCTGTACTTTCCACTTTGCGGGATGTGTCGGGGCTTTTCTCCCGTCGAATCTCAGGATGACTGGACGCTCATTCCGCTTTGCTGTATATCTTCAATAATAAATTCCCTAATGAAGAACTGCACACTTCTTTACCCTACATAAATACGCCCTTCAAATACTGGGAGTGGGTGCTTTTCCTAAGTAGGCGAATCCTTGCGTGTAAATAGGCGCTAGCCGGTCTGCTTCTCCCTGAAGCCGAATATGGCTGCATTCGTGTTCAGCCTTGTCTAGCGCTCCCGAATGAAGAATCCAGACCGGGATCCCGGAGCCCCGCCCATCGCACCGGAAACGCTGGGGATGTATGACGCCATTGTTTGATTGACAACCGGGAGGCAGCTAGCAAATATGGAGATAGGATTGTGTCTCATGCGAAAAAATAAAAAAAAAAAATTGAGAAAAAAAGTTATCCCACTGATAGCAAAAAAGGATTTCGTGAGAGAAAAAAATATTTGAGAGAAAGTTTTCATACCAATAGCAAAAAATAATAACATTTGAGACTTTTAATAACATAACATTTTAATAACATAACATTTTAATAACATTAATAACATTAAAAACTTTTGAGAGAAAGTATTTTCTCATAGAATATAAAAAAATTATAAATTTGAAATGTTTAAAAGTAGTTCTGAGAAAAAAAATCTCTCTCAAAATACTTTGAAAAAAAATCTCAAATATAGGCTAGATGTTTGTGCCTGAGACAGTGGTGTCCATTCCGGAGATGTTGGTGTTGGTGTCCGTGCCAGAGATGTTTGGAGCTAGGATTTTGTCTTTATTACATGCGAGAAAATAAAATTATCTGAGAGAGAAAAAATATATATTTGAGAGAAAAAGTTTTCATACCAATAGCAAAAAAATAATAATAGTTAAGACTAAAAAGTATTAAGAGAAAGTATTTTCTCAGTATCCATTTTTTTTTTTCGCATGTAATAAAGACACAATCCTAGCCCCATACTAGCACTGACCTCATCAGGAGCTCGGATGCATTGAAAGCAGACTCTCATTGAAATTAACGGGAATTTAGAGATTACAAGTTTCAGCAATTACAATGTTCTTATGTGTTCTTAAAATCTATATCCTGCTATGTATATTTTAATATAATGTATTAATATTAATCATTTTTAATATAATATGATGAATAATATTATATAGGCTAATAATTAATTAGATACATATTTAAATATTTAATATTTTAGAATATTACAACAACTTTTTAATGCATATATTAACATATGTATTTATAAATATATTCACAAAAAGGTATTTTTGAGAGATGGTTGTCTAACCTTGTGATAAACAAGCTTAAGTGTGTTTTTACACACAGTCCAGGTTTCCAATGTTCAGGTTCTAGTATAGGTTATGAGCCATTCTGATAATATGAATAATACTGTGCTATATTTTTTTACATTTTGGGTTTTAAAGTTTAAACGCAAAGGTTTGCACATCAGTCAACAAGACAATCAGTAAAGTTAATTAATAAACATTTGACAATAATGAAAATACCTTTTTTCTGAATAATTTTAAAATAGGCCTACCTGCTTTCTGAAAATACCTCATTTACATACACACCCACACTGATTTATTTGTAAATCATGTTTTCAGTAGGCTATTCTAGCTCCACAAATAGATTAACTCATTGTTAAGGTGTCATCTCGTGGAAATGTACTGTGGTCAAAAGATACAAAAATGTGCTGACAATAATGTTCCAAGCATCTGCAGTGTAAGAGTCACACATATGACATCTCGATAGCCTCTTATAGCAATAACATTTACTGGTAACACTTTACAATAAGGTTCATTAGTTACTACATTAGTTAACATTAACAAAGAATGAACAATACTTCTTCAGCATTTGTTAATCTTTGGTAATGTTAATTTTAACATTTACTAATACTTTATTAAAATCTTGTTAACATTAGTTAATGCACTGTGAACTAACATGAACAACAATGAACAGCTAGATTTGTATTAATTAGCGTTAACAAAGAATAACAAATACAGTAACAAATGGTTAGTTCATGTTAGTTAATGCATGAACAAATGTTTAATAAATGAACCTTATTGTAAAGTGTTACCCATTTACTTAATCGCAGATTATAATTGCCTGCTCATTCACTAAGCCATTAGTCAGTGACCTTTTCACTGCCACTGCAGTCTGCTTCCCTGATCCAAGAACATTATTTATGATCAAAATTACACTATTATAGTTATTTATTCATTTGTTGATTGGGTTGTGCAAATGGTACTCTACAAGGTGCATATAGTTAATATGAACTAAGAATCTTCAGCATTTATTAGTTAAAATGAATTTCAACATTTGTTAACATTAATGCATGAACTAACATGAACAAACAATGAACAGCTGTATTTTTATTGACTAACATTAACAAATATGAATAAATACTGTAACAAATGTGTGGCTCATTGTTAGTTCATGTTAGTTAATGTTAACTAATGAACCTTAGTAGAAAATGTTACCATGCAAATAATATATACATATTCATTTAGCCATTCAAACCTAGCTGTAAAATATAAGTCACATCCTGATCTTGGCAAGTTATATCGTTACTGAGTCAACATACTTTGTTGATCCTGGAACAACATTCCTGTCTGAAAATTGAATTAAACCCCTAATCCTTAGAGAGAAATGATAGGTGAATAACACTGATGTAAAAGCACATAGCTCTGGTTGTAAACTTAACTTAAGACATAAACTTTATACTTGTCCCACAAATCTGATTGGCTGATTGGAATGTCATAGGATCAAGTTTATCCAGGAACATACACTCACCGGCCACTTTATTAGGTACACCTGTCCAACTGCTTGTTAACACTTAATTTCTAAGCAGCCAATCACATGGCGGCAACTCAGTGCATTTAGGCATGTAGACATGGTCAAGACAATCTCCTGCAGTTCAAACCGAGCATCAGTATGGGGAAGAAAGGTGATTTGAGTGACTTTGAACGTGGTATGATTGTTGGTGCCAGAAGGGCTGGTCTGAGTATTTCAGAAACTGCTAATCTACTGGGATTTTCACGCACAACCATCTCTAGGGTTTACAGAGAATGGTCCGAAAAAGAAAAACATCCAGTGAGCGGCAGTTCTGTGGGCGGAAATGCCTTGTTGATGCCAGAGGTCAGAGGAGAATGGCCAGGCTGGTTCGGAGCTGATGAAGGGCAACAGTGACTCAAATAACCACCTGTTACAACCAAGGTGGGCAGAAGAGCGTCTCTGAACGCACAGTACGTCAAACTTTGAGGCAGATGGGCTACAGCAGCAGAAGACCACACCGGGTGCCACTCCTTTCAGCTAAGAACAGGAAACTGAGGCTACAATTTGCGCAAGCTCATCGAAATTGGACAATAGAAGATTGGAAAAACGTTGCCTGGTCTGATGAGTCTCGATTTCTGCTGCGACATTCGGATGGTAGGGTCAGAATTTGGCGTCTACAACATGAAAGCATGGATCCATCCTGCCTTGTATCAACGGTTCAGGCTGTTGGTGGTGGTGTCATGGTGTGGGGAATATTCTCTTGGCACTCTTTGGGCCCCTTGGTACCAATTGAGCATTGTTGCAACGCCACAGCCTACCTGAGTATTGTTGCTGACCATGTCCATCCCTTTATGACCACAATGTACCCAACTTCTGATGGCTACTTTCAGCAGGATAATGCGCCATGTCATAAAGCTGGAATCATCTCAGACTGGTTTCTTGAACATGACAATGAGTTCGCTGTACTCAAATGGCCTCCACAGTCACCAGATCTCAATCCAATAGAGCATCGACTTTGGGATGTGGTGGAACAGGAAGATTCGCATCATGGATGTGCAGCCGACAAATCTGCGGCAACTGTGTGATGCCATCATGTCAATATGGACCAAACTCCCTGAGGAATGCTTCCAGCACCTTGTTGAATCTATGCCACAAAGAATTGAGGCAGTTCTGAAGGCAAAAGGGGGTCCAACCTGTTACTAGCATGGGATACCTAATAAAGTGGCCGGTGAGTGTATGTTGCACTTGGTGAAATCAGTTTCTGCCACCAAATGAGCATCCTACTGTCAATTCTTTGAAAACATTGACCTCTGGTGGTGAGACTGAGTGGCCCTTTTATCACTCTCTAGTCTACAGTCTTAACACCTCCTATTGAGTTTTTTTTTTCTCTTCCAGACAGCTCTGGAAGACAGAATTGTGTTAGTGGCTGTTTAATATTTTATAAGCACAGGGCTTCAAATCTCTGTGGGAGCTTGCAAGTGTCAGGACGGATTATTTTGACTGCCTCAAGTGTAATTTCTGCCTTTTTCCTACATTTCGGTGCCCTGGGGTGTTTTTGGGGGACACACAGAGTTAGGAAAAAATGAAACCCTGAAGAGATTATTTGAAGTCTTGCTTTTCCCCTCTTTCTGGTCTGTCGTTTTTTCCCAATCCGTTCTGACTGATGGAAGGTGGGGGGAAATAGACACCATGCTACACTCATTCACTGATTCTTAGATGTCACGCTTTAGCTCGCCTTGCATTCCTCTCCTTCTGAAGCCTAACAGCTTCTGTTGCCAAGTGATAAGGATTCACAGAGGGAAGCACCCCTCTATTATATAAAAAAGTCGAAGTAAGTTAATGTTGTTTTTATGTGTCACACTGGAACTGTCCGGGTTTAGAATATAAACTGTCATATTGCATTGAACATGTAAGACATGCTAATTTTCCCATGTCTTTGTTACATTGATTGTGCAGCAGAGGGAGCACCAGGCCTTCGCATCTGCTCTCTGCACAAGCAGTGTGACGGATTCATTCATTCATGTTCTGGGATTGCCCACCACCAATGACTGCATCTGGCACAGCAGCTTGGGCATCATTCATACATCAAAGCTTAAACTGGCCTTTAAAAAACATGAGTTGGTTAAGGCCTTAATGGAGATTTTTTTCATTCACCATTAATGAAAAATTGTAATTGTTCCTTAAACAATGTATTGCAAATGCATTTTTAACATGATGCGGATTCGCTTTAAAAGCATGCATGATTATTATAACAGTTTAAAGGAGTAGTTCAATTAAAAAAAAAAAACTTTTGCTGATAATTTACTCACCCCATGGCATCCAAGATATCCCTGTCATCTTTTCTTCAGTCGAAAAGAAATTAAGGTTTTTGATGAAAACATTCCAGGATTTTTCTCCATATAATGAACTTCAATGGGAACCAAACACTTCAAGGTCCAAAAGATAGTTTCAGAGCAAACTGCAAACTGTTCAAAGGGCTTTAAATGATTTCAGAAGAAGAATAAGGTTCACAAGCGAAACGATCGCTCATTAAAAGTTTAAGTTTTATAAGCTCAAATGGTCGCCTTGCTCTGTTCTGTGATGCGCGTTCATGACTCTCCTGTTCGAACTCATTCATCAAAATTAATAAATCTTTATTTGTGTCATTTGGTTCATTCAACGAACGAAATGAACGAGTTGACTCAGGAAAAGATTAGTTCATTTTGATGAACGAATTCGAATAGGAGAGTCACGAACGCGCATCACAGAACAGAGCAAGACGATCATTTGAGCTTATAAAACTTAAACTTTGTTATATATTTTTTTAAATGACCTATTGTTTCGCTTGATAAGACCCTTATTCATCGTCTGAAATCATTTAAAGCCCTTTGAAAAGTTTGCAGTTTGCACTGAAACTGTTTTTTGGACCTTGAACCGTTTGGTTCCCATTGAAGTCCATTATATGAGAAAAATCCTGGAATATTTTCATCAAAAACCTTAATTTCTTTTCTTTCTTTATTTGGCAGACACCTGTCATACTGTGCAATTAAAGTGTAGTCCATACATTTTTGAAATACATGAAAAGTGTTTACTGGGAAATAAATGATTGTTGATAGCACCATGTTCTATACAGTTAAATTTCATGACATCTAATTATTCTTGTGTTTTAAAGTCCCCTTGTGTTGAAAATCAAGCATGTCTATGTGGTGTTTTTAATATGCTTTAAGACAAACCATGTGCAAATGCATATGTCAGCACCAGTATGTTATGCTAAGTACTTTTTCCTTCTTAAAACTGCAGTGAACCAAAGACAGTCTCAGAAAAGCATTTTGAAATCACTGGTGTTTCTGATATTATAAAATACCTTGTAACCAATCAGGTCAACCTGTGATCGTCAACGAGTGGATCTCTGAACTGGTGCGAGTGAGCGGAGGTGGGGCTAATTTGCATATTCATATAATGAGGCAAGGGTCTAGCTAGCGCTACATTCAAGCTATTTTAAGGCATGAATAATTTTTAAGAAAAAAAAACTTTTACTATGTAATTTTGGTGATTAAAAAAGTTTTAAGGGATACAATTACTGACTACAGGGGGGACTTTAAAAATAATAGCAGGAAAAGTTTGATCCCTTTGGCAAAGTCGTCTAAGTCGTTGTTTTTGTACCTTTCCATATTAGCTTTTGAACTTTCACCATAAAAAGAATGCTAATGACTTTACTTTTTGTAAAGGTCTGGATAATGGATTTATAAATATATAATTATAACTAGATATTAGATAGTTGCCACCTGTCCAAACTTTTTCACCAACAGATAACAGTACTTTAAATATTTAGATTGTTGGCTTCATTATAAAGTAAAAAAAAAATAATAATGAGATCAAATTTTAGTTTTATAAAGAAATTCATGTCACAATTTATTACTTTAATGCCACATGAAAGTAAAGTGCTTTGAAATGTTGATTGTAAGCATATAAAGTATTAGGCTATATGTACTAGGCTGTGAATATGATTATGCAAATTATTATTCCAGTTATATACACTACCGGTCAAAAGTTTAGGGTCGGTAAGATTTTTTATGTTTTTAAAAGAAGTCTCTTCTGCTCACCAAGGCTGCAATTTTTTGATAAAAAATACACAAAAAACACAGTAATATTGTGAAATATTATGACAATTTAAAAAGACTTTTTTATGTTAATATATATTAAAATGTAATTTATTCCTCTGAAAAAAGCTGAATTTTCAGCATCATTACTCCAGTCTTCAGTGTCACATGATCCTTCACAAATCACTCTAATATGATGATTTTATACTCCAAAAACATGTATGATTATTATCCATGTTGAAAACAGTTTTTTACATTTTTATTTCAGGATTCTTTGATGAATAGAAAGTTCAAAGAACAGCATTTATTTAATTAGTAATCTTTTCTAACATTATAAATGTCTTTACTGTAACTTTTGATCAATGTAACTCATCCTTGATGAATAGAAGTATTTGATTTCTTATTTATTTCCCCCAAAAATAAAATACAAATTCTTACTGACCCCAAACTTTTTAAAGGGTAGTGTTTAATGTAACAAAAGCTTTCATTTCAGATAAAAGCTGTTCTTTTGAACTTTCTATTCATCAAAGAATCCTGAAATAAAAATGTAAAAAACTGTTTTCAACATGGATAATAATCATACATGTTTTTGGAGCATAAAATCATCATATTAGAGTGATTTGTAAAGGATCATGTGACACTGAAGACTGGAGTAATGATGCTGAAAATTCAGCTTTTTTAGAGGAATAAATTAATATTATTAACATAAAAAAAGTCATTTTAAATTATCATAATATTTCACAATATTACTGTGTTTTTTGTGTATTCTTTATCAAAAAATTGCAGCCTTGGTGAGCAGAAGAGACTTCTTTTAAAAACATAAAAAATCTTACCGAACCTAGAACTGTTTTTGAGCAATAGTGTATAATCTTGAAGAGATGCCACTCAGCACACCAATAAGATTTATATTAATTCTTCAATCAAACATTATAATCTGATGTTAGAGATACCTCTCTTCAGTTCGAGGTCATCAGGAAATTGAAAGAAAATTTCAGTTCATTACTTATTTTCCTCCAGAGGTGCTTTCAATCTGAGTCTTCCACAAAAGCTGAGGGAGAGTAGGCAGATGCATGAAGTGCTAATTGGTTGAATGAATAGAGAATGCCAGAAAGCAGGTCTGAAGTGAATTTCATACGAGATGGCAAGATTACTGAAAGGTCACTCTATTACACTTCTCCTCCACATACACAGAGTTAGAGCTCTTCATTCCAAGACACAGCAGTCATATAACAGAGTGAAGAGGGAGAAGCTCTACATTTCAGCTTATGCGAGAAAGTCTGGGAGTCGGTTTCACTGTCCCAAGCCTGAAACTCTTGAACTTGCTTTGAAAATTGCATTTCAGATTGTATTTGGTGTGAGACTGAGAACAGGTTGTGGTCTTTTTGATGAGAATTAAATGTCAGAGATACAGTGGGCCCAAAAATATTTGAATACTTAAAATTGTGGAGCTGTCTTTGCACTTTGTAACAAAATCTTAACCAATTTATTTAGAGCCGATAAAAGCACATTTTCAAGCAAAAAAACAAAACAAAACAAAAAACCTTTTCTTGTAAAATTAGCTATTTGTTAAACGCTGTTAAGAACCTCATACTTCAATGACTAATATTGACACATCAACCCGAATGTCACGACCAAGTCGTACGACCAAACACACGGAATGATTGAAAAAGTGGCTAATTCGTAACAATTCATACAACCTTGCACTGTCAGAACATCGATGTTTTGCTAAATTTACATATTTTACGATTGGCTAATTTGCATGAATTTCGTAAATCGAATGACCTACCCCTTACCCCGCCCCTAAACCTAACCATCACGTGGGTTTAGCACAAATCGTATCAGAATTTAATATCAGTGAGGTTGAAAGAATTACTACGAATTAGACACTTTTTAATCATCTGTAGAATTTGATCAAAATCTGGGCGTGAGATATAGTGTTGGACACATTGCTAAAAGTTAATTGAAAAAACTAGCCAAGAAAGAGAAAATGTCATTTTTAGCTGACAATTTGTTGACAAATTTTTATAACACAACAATATTCCTATATTTTAAGTGTAACTTGAGTGTACAAAGGCATCCAAAATACTTTTGATCATAACTCAAATTCTTTTATCTTTAGTGCAGGAATACATGATCATTGCACTGAACCTACACGGACTCTTTCTGTTTAAAAATTAACATCCACAGAGGTATATGTGTCAAAATGGATACCTTTCCTTGTCAAGTTACAGAGCCACTGGAAAATTCTGCCTGCCAAGAGGCTGAAGGTCTGGGTTTTAACTGGATCCTGAGCTGTGAGATGATCGCCCAAAGCATCTATATGAACAGCAGCATCCTCTTTCACTCGCCATTAGCTGTGACATCATCAACACTATCAGGGTTGAGCCAATAGGAATTTGAGGTGCTGTAACCTCTGACATTTAACTTCTCTGCCTGTTTTCGCATCACGCTGTGTAATGTGACACAGAAATGCCAGCACATAAGGTACCAGTGTGTGTGTGAACTCCAGAAGCTCTTGACTTTCTACATCACAAAAGTCCTTGCAACCTGGTTTAAATAGCCACTCACTCATAGTACATTTTAAGACTGTTTCTCTTATAGAGTTTCTTATTATTATTACAATTATTTAAAAATGATTAAATGATTTTATGGTCAGGTTAGATTGATAATGGTTTTATAAAAACCATTATGGCAACTCGTGACGTATTTGAATAGTTCAATTTATTGAAAAGGTGCAATTTAATATCTCATTAGCTGAGTCTCAATTCAGAGGCTGTGTCCCACGCCACTGCTCTTTATTATATACAAAAATGGGACCATGGTGAACATATTAGACAGTTTGTGAACCCTGTTTTGTTTTTGAAATTGACTATAGCTTTCTTAAAGGGGTCATGAACTGGCTTTTAAATTTTATTGTATTGTTGTCTGAGGTTAACTTATGATGTTCGCTTGGCTTTTTGCATTTAAAAACATCAAACTGAATAAGTAATAGGCTATTTTCTACACTAGTTTTGAGCTTATCTGAAAACGCTTGGTTTTTATGGGCGTCTCGCACTGAAGACTTGGAAGTAAACGCCCACTGCTGTGAGTGGATAACAGTTTTGCACATTATAATGAGTTTCAACTCACCCATCGGATGCACTTGGGGAAATTGTTTTGAAAACGTTCAATGTTGTAAAATGGTAACGCAGAATTATCTCCGCCCATTCATGTTCTACCCAGAAGTCTGTGTGTGGCACAATTCCTGTCAGCACCGTTCTTTACTCTTAATCGGTCTGCAAAACCAGTCTTGTTTACAAAACAATCATCAGTGAAATGAAGCAAACAGACGGACAATGTTTTACCCTCATCAGCTGGAACGTCATTAAAAAAAGTTTATCCATGCAGTCCTTTTGGAATCCAGAGGAAGCTTATGCAGCGACTGTCTTCTTCCACAACCAGGGCACAATATTCTGTATTGCTCTGGTAAGCTCGATCCAGTTTGTCATCACGAGGTAGGCATCTATGTTATTTAGCTATGCGTGAATGCGCAAATCGGTGGGCGGGGCTAAACGCGGCCTGTTGAAGTAGGCGTTGATCTTCTTCTGTGGGGGTGGAGTTTATCCTCTTTGACGCCATAGTTCCCCACTTTGAAAACGAAGTCATTTGCTGAGGCTGGTGTCAAAAAAAGCTTTTAATGGACTAACAAGGACATTTTCAGTTCTGAAACTGTACAGGATATTCTTATAACATCATGACCTCTTAGATGTCAAAACGCTCAAGGAAAATTTGATTTCTCAGTTCATCACCCCTTTAAAGACGCCAGTACAAACATTACTGCTGCTCGTCAACGGCAAGCTCGGTAGCGACAAGAACAATCCCCTTTTTGACCGTCGAATTTAAAACGCTCCATCCAACCTTTGAAGATGTGGCCTTTGAAGTTCGCATCCTTCTAGGGACTGCAGCCTCTGAATTGCGACCCCAGCTATATAGCTAGTCACACAGATTAATGACTAAGAAGATAATGCAACAAAGTGCCCTGTGCCATTAGAAGGATTCAGGTTTTAGGGTTATATCGTGTTGCAGCTGTGTATCAAGGTCAGAAAAAATGCTTCCTGAAATTGTTAAGCATTAAGGTCATGTAAGTTCTATAGTTGTTAAACTTCTGATTAAAGTTGTTAAAAAAACAACTAATTGCACCATTTAATTACTTCTTATGGAAAGCAATGTGCTTTAACCGCAAAGAAATTGTGAGATTAAATACATAATGTATATTTGTGTAATTTAACATATTTAATCATTTGCAGGTTTGCATAATATGCCGCATAAATCTGAGGAATACTAACCCCTGGCTTAGGACTTAAACCGTAAACCTGAATTTCTTGTAACCCAAACCTTGTCCCAGCATGTTCTGAGCTTTTTTAACCTGAAGCAACTTGTACTAACATATAGGCCTACTTAAATATGTCGGTGCCATTTTTTGTTCTCAGATGCATGCCAGTAATGTTTTTTAAGGCATGTCTATAAAAGCTACTTAAATGATATTTGAACTAAAGCGTAATCATGCGTAAATCAAGCTTAATGTAACCCCTGCCTTTAAAACCAGGCCTAAATCTGTTTTTGTGCAAGTGAGATGTGTAAATGCATGTTCACATTCAGTCTCAGAATTAATAAGCATCATGCTTACAGGAGGAGAGGCAAATACATGGGAAAACAAAGTAACTTGCATTACTAGTTTTAAAAAGTAATGCATTGCTTGACTTGTGTCACATATATAGGTGTTTAGGAAATGCATGACGCAGAGGAAATCACAGGCAATAATAAACAATTAAGTATAGCCTACACAAGGAAATACATACAGTAACACCACTTACACAAGAAGAAATGAACAGGTCAGGGAGTATACAGAATTAACATAAACAGGTGAACATAATCAGTAACCAAGGAGACTATAGGACACTCTAAATACTAAACTGTAAAACATGAAACCAAGACAACACAACACAGCTAAACAAGATAAAACACAGATAACCATGCAATTGACTTGAAAAAAGTAATCTGATCAGATACTGTACTTACCCTGCAACACCATTTCATAATGATATATTGTGGTGACTAAAATTGTGAGAAATGCGTCAGAAATGTAATTTCAAATTATAATATCCAATTATAATAAAAATCCAGAAAATATTATCAAAAAAGGTACAAGAATAAACAATTTCTACTTGATCCAGCCCTTAAAACTAATTTTGTTTGCGTATTAATATTGAATAAAAACAATTAGCTCACGTGTATTTTTAAGAATAATTGATGATATAGGATAACTTTTGAAAAATAACTGCCGGACATTTAATATTGCTTGCATTATGAAATATTGAGAAATCCAATATTTCATGAACCATATCTTATAACGCCTACATACATATTTGAACAAACATTGCAATAAGCCCATATCATCTGAATTATGGCATATGTTTAAAATGTACACTAAACTTTCTGCATCTTAAAATCATCGTGAGGAGACAGAGGTTTATTCTCTACCCGCGCGCGCACACATGCACACACAAAGTCGTGTTCTTGTGACTTGGGTGAGTGCGCGTGAAATTACAGTCGCTATCTCAGTCGCGCGCTCTGAGGTAACAGAAGCAGCGCTTCAGTCTGGGAGATTGCCTTGAGTGAGTCTAGCACACACATCCACTGGAACGAACTGTCACGAGCTTTACACGGAGGGACAACACTTCTGGAGGCTACAGGTAAGCACTTTACGCATCAGCCGGACAAATGCCTTGACCAATATGCGCTTGAGCTTGAACTCAGAAACACTCAAAGCTAGAGGAACACTCAAAGGATTCATCAGCATTAAGTGGTCCAGGGTTACTGCACGATATATTAGATATTTTTGTCTTTTGAGAAAGATGCATTGCCTTGTGCGATTGATCAAATTGATATTGCCTACTATTGAAAGCAAGTCTCTGAGGTTACTCTTACGCACTATTTTAAAGAATGAAACGACAACACGCAGATCTTGATTCTTGTAATACATGTCAGTGCTATTCTGTCACCAATTGCGTGTTCTAAGGAAAAGTAACTGTCAAATGTAGGCTACTACTTTTATTTCTATAATGCATTTAGATGTAGTAACTTATTAGCAACTGCTTTAGCATATGCATTCTGATTTTAAAGGAATAGCCTACACTTTATGTGTATCTAAAAAAAGGTTCCCTAAATAACCTTTCAGAAATTAGTTCTTAAAATAACCTATTTTTGTGTGTGTAAACATTTTAGTAATCTATAGAACCATTTTAACTTTAAATAACCTTTTTGTGCAATGGAAATTTTGCATGGTTCTTCCTGGAACCACAGATGCCAAAGTGTTCTGTCATCATTCACTCACACTCATGCCGTTCTAAACCCATACTAGCCTATTCTCTTCTTCCATTTACGGTGTTATGTTACTGATTACACATTACACAAGTATTTCCTGAAATCAGTACCATAATCTTTTTAAATGACCTTTTTATAGGCTATTTAATCTCATACTTTGTTGGATACAGTGGTCTGTCTGACAACAGAGATTTCTTCGGTCTGGATACTTATTCATAAAATTGTGCACACTATTTCCATTCACATTCAGTTAAATTCAAATCACATTTATTTGTATATTACTTGGATCATTAATTTGTTGCATGCAATGTTCTGTTATGCAAGGGACTATATTCTAGTGGAGGAATGGGTTTTGGCATTTGGTCTTTTCAAATGGTAATTTCAGTCATTAACAGTCAATACAAATAAAAATAATTTGTGTTATTAATATTTTTAGCAATCTTAAAAGGCTCTTGGGCCTTGCTATCGTCATGGCTGTTGCAAGGAAGCGGACAACAAAGGAGAATTCCAGGAAATAGTCTTTTAATTCCAAACACTCAAGAAACAGGCAGGGAAAACTCAACCACTTCAACATAGACGAGACAGGACCAAGAACTGAACAAAACAAGGAGTACTTATTAAATAAATGAGTGAACTGAATAATATTGACAGACTAGAAACTAGGTTAAGTGGCTGTTTACATGACACAGTTTTCAACTAAAAATGTTAAACGTTTTATGCGTTTTGGCTGTTCGTTGGTACGACAACAATTTTTGAGTGCCTGAAAACACAAACCTTTGAAAAACGGGTTTCAAAGTACAAGTTTTTTTAAATTGAAACCCGGTCTCCAAAACGCGAATCTCTAAAGACGCTGCAAATGCTTATTACGTGTTCAGTCTATAGCGTTACATCGCTATCTCATGGTCTGGCAGCAGAATACAGCGTTTTTGTGCCTTTTCACGGATCTGTGTGAATGGGGATCGTTTTGACAATGGTGTCGTCTGTATCGCGGACAACTCAAAGGAAAAACATATCCGAGTTAAGCATTTCTTTTGTCATTTTATTTATTTATTTATTTAAAAAAAAATTGTGATTTCACAGTTGTGAAAAATAAAGTCAGAATTATGAGAAATAAATGCAGAATTGTGAGATAGATGTCAGAGTTTTTAATTTTAAAAACAAACTTTCATAAATAGTGAATAACAACGTGCCTTTAGTCATAACTCTCAGTATGACGAGATCTCTCTGTACTCCACCGTTTTTTTTTTTTTGTTTTTTTTTTCATGTTATTCCCTTAACTAAGACGAGTCAGGGCTGGGTACCGAGTTTGGTACTTTTTAGGTAGCGACCGATTACTGCCTCGGTACTACAGATTATCGAAACATGTCTTGTTTTTTGGTACCAAATTTCGGTACCAAAATGGTTAATCTCATCAACGTCAGTAAAACAAGAAGAATGCAGCATGATTGGCTGTGTTGGAAAACACTAGTTTCACGCAACTGCCCAGAGACATAGCTCGTCGCACGTGAGGCTTTAGTGTGTGCGCTTCACAGTCTATGGTGTGTGCGTGTAAGCAGCGCAGTCTCATCCCAATCGTCATATAACTGACGTTTTGGGACGTCTTTTGACCATTCGTCAATATATGCCTTTTAGGGCCCCCTTAAACGTCAGTAGATGACGTTCTCGGATCCTAACTCTACCCCAGACCTAAACCTAACCCTAAACCCAACTCGTCACCTAACTGACGTTAAAGGTAAAGCGTCAGTTGTATGACGACCCGGGATCATCATCTACTGACGTTTAAGGGGGCCCTAAAAAGGCATATACTGACAAATGGTCAAAAGACGTCCCAAGACATCAGTTATATGACGAATTGGGATGAGACTGTGTTAGTGTAAGCGTCCCAAGACAAGTTGAGACATACCTCTCTCGTCTCAATGCACATTACATTTATGCATTTGGCAGACGCTTTTATCCAAAGTGACTAACATTGCATTTCAAGGTACACATTTACATTCTTATCAGTTCTTGCTTTCCCTGGGAATCGAACCCATGACCTTGGCGTTACAAGCGCCAATGCTGTTTGAGCTACAGGAAAGCATAATCAACTTTCAACTTACTCAGTGCGTACACTCAATTACTCCAGCGCGCAAGACATTTTAATCGCACTAAACTAGCCCAGTTCATTCAATATGGGCCAAGCAGAGAAGCGACCAAACTCCCAAGCACTTGCGGTGGTATTCCGCCATGCATTATAGTCATACACTTTACACGCTGAAGAAAAGCGCAACGTTTTATTTTTGTGTCACCGTCCTAGGTCGAGTTACACTACTCGTGTAACTGTATTTAAATAAGGAAAACCTGGAGGTGTTTGGTCGCTTCTCTGCTTGGCCCATTGAATGAACTGGGCTAGTTAAGTGCGATCAAAGTGTCTTTGAGTGCACGCATTGAGACGACAGAGGTATGTATCAACTCGTCTTAGTTAAAGGACAACTCCGGCGCAAAATGAACCTTTGGTCTAATTACACATTGTTACCTAGTCAACCGTTATCTGAGATTTGTTTTCATGATTGCCGCATGTAAATAGTTTTATCTATAAAAACAGTTTAGCCTATAATGCTAGTATAACGCTAGTATATTGGGCATAGAGTAATGACAAATAAAAATCGCTTGTTATTACCACTAACAAGGCTCAAAATAGCCCCACAGTAACACAGTAGCATAATAAGGGTCCCTACATTCAAACCGAGGCATTGAGATCTTTGTCAGTGTCCATACAGTTTAATAAAAATATATTTTATACACACATAGTCAACTTCGCGAATACAGGAAGAAGCCATCTTTGAAATATAGTCTCTACCAGTTCGATCTACGAACGTCGATCGAAGTGCGCTGAACTGTGCAGAATCTCATATGGTCCGTCCGCACTTGGATCGGCGTCGTAGATCGACTGGTAGAGTTATCCTTTAAGTGAATAACATAGTTTAATATGACAAAACGGTGGAGTATCCCTTTAATAGTTAATTCTGTGATTTCACTTGCAAGAATAAGCTTGTTGATAAAAATACAAAAATTAATAAGTGAATAGTGACCGAGGGTCTTCTTTAGTGTTGCACAGAAGACATAAGGCTTTATGGGTTTTGGTGAATTTTGGAACGTGCTCAACAGTCAATTACGTTAAAGCTAGAGTGGTATTTTACATGTTTAATTCATGTGTGAGTGGTTTGTGATGGTAACAAGAGTTTTGCTATTGATCTGAGCTGAATGCAGTTCAGTATCGGTCATTTGCCTAGATTTGAGTACGATTTTTCCATGTCACCAGGAAGGGGTGAGGTCTGTCGTTGGACCCAGTCATGTTAAATTATTCAGATGCCATCTCTATTTTTCACAGAAACACAGAGCGACTCACAGCGAGACACCTTTAATTGGTAGAAAAGTCACTTTGCACTTTTTTTTTGAGCATGGGGTTTTCTTTAAAACAAATCAATAGTGCAATGACCCACAATAACACCTGCACCCGTCCGAAAATATTTTGATGATCATTCATTTGATGAAGTCTTTGTGCGGCCGCCTACAAAGCCAGTCTTCTGCAGTGCTTTGTCTCGCTATAAATGGCACCAAGCACACGCACAGCCCTTTGATCCCTTACTCAAGTCCCTTTTGTCTTTGCCGTTCACTTTCACCAATGAAACAGCCTGTATGCTAACAAGGGTCAGGGGACTGAGCTGTATTTGTGCTGGTCACCATTAACATAAAAGCGGCATGAATAATCAGTCCATTTTCAACCAACATTAAAGGCAGAGAACATAAACAGCTTAGTTTCTTTTTCTGTCTGCCAACCAGCATCTGTGTGGTGCTAATTCATCTGAATGGTGCTTTTAGATGAAAAGATTATTTCTTTATTTATTTGCCATGATCACTCGTTGAACTGCGGTGATTTCAGCAGTGTGTAAGATTGTAGCTTGAGGGTCTGTTTTATCAGACATATGGGTGCCGTTCTTTGGTCCAAACAGTTCATTTCTTCATTGTTTCATTTTCACTGTCCTTTAATCCTTTTTCTCTTTAAAGTACTGCGCATCGCTGCTTTCTTTTATCTGTTCACCCTCACTTCTTCCACAGTATCCCTTGTCCTTTGATTCAGTTGAGTCATCCACTTTCCAAATGGAATCAAGGGTAAACTAAAATGATAATGAATGACAGTATAATAACCTCTCTAGTCTCTATTGAGGTTTTTAAGATAAAACAAAACTATCTTAAGTGGCTGATCTGTAAATGACTATATTTCATCTGTCAGCTGTGTGTAGAGCATGATGTTTCACATTGCATCAAAGCACGCAAAGTATAATTGTGGTCTCTTCAGTCTTATCTCAGATCAGCTAAGCCTGGATACTGGTTTTGTCCATGCAAATGATGAGGTGATTGTATGTGTCATCAGATTAAAAATGCAGGTTTGTTTTCGGGACGGTGCATGTGCAATATAGTGAACGAGCAGCATTGTATGCATGATCACCTTTGATGCAGTATAATAATTACGTGACTGAATAAATTGTTCAACAACTATGAGACTAAATTACAATGAGCTCCATTCTTTAGCAAACAAATACCATGTGCTGATGGTGCTAATGCATGTTTTCATAAATGTCCATATTAGTCACCCTGCCTTCGTCATTCACACAGGACGGTGTGCACATGTGCCATGCGGAGGGCTGAGGACACCAGCTGCTCCACATTACATCAGACCATCAAATCATGTGGCAGACAGATTATGCAAGCCAACTGTACTCATGTGTAAATATGACTGATTATTTAATCAGTATCTCATGAGCAAGAGTGCTGTTATAATAATTGTTAATAAACAACTCAGTATCTTGTATTTCAGATGCAATATGAATGCTCCGCTAACAAAATGTTTCCAAACAAGGCCATAACAGAGTTGCTGCTTGTTTTTAAGCAACAGATGTTTTGCTTTTTAATTAATCGAATGAATGATTATTTTTTTGTTCATTAAGACAGCCAGTTGCATTTTTTCTGATTGAATCAGTGTTTTTGAATTAATCATTTGAGTGAATAATAAATTATACTCATAAATATTGTCACTTGTGTCTGTTAGACCACAGTCTGGAACCAGTGTTGCTATTCTTAAAAATAAAATCAATATGAGATGAACACTTAAAACTAATATATATATATATATATATATATATATATATATATATATATATATATATATATATATATATATATATATATATATATATATATATATATATAATGTTGTCTTAGCAACTAGCTCAAATAAGATAAGTCTAAAGTGGAGGAATACATTAATACATAATTCAAAATATTAATAATTAATATAATAGTATATAAAAATAGCACTGTCCAGAACGCTGTTCTACCAATCAGATAACCTAATAATAGAATAATAGATAACCTAAAAATGTACTTTATGTGGTTACATTATTAACATGAATTCGCATGAGTTAAAGATATTATATAATGTCTGAACCAACCTGACTACTTTAGGTTACATTGAACAAAAGTCATTTTATGTAGTGTAACTGCCAATAAATGTTTTTAAAAAGTGATGCCTATGATGTTTACCTCAAGGATACAAAATGTATTGGTTCTTTAAAGTTAAACCTTTTGATCTGAGATAGTAACATGGGACCAAAATTTTATAATTTCATATAGGTTAGTCCACTTTTGGGCCTACAATTGGAAGCTCAGCACTAGGGCTGTCAAACAATTTATCGTGATTAATCACATTCAAAATAAAAGTTTTTGTTTACATAATATATGTGGTCGCACTGTGTATAACTATTTTATATATATATAAATACACACACATGCTTGTATATATTTAAGAAATATTTCCATGCATATACGGTACATAGATTTATACATAATTTATATTATATATAAATATAAATATTTTATATATAAATAATATATTTTTGTCTTAAATATACATGCATTTGTGTGTATTTATATATATATATATACAAAATAATGATAAACAGTGCACCCACGTATATTATGTAAACACAAACTTTTATTTTGTTTGCGATTAATCACTGATTAATCGTTTGACAGACCTACTCACCACCATTCACTTTTTATCTCCAAGCATTTAGAATGAATCGGAGAACAGCTTTGCTATTATTTCTACCCCCTGAATGTATCCTTGCTCTTGATTTTGGTTTAAATGGTGGAAGAGCTGATTTGAATAACAAACTATGTACAGACTTGCTCTGCATAAAATCATGGTAGGTGCACATGGATTGGCTGGATGGCTTCGGCAGGATCTTTTCATAGATGAGAAAATAAGCTGTGGTTATTGCATGTGGCTCATCTGAATCAGTCTCCCCCTTATTCAAAGGCAAATGAGTGGACCGAGCGACGCTGTGCCTACTGTATGAGATTCTAAATGTACTTCCTCCTGACTTGTAGGTTAAAGTGTCTCACTGGGCAGTATGACGGATGTGATGAACAGCTGTGACTCTGCGGTAGGAGACTACAATGTGAGCGGTGCATCAGAGGAACAGAACATCTCTTTACAGGTGGGATTGCACTCTTTTGGATCTCTCTTGAGATTTATAAAAATTATTTTATTCAAGTCAGAGGAACAAGGATAAAAAATGCAACATATAATTTGCGATAGCGACAGTAAACTGCTATTTGGCAAAAAAAGAAAGAAAAGGAAATGGATGGATATGAAATATTGATTTGATCAGTGTTTAAGGTAACAAATTTCAAGTAATGCAAGTTACATAATCAGATTACATATTCAAGTAATTAACACATTACTTTTTAAATATACAAAATATCGGAGTTAAATTGCTAATTTAAATTAGTAATGCAAGTTTATTTTTCCCGTTTACATTTTCCAATTTATTGACTGACATCTCTGCTGTCTCCCATATTGAGAGAAATTAGACGCAGAGGTGTTGTGTGTGCTGTTAACATGATGGTTATTGTAGTTCTCGACCAGTGGTTTGGGTTTTTCCTGCATAGGCCGCCTCCGTCAATTTCGGGCCCGGTAATACTCCAAAGGAGTGAACGGGCATGAAACGAAAGAAGAAGAAGAAGAAGAAGAAGAAATTTCAGGCCGCCTCCGCCTCTCGACAAAACTCAAGTCAGAGAATCACATGATTAGATACCTCTTTTCCACCGACACGGTTCCGCCGCGGGTTCACGGCCTGTGTCCATTCTCAAACCGTTCTGTGCATTTCGACGGCATCAGAAAATGCATTTAAACTTGCCGGTCTCGAACGGAGCAATAATGAGTGTCCATACATGCAAAAAGAAGCATTGAGAACTTTGTAAGAGTACAGACCGTTTAATAAGAAGATACGTTATAAAGACAGTTCACTTCATGTATACAGAAGGAGCCATCTTAGAATATAGTCTTGATAGTCGATCCCCGAACATCGTTCACACAGTTCAGAAGTTCGCTGAACTTCATACAGTTCAGCTCACTCAGCACGACGTTCGTGGTTTGACTTATCGAGACTAGTGTTGTCACGATACTAGAATTTCTAACTTCGATACGATACCTTGAAAAATATCGATATTCGATACCATTTTCGAATACCACGGAGAAAAAAAACTGCACAATATTAAGGGGGAAGTTTTTTTTTTATTTAAAGCTAAATATAACAAGTCTAGAACATGACAATGAGGTACATTTTACATGAACAAAAATGTCCTGAGTTCTATTTGTTAATATTTTTAATTGGACCAGAGCTAACATTATCTGTTGTATTTTTATTACTGTTATCAAAGATTAAAATATACTATAATAACATAAAAGCACTTAACAGTATCAAATTGGAGGATAGAGTGTCAGTAATGTATAATAATAAGATTAAACATTCAATTTTCAGTTAAAGGCATTTTATTATTGAATTATGAGATGCCACTTTCTGTTTAGTTTAATTAGTCTGTGTAATCCAATTGATCATAATCGGTAATGAAGGCAAATTGCAGAATTAAATAATAAAGTTAAATAGGCACAAGCTAATTTACATTTGACCACATGCAGTTACAATATTTACTTGTCTAAGATTCCTCAGTCAGATTATGTTAACTTTAAGAAAACGGTGAAAAAACTAGACAACACAGACTCATAACAACAACATAGGCAATCTTGGTTAATGCTTCAGAAAAGTTCAAATGAAAAGAGTTAGTGTTTCCTTGAGGATTTTAATTACCAGTGGGGACAGGTCGTGTCCAAACAAAAAACACCCCTGATGCTGAGCATATGCTGCTAAAAGGTAACTTTACCACTGGAGCCTGTTCCTAAGTTTCATTCTCCGACATGCCTGCTCGCGGTGTGTAGCGCGTGTCTGCGCTATTCTCCGACTTGCTCGCTCCGCGGTGTGTTGTTAATGCGTGTCCGCGCTATTCAACAACATGCCTGCTCGCAGGTGTGTTGTTAATGCGTGTCCGCACTATTCTTCGACTTGCTCGCTCACGGTGTGTGGCGCGCGCGTCCGCGCTATTCTCCGAGATGCCTGCTCGCGGTGTGTTTTTAATGCGCACTTTTCTCCGACATTAACTTCACTTTTGCTATTTAACCAGAGCAAATGAGACGAGTGCGTCACGTGTGGTGTTTGTCAACGCGCCTTTGGAGAGAAGTGAAAGTGACCGCACGGCTAGTATCGATACTTCGGGAAATTAGTATTGGTATTGTTCAGATATTTCAGTATCGATATTTATCGAAATATCGATATTTTTGACAACACTAATCGAGACTATATTCTAAGATGACTCCTGTCTGTATACATGAAGTGAACTGTCTTTATAATGTATCTTATTAAACGGTCTGTAGACTTACAAAGTTCTCAATGCTTCGTTTTGCATGTATGGACCCTCATTATGTTACTGTGTTAGTGTGGGGCTATTTTGAGCCTTGTTAGTGGTATAAACTAGCTATTTCTTTTTACTTAGTCAATGCCCCCAGTGCTCTTTACATTCGATTATCATGAAAACAAATCTCAGAGAACGATTGACTAGGTACCAATGTTTTATTAGACCAAAGGTTCATGTTTGAAAAATCTGAAATAGAGCCACATTTTTCTGGTTGTGTAAATGAAAGCAAATGCTTGTTGCTATTCAACTACACTGTTGTTAATATGGCCCCTATGAACTGTAAATAAAATCTAATTATCTGATTATTAAAATACCTAAAAAAAAACATGCTTGTAAAAAGTTTTTTTTTTCAGCCAGTTGAAGGCGCGGTACACTTTCATGTGTACACATGATCTGGATTTTTTTTACCACCTAATTTTGAGCCAGAAAACGTTCCATAATGATGTGCGGAGTGCACCAGATTAATGCATTTATCTTTAAAATGTGCAACATTTTCTCCCGGGAGGGCATGCCCCCGGACCCCCTAGTGTGAAGATTTGACCACCTCTCGCCTCATTTTGAGCCAGGAAAAACCCTGTGAGGTATATCCATGGGGTGCGTGACACATATCCCTGGGGTGTGTGAGGTGAGAGAGGGGAATGCGATCAAAATTCTACCCCACCTTAAAATAACATTTAAAACAAAGTATGAATTTCCAACAGGCAAAATGCCATAAAAGGTCAAATACATGACATCCAATCAAAATAGCTCATCTTTTGCAGTCAAAACTGACTGCATCCACACAAACAGCATGCATAAGATAGGTTGCATGCAGAGTATTCAGCGTTAGCAAATCACACTATAGTGTATACATCACTGCCATTCTTGACTATACCTTCGTAAAAGTAGAGATTTAGCACTTACTAGCATAAAGAACAAGACACAGAGTGAATAGAGATCGATTTAGGATGCAAGATGTCATAAATAAAGACACATATTTAAGGAGGGGGGGGGGGGTTATGGGTAACAAAACAATGTCTAAAAGCTACTATGTGACAAGGTGTTCAAACAAGCTAAATAACCCAGAAATAAATTTTTATAAGCTGTCGACCCCCAAAAATATTGTTTACTGCACACATAGATATACTGAGTGTCAAGATCCCACAATTTATCCATTTTTCCTGCTGATGCTTCATGTCTTATTGCCTGTATCCAATTTTGTCTCCTTAAAGACTGGCTTTTGCGTTTCGGAAGCTTATAAAAATGTTTTTCTGTGTTTTTTTAGCTTGTTTGCTGTACACCTTGTCACACAGCAGCTTTTAGGCATTTTCTGTCTTCTGTTCTTATAAGTCAAAATGACAAGGAGGCAGCCTCACACAATGCAAAGTCAATGGAGACGGTAGGACTGTTTCCCCCGGTGGGAGTTGTCTTCAGATTATGAAATGTTGCGCTCTGTCTCTATGCAGAAGGATGTTAAATGCCTCAGGGATAAGCCACTATAGAGAGTTTGGAAACCACCGTTAAATGTGAGCAGGAATTTACTGAAATGCAAACTCAGAATATTATGCAAAATATTATTTTATATCACAGATACAATTTATGTATTTAATCTCGCTTTAACCAATGTCTTTGCTGCTGACCTTTGATAATCAGATTCAACCATTTTCCTTTAGCCAGACATTTATTCATTTACTTTGGTGTAATGCCCAAATTTGCCAAAAATAGATTTTTTTTTTGTTATAAAGTATATTTGGGTAACACTTTACAATAAGGTTCATTAGTTACTACATTAGTTAACATTAACAAAGAATGAACAATACTTCTACAGCATTTGTTAATCTTTGGTAATGTTAAATTCAACATTTACTAATACTTTATTAAAATCTTGTTAACATTAGTTAATGCACTGTGAACTAACATGAACAAACAATGAACAGCTGGATTTGTATTAACTAACGTTAACAAAGATGAACAAAAACAGTAACAAATGTATTGCTCATAGTTAGTTCATGTTAGTTAATACATTAACTAATGTTTAATAAATGAACCTTATTGTAAAGTGTTACCTATATTTGTATATATAGCATAACGCAAAAGTAATGTAATACTTAAAAAGTAACTTATAAAAAGTAAGTAAGCTAAGTAATGCAATTAGTTATACATTTTATGGAGTAATGCAATTATTGCTCACTCGTTACTTTTTAAAAATGGCTTTCCCCAATACTGGATTTGGATTATTTTAAATAAAGTAATTTATTATCTTACATGTATATTAGCTTAGTGTTCTGCTAGAAATATAGTTAAATAAATATAGAAAACAATTGGTCTGGCAACAATGGCAATTTAATTTATTTTAATATAATCTATAATATATATTAAATAAGCAATCCATGTTACTTTTTTTTATGGACTTGTTAGCTAACATTTTACTTGCGATGGAATGAAAAAAGAAGAGCATTAATATATTGACAACAATAAAAAATACAGTTATGGCCTGTTTACACCAATAACGATAACTAAAACAATAAAGGCGGTAGAGGTTACACAATACTTTTCATTCCATATGCGAATGAAAAATTGTCTCATGCGAAAGTTGAAAATGCGCTATTCTCATAAAATTAGAACAGTTATTGAAACTACACTTTTTAAAAAGGTTCCAAAAAAGGTTTACGCAATGATGCCATAGAAGAACCACTTTGGTTCCCCAAAAAATCTTTCAGTGAATAGTTCTTAAAAGAACAATTTGTCCCCTATTGTAAATAACATTCTAATAATCTAAAGAACCTTTTTACACTATAACTATACTTTTGTTCAATGGAAAGTTTCAATGGATGTTAAAGGTACTTCATGGAACCATTAATGCCAATAAAGAACCTTTATTTTTGTTGTGCCATTAAGTAGCAGACATTTTTGAGCATTAAATACCATGATTAACAAATCAAAATCCAGTTTTCCATTAGAGGCAGGTAAATTATAGGTTATATTTTAAGTCAAAGTCATTACGCAGACATGCATACTGAGTGTTTTCTAGTTCCTGGATAGATGTTGGGTCTTGTGGATCTATTTTGAGCTCCATCATTTCAGCCTGATTGAAGTCCCTTTTATTTAGCTTACATCGCTGACGAGAAGCCAATCGGATGCATGCTCGTTCATACAATCTGATGCTGGATGAATTCAGAATCAGATTCCTCTCAGACACTCAAGAGAGACTCAAAAGGTCACAATCTTTTCAGGAAACGATCATCATAACCCGTTCTTTACCACAGGATAGGCAGTGGCATTATATAGCTGAATGAACCCTGTCTGAATCTGTCATTCACTCTGTCATATAAGCTCTATCTGTGCCATGTAAACCAACATGCCAGTGCACACCCTTTTCCACAGTTGGTGCAGATGCTTTTAGACTTGATGCAGACACACAGATACACACTCAAGATGCTCTTGTTCACACTTCACTGCATCTACACAACATGAGTCACATCCTGCTCTCATGAACTCCAAACAAGCCTGCATTATAGCAATAGAACTCACACAAGGCATGAGGTGAATGCCAAACAACTCATTAATAGAAATCCATCAAGGATTTTTTTTTTATGAAACTGCTTGGGGGAGCTTTTGTAATCATATATTTACTCATAAGTGATTGTCCACAAAAAACAGATTTCATTCTCCTCTCTGATTGCTTACAATGGGAAGTAGTTCTGCACAAATAATAATATCGCAATCGCAATGTCACGCCTATGCGTTTATATGACGCAAAATGCTGTGATTTTATTAAATGAATAAATGTATGTGGGAACATGACAAGCCATTCCCTCTGAGAGCTGTTTGCCCATTTTCTTACACCGCTAATAAAAAGACCAGTCAGTTTCAGTTGAGGCAGTGGCACGTGTGGCACGTATGCTTACGCAACGTGATCTCAATGAGAATACATATGCATTTGTACTTAAAGTGTCGTTCTATCATACGCATGTATAATTACGTTTTATATGCGCAGAAACGTATAATACAGACGTATTTTACAGTATTAAAACGTAAAATATTTACGTATTGACAGCACAAAAACGTCATTTATTTACGTATGAACAAATCCACCGACGTACACATTTGTACGTATGATGTATCACAATTTATTCATATTAATATCGTAGCATTATGTTTTGACCCTATTGCATTCCACGGTCTTATTAATTAAGTTTTTAGTCGCATTTATTGATATAATACTCATAAATATTAACATTTTGCTCGTTTCGCCTGCATGGTGTTAAACAATACAATATAAAACCTTAAAAATACATTCTTTAACGTTACTTGTTTAACCGTTTTGTAATAGTTTATTTACCTTGAGACACATAAAGCGTTTTCTCCTATAAAAAACACAACAAAATTCACAAAAGACATCAATTTTATTAGGTTGATGTAATCCAAATCTTTAGAATCCATAGTTGTATGCAAGAAACAACTCCTAATTTAGCCTTTTATCCAGTCGTGATCTTCGTCTCCATTCTCAGCAGCGACCGTACATGTCAAACACGGGGCTGGTTATGAATTCAAATTCAAAAAATGCGCCCTTGAGAAGCGATACATCATATTTTAAGGCAGTGATATCAAACGTTCATTGGCTCTTCCCTGCTTCGTCACAGATTGCGACATGAAGGACTGTGAGACGGTTGGTTAATCATTTGAAATGGAGAAAGCGCGAACCGAAAGCCGGATTTACATTTTCATTGATTCGTAATTTCATTTCTGCTCCGTACTTCATACAAAACTATTACAATACTGCCAGAGAAGACTGCGACTGCAACGCATCATCATGTGAACGGCTTTTGGTATCAGTTTTGACATTTTCGAAATAAATAAATTATTGTGATTATACTTGTTTGTTAGTTATGTTTTTCTTTATAATTGTAGTTTGTTATATGTTAGTTTTAAGGAATTGTTATGGGTAGGTTTAGGGGTAGGAGTAGGATTGGTGGCTCAAAATAGATTTTAATGCTAATGTTATATTGTTAATAAAACTGCCCTTTCCCAACACCGTTTTATCCTTTTTTATATTATGTATAAAATGGGTATGTTTAGGTTTGGGATTAGGGTTACGGGATCTTACATTTATCTATAAAATTGTAAAAAGGGAAATTATACAGATATCTGTATAATATAGAATATACGTAAACAGTTTACGTTTTTTAGCTGTAAAAACGTAATAATGTTACGTTTAAATGTTGCAGATACGTCCATATTATACGTTTCAGCATCTATCAAAACGTACTAAAAGTACGTTTTCTATCTTTGCAAAAACGTAAAATACCTACGTATTAACAATGAGACCAGGCTGGCTTACGTTGTGACTTTTTCCAGTGTGCAGCGCGGAGAACAGGTGAAAATGAATGTCGAGCTGGTGGACACTGAACTGGTGGCCAGAACAAAAATCTACCTCTGTTATATGGCGATATTTTGGCTATAAGATAAACGACACTGAGCAGAGAGACCAGGGCTGCCAACTCTCACTCGTTCAGCGTGAGACTCGCACATTCATTTTCTCACTCAGAGAAAAATCAAAGAGGACACTCGAACATTGAAACCGACAGACTAGGTTACTTTTGATAGGAAACAGATTCTCAGCTCTCAGATTTTATCTTTTTTTTTTTTACAAAATTCAAACAGTAATGTTTTGGGCGCTTGTAAATGTGACGTTACAGATCATGGTCATAAACCGTACCACTCTTAGGCTCAATCCCAATTCACCCCTTGGCCCTACCCCTTGTTTTCGAGTGTACCCCTTGGCCCTTAAAACAGAGTTACAAGGGCTAAGGGTTGAAATATTCCCCTACGAAATGGAACAACCCTTCATGAACCCGATACGTCATCAGTCGTCGGCGATGGCTCTGCCGTTACAGAGTTTTTACAGGATTTCTCCAGCTGCAGCTGCTCTTAACATTGAATAAACGTGATGATTACAACTTTCCTACCTCGAAATTAATGTCTTTCTGATTCGGAAAGGTAATTTATACCATTTCATTTAAATGACTATAGTGTTATTATAAGAGTAAATAAAGTGCGTGGTGGAATCATCTGGTGCAAAATTTAAATGTTTAACCGTTTGGGAAGCCACTTCGCTGGTGATTTGCGATGCATTTCGTGAACTTTCTCTTCAGCCCTCCGTTTGGAGTGTGCTTCTGAAAAATCTCAGTTTCGAGGGCTACCCCTTCGCCCCACCCCTCAATCTCAACAAGCATCGGGACACCTACCCCTAGACCAACACATTCTCATCCCAAGATGTCATCTAACTGACGCTTTTGACCATACTCAACATCCAACGTTTTAGGGTACCCTTTACCTTTAGCGTCAGTTAGATGATGCGGGTAGGTTTAGGCCTGGGGTAGGGTTAGGATTAAATAACGTCATCTAACTGACGTTAAAGGGTACCCTAAAACGTTGGATGTTGACGTATGGTCAGTTAGATGACGTCTTGGGAAGAAAACGGGCTGCCTAGACGTGAACGCGCAAAAAGGAGGGGTAGGGAATTGGGATTGAGCCTTACTCTTTACTAGTTAAAGTTATTTTAGTAAATAAGCACAAATTAACAATATGTGTGTTAAAAGATACAGTACAACTTACCTCGTACATAATATCGATCAATCAGTGTTTTTCAACCGTGGAAAGAGGTCAATGAAACAGCTGGAGAACAATGTCACATGGCGTTACATTTACATCAGGAAAGCACATTTGATAGCACATTAGTGGGCTAGACACCAAATTATACACTGACCAAAATAATCAATGCAACACTTTTATTTTTTTGCAACCATTTTTCATGAGCTGAACTCTAAGACTTTTTCTATGTACACTAAAGGCCTATTTCTCTCAAATATTGTTCACTCTGTGTTAGTGAGCACTTCTCCTTTGCCGGGATAATCCATCCACCTCACAGGTGTGGCATATCAAGATGCCTCTCTAAATCTTGGCCACTCTAAATCTTGATCTAGATCTAGATCTTGAATACAATAAGTAAATACCAAATTGTGCAGTTTCATGAAAACTGTCTGGTCATTTTGCGGGCTTTCAGACTTTAAAATGTATTTTTAACACACTGTCATGTAATGTGGCTTCTTATTACCCAATGGTTTAGATCTTCCCAGACTCCCATGAAAGGTTTCCCAAGCTTTCCAAACGCTTGCCGTCCATCGTGGTTGAGCCCACTGAGAGCGGGGAGGTAGAGAGCGGGGAACTCCGCTGGCCTCCTGATGATCTGAGCCCTACAGACGACCCCAGAGACAAACAGGCACAGGCTGCAAGTAAGCTCATACAAAGCATGAAAAGAACATTTTATTAAGTTTACTTTCGCAACTTTGTTCTCATAATACTATAATTTAATATCATATTTTTTTTCTATCTTAAGCTTCAATTTTAATTTCTTACACTGTTACACACTTACACTTTTACACACCTTGGGTCATTAACGACCCACCCTATACATCTTATATTATAAATATAATAGTATATATATATATATATATATATATATATATATATATATATATATATATATATATATATATATATATATATATATATATATATATATATATATATATATATACATAGTATAGATACATTTTATATATATAATTTTATTTTAATATAAAATATATATTATTAGAAATATAATTTAACCCTATATCATTTTTTTCTTGTTCTATAGTTTATAATGAATTGATTGAGGAATACTTAGAAGGTTGATGTCTAATTTAAAAAATAAATAAATGAGGAGGTGTGAATGACATTACATGCATATGCGTATAAGTGTTAACATGCCACTAAAACGTTATTATACTCTATGTAATATTAATACTCTATACCATCCAAAGGTTTGGGGGTGGTAAGATTTTTTTTATGCTTTTAAAAGAAGTCTCTTTATGCTGCAAATGCATGGCTGCATTTGTTTGATTAAAAATAGAATAAAAATAGTGTGAAATATTTTCAAATAAAATTACTAAAATAGATTCCTGTGCTGGCAAAGCTTAATTTTTAGCATAATTACACCAGTCTTCAGTGTCTCATGATCCTTCAGCATGTTGATTTGATGCTCAAGAAACATTTCTTATTATTATCATCAATGTTGAAAACAGTTTTTGCTTAATATTTTTTGTGGAAACTGTGATACATTTTCTTTAAAAAAAATTCATAAGAACAGCATTTATTTGTAACATTATAAATACATTTACATTTTTTATCAATTTAATGTATTTGCTGAATAAAAGTATCAATTTCTTCAATCAAAATCTTACTGACCCCAAACATTCAATAGCAGTCCAAGTTAAAACAATTTTTTTAAGAATAATATTTCAATTGCATTTTGAAATGCAAAAATGTGGGAATTCGATATTCCTCATAAAGTGTTTGGCCCTGTTGCAGCATCAGAAACGAATGCATTTGCAGGGATGTTTGACTATATTGTGTTTGTATTTCAGGTGACAAGCTCACAGAAGACAGCAAAGAGGTCGGACCTGGGACGGAAATCTAAGAGGCAATGGTTGGCACTACTCCAGCCAATCACTGTGAATGTCTTCATTACGGACAGGAGTGAGTGGGAGACTCCACCAGTTAGGTCTGCCTTTCATCCACACTAGAGCCGCTCACCTGTTGACCTTCACTCCCTGAGGTGGAGCCGAGGCCTGAGAGACTTCTTAACTGAACTAGCTCATGTGCCAAACTCTAGTGGTAGTCAGCTGCAGTGATTGAGTTTTAAATGATCTCCAATAACAACACCATGATACCTGTTAGAAGTCACCTACCCCCTATCCCTGCTAAATTATAGATTAGCATTCATATATTTATTTATTTGCTTTGGACCAAAGTCTTTCATTCCTTCCTATACAAAGGATCTTTATTTGATGTATATCAGCATAAGTGAAAATGGATTTCAAATGTGAATGAACTAGAGTGCATAACTTCGCCTACTCAATGTGCAGTAGATCTTCTGTGTTTACACATACACCTAATATAATAGGGTTTCCTTTTAACACGCTTTCCAGATATACATGTTTGCACATATTCTTTGCCATTCTCTGCTGCTTATTTACAAGTGTTCGTCAGAGCTGCTGTAAATGTAGCTTTCTTTGCCTTAGACATTATAATTTTCACGTCAGATTAATTGTTTGTATGTACAGTGTATGTTTGGACCCCTGTTATTTTTCCCATTACTTTCCTTAGGCGAAACTCTTTGGTGCTTCAGAGTCTGTTAATCACTGTATTCTATTACAAATCTACTGCTATTCTTTTGATCTTTGAGTATTGGTCATAAAATATAAATAATCTGTCTGGGAATGGGAATGAATGCAGGACCGTATCACTTAATTTAAGCATTAAAGGCAGTTATTTCTATATCTGTGCTCTGTTGATTCATTAAATGAACATATATTCTGGATCCAGACTGGACACAACACTGATTTCTTGTGGGTAGATGTCAAGCACTAAAGGCTCCTTCAGTTGAATGCTGTGTTGACACAAGAAATAGTTATTTTAACTCAAGAGCATCCACAGCTCTGGGCAGTCTAGATCCCACTTGTCTTTTACTCATTCCTGATTAACTGTTGGAAAATTTTTAAATCTGTTATAATGTTATCGTTCTTACAGTTTGCAGAAAACAGTGTTTGCGGTAAGCAATCTGATTTTCGGAATTTCATTTTTATTTTAAAGGTGCCCTATAATGTGAAATTGAATTTATGTTGGCATAGTTAAATAACAAGAGTTCAGTACATGGACATGACATACAGTGAGTCTCAAACACCATTGTTTTCTCCTTCTTACTTAAATCTCGTTTTTGAAAAACACCCCTGAAAAACAGGCGAATCTCCACATAATACCGACTGTTACGCAACAGTCGGGATCATTAATATGTATGACCCCTAACATTTGCATATGCCAGCCCATGTTCAGTGACAGACGAGACGGAGCTGCGCAGCCGAAGCATGGCAGTTGATCAGTGTTCGGATGTACACATGAACATAAAAGTATATTTTAGTTCCTTCGTCCGAGCCTCTAAAGAAACAATGGATTAATTTTATTTTCTCTGGAAATTTTCAAACATTTCACTAACGACTGTTTCCTCAACTTGCTAAGAGCTGGCCTCTGAATCGAGCTGATGTGTTGTTGTTCAAGTTCAGACAGGTAATCTTTTCTCTTAAAATCGTTCAATACTGTCTATGTATCAGTAAGTCAGACTTCACATTGTTTCTTTTAGTAGGATGAAAAAAAATCGTATTTAAATTGTGAATTATATACAGTAAGAAAGCGATCAAAGAACAATCACAGCGTGAGTTTATCTGGACTTGCCAAACTCGTTATGAATTCAATGACGCACGTTACACTGCACAACAAAGCTCTTGCTGTATGTACATGATCGTGTCTGCATTAGTGAAAGCAGAGAAGGTAGAAACTGCGTTACAATGATAAGATCTTCATCCTCGCGATCGACAGACTGTCCTTTGCTTGCTCAATATGCTCATAACAGCAACACTTTATGTGATGGGAATAGATCTAAATACTTCAAAAACATCTCACGATTCGTTAATCTCTATAGCTGGAATAGTAAAACCTATAATAGCTGTAGTAAAATTATTCGAGAGAGTTTCACATCACATGTAATACATAGCTATTTCATATGCAAGCATGTCAGCCAATCACAGCAGAGGCCGGTTACACACAGCAGACACGCCCCTTCAATCAGAGTGTTCAAAGCAGAGGCTAAAATCAGGCTAGGAAAAATGCCTTTTATTTCTAAATTATGACTATTTTTGATCTAAAAAAACATACTAACATTATAAGGGCAACCCAGGAAACATTATAAAATAATTTAAAAAACCATTATAGGGCACCTTTAAACTTTCAAACAAAACTATACTGTTCATTCAAAGTTCATCTTGAAAAACTTTCCTATTGGGGTTGTTTGAGTACACTAAAGAGCAGGATCAGGATCACAAGCTGAGGCTTCGAAGGCTCCATCCACTCGTTTATCAATGTGGAAGTGAGCTATTTCCTGTGAATGTGTGTGACTTCCGATTCATTAGCTGCTAAGGCAAATAACTAAGAAAAACAAAATGTGGCGAATGGCAAAACTATTTGTGCTACAAATCAGTGTGTTTCTGATTATAATAATAAATTTAAAAAAATGTGATAACAAATTGCAACAACAAGCAGCACAATGGACTGTTTTTGTACAACTAAAATTACTGGAAGTGGCTGCCAGGAAACCTTGCACATTCAAGCTAAAAATGTCCACATACTTTTACCTTAAAAATAGCCTTTTTGACTGCAAGGCCCCCTACTGTTCACAACAATATTAAAAGGTGTTTGTTTGTTTGTTTTTCAGTTGAGACATTTTCAGTTAGAACCTCATTCACTCTGATTCCCTGCTTGATTAACTTTTCTCTAAATTACCAATTCATCGAGCTTTCTATCTCACACACAAACACAGCCACACAAACACACACATGTATGCAACCTGTTCATTACAGTTTATTAGTGCTGTTGTTTTGTATTATATTGGATTAATTACTTGGTTTATTAAATTTATTTTGTTCTAAAATCTCTTGTTCCAAAAAAATAATTGTTGATAAATAATTTTCTGAAATGAATAGTGTGTGATTACAGTCATGTCATAGTGCTGACTTGTAATGTTTATGCAAATGTATGTATAATAATTTGCAAAAACAAATAATTCAAAATCTATATCAGACAACATTTTTCATGTAACAATTCATGGCCTTGTTATGTAATTATGCAGTAAATAGGTAGAAAACTTAAAAAATTCCAAAAAAAACACAGCATAAATGATTAGTTGAGAAGTGAATTTAAAAAATGATATATAGTTTTCCATATAAAAAATGTATATTTCCTTATGCAATCTCTCTTTAAAAGTCTGGGGTCAAAATGACCCCAAAGACCTTAAGTGTTGTCCTTTTTTAAGAGTGATTAAGGGTTAAATGCTCAAAGCAGGTCAGGATGGATTCTGATTGGCTGTCAATGTTTTTTATCATTCATCAGCTGGAACAAAAAATTGTTGTGAAAGTGATTGCAAACGTTGCAAACGGGCTAAAGGGACATAGTGAAAGGGGAAAACAAACAGTCTCAAAGTTCTCCAGTTTTTTGCGTTTCCTAAGAAATTCTGCATTCGTTCACGAAACGTTCTTTCCCCAGAAAGCTCTGCGAAAGGTTTTGCAATCGAAAGCAAAGTTTCTGTTGCGAATGCAATTTTTTTGCAAGAATGCAAAAACATTGAAATATTTTTTTTTTCTCCAATTCCATATTGTTTTCCAACCCACATGTCCCTTTATTGACGAGCTGTGGTGTGGACTATTAGGCTATACATTTAGAACAATTTTTAAAACTATTTAACATTGTCAATGTGTTTATTGTCCTTGCGGGCCTTAAGAATTTTCATTTTTGAATGAACTGGCCCTTTAAAATGAATTTTACTCTATTCAAAGATTGGCTCATTCATTTCACACACTGTAAAAATAAACCGTAAATTTTACGGTAAAAAAACGGCAGCTGTGGATGCCAGAACTTTACCGTTAAAAATACGGTAGATATGTAAATGGTTTTACAGACTTAACTTAAAATTTACAGAAATTAACCATAATTTATTTTCTGATAAAATGTGGATTTACCAATTTATTGACGTATCGATATCTATTTTAGACCATTGTAATACACTGACAACCAACAATCATCACAGCAGTGATGAGAATTACATGAGCAATCACAGCTCATTACAAGTGAACACTTGTATAAAACAATACTTATTTAAAGAAGCTGCACAATGTCATTCACACAAACATTAAGCACCATCATGGTAACACACATAAAATTAAAAAAAATGCAATAAACATTAATTTAACAACAACCCTGATGTACATAACTGATTAGAAACAAAACAATAAAACTATGAGGAACCATAGTTATTTCATCAAAAATACATCAAATGTGAAGTGTCACACAGGGAATTGTGGGAATGTCAATTTACGGTTTTTCACTGTAAATTATACAACGATTTGTTCTTTTTCACTTTCAAAAACTGTAAATTTAACGATATTTTACTGTAAAATTATTTCACAGTTCTTTACCGTGTATAGTACAGAAACTTTCTGTTTACCAATTAACAGTTTTGCACTGTAGCATTTTTACAGTATTTTACCGTTAAAATCACGGATAATTTTTACAGTGCAGAATGCACAGTCCTACCCTTTCCCTGTCTCAATGTCGCTATCTCCTCTCTAAACGAAGCAGAGGACCAAGCATAGAGAGCTGTCACGTCGCGTTTGTGCATGGAGACTGACTCTCCGGACAGAGCACTAAAAGCACATCATCAGGCGGCTCCTGAGAAATGAGCCACTGTTGAGTTCAGCCACCTCCAGCGAGAGCGGCGACCTGACAGGCTGTAGATGATTTCACTCATTTTCTGCCAATGCTGCTGGCAGAGTGACCTTGTTTGGTGCCGCAGGTTTCCAAAAATAAACGTGTCACTCTTAAAGGATCTTGAAACTATAAAGCTTGCTCAAGTGATAGCTAACCGTTCCCTGTCACGAAAGCTGCAGGTATGAGTCGGCTCTGATTTAAGTGTTCCTACGCATGCTCATGCACCCACACGCGCAGAAATGCACATCTACAGTTCAGCCAACACACTTGAACAATCTTAAAGGCTTTTTCCCGTGACTCTGTGAATAATTAAGGTTGGAACCGTAGGTGGACCAAACATGTCGTGTTGTTTTGAAGACGAAAGCTTTCTGGCTTATTTCCCAGAGTTCTTAAATTTGAATATATATCTGTTTAGCTACCTCTAGCCTCCATTAAGAACTCCATTAGTTCTTAAATTAGCCTAGTATTTCATGATCTCTGTCTTTCAGATTGATACAGCCCCTTTGACTCCGTGATAAAAAGGAGTTTCAAGCCCACGCCGCTATCCGTGGCTCTGCTTCATGATATGTCAATTGACGCCGACAGCGGGACGTATGACATCTACCTATTATAAAGTGAGCGCTGCACACCTGCCCTATTACTCACTCCCACACCGCCCACCTCCATTTCCATCCTTCTTTTATTTATTATTTCATCCCTTCTTCTCTTCCGCACTCGTTCACTGTCTCTCGTCTGCTGGAGAGCTCTTCTGATGTGCTTGTCCTTTAGGACTTTGAGTGGTGGTGTTACCATAGCAACCACCCTGTCAAGCAGGCATCAGAGTAATGTCTTTCTCCAGCTGAGCGATCCTCCCCACTGACCCACTCACATCGTTTGAGTCGACTTCATCAAATACATTTTTGTGCTATATTAGTGGCGCTATTAATCGGAGCAGAGGGAGACGGAAATGGTATGGTTCATTGATGGCTTTTTTATAGCCTATTGGATTTGCTTTTTGTGGCACTCACTGTAATGTGTTTGTTAACTCAAACGTGCCCCCTCCTGATCATGGGCGCAGCAGCCATTATAAAAGGGGGTGGGGGTTAAAAGCTGTACGGTGATGTGACCCAAAGATGATGTTCATAATAATTAATTCTTGATAGCAATTGGCATTTTACAGCACCCTGGTTGCAATTTTAGGAGTATGCCATGACAGCTTACAGCAACCTATTTTTGTGAAATCATACTCAAAATAAAATAAAAAAAGACTGAACTTGGGACTTTCAAACCACTGTAGACATCTATACTGAAATAAAGATATTTTATGATATTTACAGCGTTTCAGTTACACTACACTTGAACAATAACCTTTATCTTCTTAAAGTTGGCATGCAATCATTTTATATGTAATATTGTAGGCTAGTGTTTATTATAAATGATTTATTAGTGCACTTCATTATTCATTATTTTATTTTATTTTTTTTTAATTCATGTACTCTTATAATCAAATTCATTACCCTTCCCTCCCCCATCGAAACGACCTCTCTTTTCGGTCACGTGGAATGGCGAAAGGGTGCGGCCAGATCCGATGAGGGAGCGGCTATCGAGTACTCCGCCTCTCAGAGAATCGCATTCAAATCTGCCTCCATTTTGTTTGCAACGCCCAACCTCCAATGACCCAATCAATTCCCGAACGACGAAATCAAGCCCCGCCCTACATTTTATTATAATTTCAGAAGCCGTTTCATCTTGAATATACGTCTCAACTTCCGTTTCACGCCGACTTTAACAGTTGGACAAAAATACAGTATTTTATACAACAGACATGTTATATAATATAAACCTAAAATCAATGTTTTTACAAGGTTTTAATATTATCAAAGTTGAAGTGAGTTTTTAAAAAATTCTAACTGAATTTTGCGTCTTTCCTTGCAGGCCACAAATAATCTTTTCTCCCTAATTGATCAAGTTTTTCCTTGTGTATATGACACGCAGCAACACTATTCAGCCGTGTTTGTGTTTTTAGCCTCCTGAGACCACTGAAACTTCTCTCAGCTTCTGCTGAGGACACGGGACAAAAGCAGTCTATAAGTAAGTAAGTAAGTAAGTAAAGTTTATTTATAGAGCACTTTTCACAGATAAAAATCACAAAGTGCTTTACAAAGTGCAACCACAAAATAAAACAGTATACAATCAGTGAAATTACAACATTTAAAAACATTTAAAAAGCCCAAAATAAAAACCCAGTTAACTAAATGCTTGTCTAAATAACAGAGTCTTAAGATGCCTTTTAAAATAATCAATTGAGTCGGTCACACGGAGGAACGAAGGGCAGGGCGTTCCATAGTCTGGGGGCTACAACCTGAAAGGACAGGTCTCCCCGGGTTTTATAGCGAGTCTTTGGGACCATTAACAGACTCTGGCCTGAGGATCGGAGTGCACGGCCTGGGGAGTATGTGCATAACAAATCCGCAATGTATTGAGGGGCCTGACCATGTAAAGCTCTAAAAGTTAAGACTAATATTTTAAAATCAATACGCAATTTGATGGGTAGCCAGTGTAAGGAGGACAAAATGGGTGTAATGTGTGTCCTCCTGCCAGATCTTGTTAGGAGCCTTGCCGCAGCATTTTGAACCATTTGAAGGCGATTTAAAGTAGATTTGTTACAAAAAGTAAAAAGAGAGTTACAGTAATCTAACCGTGAAGAAATAAAAGCATGGATAACCACTTCGAGGTCAGAGTCTGATAAAATTGCCCTCAGTTTCGCAATATTTCTTAGGTGATAAAAACAGTTTCTGATCAAAAGTCTAGAATGGCAATCCAAAGACATTGACTGGTCAAACCAGACACCCAGGTTTCTGATGCTCGACTGGACAGAGGAGCACAGAAAACCAAGGTTTTGAAGAATGGAAGGTATTTTATTGTCTGGGGCAACAATTAGGGTTTCAGTCTTTTCTGAATTTAATTGAAGACAGTTACTAGCAAGCCACGATTTAACTGAAGAAAAACATTCCAATAAATCTGTAAGTTTGTGGAACTCTGAGTCATTGGACGAGCAATACAACTGTATGTCATCCGCATAAAAATGGTATGACAGATTTTTAAAATGGCTCAAAATTTTTCCCAAAGGGGTAATGTACAGTATAAACAAAAGTGGCCCTAGGACAGAGCCCTGTGGAACTCCATTCAAGAATGGAGTGGCTTCAGACAGTATATTATTTACATATACAGAAAAAGTTCTGTCACTCAAATAAGAGGAAAACCACTTTAAAACAGACCCAGCGATACCAAACTCTTTTTCTAATCTATTCAACAGCATTTTGTGGTCCACTGTATCAAACGCTGATAATAAATCCAATAGAACCAATACTGAGTACCTTCCAGAATCAGCAGCCATGTGTATTTCATTAGACACTTTGAGGAGAGCAGTCTCACAAGTCTGACAAGTGTTTCCACCTGATCAAAAAGACCACAGACTTCTGGACACATTCCCTGAAGGACTGCATTTGCATCTGAACATTGCCAATTGTGTGTAAAGGGATATTTTGTCCAGTTATGGGTACATTTGTACCACATTATCATCAACCACCCCTGTTAAGAGGATGTTTTCCTGATTCCTTAGCATTAGCATCAGCAACCCTTCCTGCTCATAATGTTTTCTGAACTGCATATCCACAATATCAAGCACTTTGTAAAACTCTGTTTTGTTAAAATCATTCAGTTGGAGATTAATGCACATGTGCACAAGCCTGACCAGTTTGATGTTTAGGAGGATTACAAGTATGGTGAAGTGCATTTGGAGAGAGATCAAGGATTTGGCACATTTCTGATGCCTTAGAACATTTGAAACCTCACTGAATTTCTTTTATTTGCAACAGCATCCCTCACATAAGCAACAGCAGAAAGCATACCATTGATGGCCTGTGTTCAACTTTGGAGAGATTTGTTGAGATTCTCCAATTATTCTATAGCCTCTAAGACAAGCAGAAGACCAAGAACTACATTTCTCTGCTGGAATCTGTCATGTAGTCCATTTGCCCTGTTAGCCGTGTCTGAGCTGCCCACTGCCATTTCATTCAGAGCAAGCATTACAGATTCTTACTGATTCAACACTGCATGGATAGCACTGGTGCGAACTGTCCATCTTGTGGGACAAATGGGCCTTGTAGTTTGAAAGCACCCTTGAACATACCCTTGCAACTTCCTTTAACAAAGATTTGCATTTTTGTTTAACTCATGAACCCACTGTAAAGCACTGTGGACAACACATGAGGCAGTACAAGCATGCTGTGTAATGAGTTTTACACAATGGACACCACACTGGATGTATGGGGCAAGAGGTTGTTCCTTTTTAATGATGGCCTGTACTCCAGAATACCTGCCAGTCATATTTGCTGCACCGTCATATGCCTGCCCTCGTAATCCAGAAATGGGCAAATTTAAACGAATCAACACATCTTTTACAACCTTTGAAAGATTCTGTCCCCACAGATACCTCATAAAGGCCAAAAGAAATGTTGATCAGAGTCTTCATATTCTTCCCTGTTCATCAAATCAGTTCTCTCTTCTCTTCGGTTCTCACTTGGTTCCTCACTCTTTCCCTCATCTCCCTCTCTCTCTCTTTTCCTCACTTCCCTTCCCTTCCTCACACATGACTGACACTTCCTCACAAACATCCTAAAAAAACGATATAAACAGCATATGGGGATCGCAGGGATTGCTCATTTATAGACTCATTTGCCACTTCCACAGTTAAACACAACTTCACAAGTTTTTCATTTAGATTTATATTTAGCAACCCATAAATAGCCTAATACAGGACTAAACACTATTGGAACTTACTGCCTTTATACATAGGCTACAACTAATTTTATTTAACAGTTTGAACATAAAATTGTCTAAGGCAGTTTGAACTGCCTTAAAATTGTCAATCCTCTTTTTTATATACAAATCTCACCTGTACACATTTTAGAGGGGTCGAGCAACTGTCCCTTCCCTGGTTAATGATATCAGTGCCTAACTTTACTGCCTACACAATGCAAGAGTTTAGAAGCTTTAAGTCATTAGAAGCTTATGAACAATCCTGCTGCGGCTGGGTGCAAGACTTAGAAACCCCCAAACCTGTAATGTTAAACTGCGAGAGTTCAGTCATAGGCTACTTGATGTTTCAGGCCTCATTCATATGTGGAAATAAATCTGATATGAATCAGATAAGTGCATTTGCTCCTGCTGTGCAACGTTAAGCGAACAGTATCAAACATTCCCCTGTCAATGCGAGTCGAACGACATTAACATTTTTTTTTAAAAAACATTTTGCGGTACAAATATATCTATAACAAATTAAACAACTCTTGTTGAATAACAAAGTATTCATTTCATTAGTGTGTGTTATATAAAAGGCGAACTGTGCTGAAATGTGCTGCTTTTGAAATCATGCTTTGCTCGCTGTTGCTGCTGTCTGTTTATTGACAATAAAGCTGGCTAGCATTGTTATTTAGTCTCTCTAGATAGAACCCCTTTCATTTCTTTTCCTTCTTTCCCATATCTTCCAAAGAAATTGCGCGTATCGCTAAAATGTAAAATGTAAACAAATACTGCGCTGTCTCTCTTCGCTATTTATGGAATGTTTAGTCTCGATGTTTGCCCCTGGCAACCGATAGCATCTCCAACCATCATGGCCGACCGGTGTGGTGACGAGATGGGTCTGTCCGACAAAATGAGTCCCCCTTAGGACCCCATAGTATGCCAGTAGTATGCCTGATCTAAATATGTTCCCGCGATAACTTGAAAAATATTACTGTTATTGTGTCATGAAATGTAATTTTAAGAGTTTTTAAGTCGAGAATGTAGTTGTTTAAAGCTCAAATCTGTGGTTTATTTATAAAGGTAGCGCCTTTTTAAAAAATTGTTCTGACGTTTTCGGAGTTGTCAGATCCAGGGATCAGCAGCACATCTAGCTAGCCCGCCTGGAACAGCCTTAACTTGGCTAGTCATTCTGACGTTTGCCGCGGATAAATGCTATGCTACTATGTAAGCTAACTATAAAAACACTAAGAACGAGAAATGTTTACATTTACAATCTACAGCTTCGGTTATATACTAGTATATGAAACATATAAGTTAAAATACTCGTTATGTACTTCAAACGTCTCTTATAATAAAGTGATTTTCTCTAATTTGTAACCAGGCACTAAAGCGATTACCCATAAAACTAGCTTTGAACCAATCAGATCGCTTGGGTCCTAAGGGGGGACTCATCTCGTCGGGGGGACCCATCTCTTCACCACACCGGCTCAGACCCCACCCAAATAGGCACGTGACCCCTCACTACAATATACTATTTTTTACTATATACTATATATACTGTGATTGGCTGAATGTTAGTTCACGCAAGTTTAAGTAAGGCCCTGTCTCAATACCCACACTACGCCCTAAGGTCTTCCTCGAAGTGGACACTTGTTGAAAGTGCACTTAGTGGAGTAAGTGTGCAAGGGCCCGATTCGCCGAAGCTGTGAATAGCAGAATTGGGGCAGTTCTGCACACGTCACAATCTAGATCACTTCTGTTGTGATCAGGGAGCAAACACCGTTCATTTGGCTAATGTGTGCTAATGTGCTAATTAACTATAGCGTAAGGATTAGGATGTGGTCAAGGTTAGTTGCACTTTATTTTACAGTGCCCTGGTTACACATTAGTTACTGCAGATTTACAGAGATAACAAGAAGTAATGCAAAAAAATTGTTTCCAAAATAAAATAGCATCACAGTCCAGCTTAATTAAGTTTAGTGATGTTTCATTTTTGTTTTAACAAAGTTATTAATTTAGTTTATTCATATATTCATTCATAAATCCACCAGTACCACTGGAATTAAAAACATTATTACAAGCTTACCACTTTGAATCGTTATGGCAGGCAGATGTATTTCTCAAATATGTGTTTTGGATAATTTTTAACCCCCCCATAAAGCTACAGACTGCCGCTTTTATTAAAATATAATTTGTACAATGTATTTGGCATTGATAAACCGAGCTTTCACCGTGAAAATTCACGTTATTTTGGTTCATTTAAGGTTACATTTTCTCCAGAAGTGTCATGTGTGGAGGTGAGCCAGACGTTTCCCAGCAGTCGACAGCATGAAGCTCAATGCAGATGCTCTCACCACTGATCTTCCGGAGCATTTAGCAAAACACTGAGGCCAGTGTTTGCGGTCTGAAGAACCATCTTACTATTAGTGATTTGGACAGCGTAATAAAATCGTTCATTTTCAATCTGGCTCCCACGGATGGCACAGAGGGTCATTTTTGAAGAGTAATTTAAAGGGAAATATACAAGCCAAGCTGCGAAACCATGATTTCCATAGAGAGAGAGAGAAAGAGAGGTGAGATTGGATGAGAGAAGGTTAAAAAACATCCAAAGGGAACTGATGATGTTCTTTGTCCTGTATGCTGAGCTCCAGAAATAAATAGCCTCAGGTGAAATGTCAGCATGTGAAATTACTTCAAAATTTTTCCTTCTTGTGCGGTGCCATCATCTATTGTAAATCCAGCGAGCTCCTATTGTGCAGTGCTCCTTCATTTCTCTGCTGAGGTCAGACGGTGGATGAACAATAAGAAAATGAGAAACGATGTCAGAGCAATTCCGTCGCCAATGAATCTAAAATACATTCACACCCACACCAACAATAAAATAGATCTGTAAGAACCATCTTGACATCAGGTATGTGTGAGTCTGGTTCAGTGTGGAGGGTTCTCAGGCAGTTCCTCTCCTCCACGGGACTGGTGTGCAGCCCAGCTGGGATCAGAGCGCTCACGCTGAGTCAAAGTTCACCCTGCTACCTGCCAGCCACCCAGATGCCACACTAAAATAACAGCTGATATTTACGGTGGAAATGTCACACACAGTGGTTTCATCCAGCTGAGCTGAGCTCTGGCTGGTTTCCTTGCACACTTGCACAATTGGAATTATAAAGTGTCAATTTAAGCATATTAAAGTACATTTGTGCATTGCCATGTTTGTTAAATTAAAGGCTATATGTATATAAATAAGATGAAAGCACACATAATGTAATACAGCACAGACGAAAGTCTACTTTGCCTATAATCTGCAATACCGGATATATGCGTTCACACAAATGGCACTGAGTTTTTAGAAAATATATGCATGGTGCCATCATTCCTTGATACGGTGGTGCATTCACTTGAAGAAAAAAAATCTACTCTGTTTTTCTGAATTATCGACTTAATTATCTCAGAATTTACAAGATAATTTTTCATGGAAAAAAGTTTTTGCTCTGTTTTTCTGAATTAACGACTTAATTTTTCATGAGAAAAATAGTTTTGCTCTGTTTTTCTGAATTAACGACTTAATTTTTCATTAGAAAAAAAGTTTTTGCTCTGTTTTTCTGAATTAACGAGTTAATTTTTCATGAGAAAATTTTTTTACTCTGTTTTTCTGAATTAACGACTTAATTTTTTATAAGAAAAACAGAGCAAAAAAAATTTCCATGAAAAATTAACTCATTAATTCAGAAAAACAGAGCAAAAAAATTTCTCATGAAAAATTTACTCATTAAATCAGAAAAACAGAGCAAAAACTTTTTTTCTTATGAAAAATTAACTCATTAATTCAGAAAACAGAGCAAAAAAAAAGTTCTCATGAAAAATTAACTCAGTTAATTCAGAAAAACAGAGCAAAAAAACATTTCTCATGAAAAATTAACTCGTTAATTCAGAAAAACAGTAGATTTTTTCTTCAAGTGAATGACGCCTCCATACCTTGATGACCTAAGATCGATGAATCGTATTTGAACAGTTCATTAAACAAACTGATTTAAAGAAGAAGGTTCACAGAAATGAACCGAACTCTGATATGACTAAGCATGAAGATGGTGAAGGTTTCAAACAATATTTAATCCACACAACAAACAACAACAAGTGCACACACAACCATACATGAACAAGACCGGAAAAAGGTGAATTGAAAACATAGGACTTAAACACACAGACAAATGGGGTAATTAACAAAAACACAGCTGACAATGATGATAAATAAAATTAGAAACCATGACAACAAACCTAATGGCGGGAAATGATGCAACCAAAGATGCAACCAATGAGTCCAAACTGGGTAACTACGTGACAAAAACAAAGGAAAATAAATTTGGGACAATTTAGATTTACAAAAACAGTTGTATAATAATAATAATACAAAAAATAAATAAACATACACTCGGTGGACAACCAGAATGTCGTTTACCGCCGTGGCAAAAATAAACCAGCCGTATTTTTAAAGTTCGGTTGCGAAATGACCACCAGGTGGCGCAAAGGGCCATTTGGCGAAAGCAAAACGTAGGCCTAATTATGTAAAAGTAGCCTACATTTTAAATACAATAGCTTTAACTAGAATATAAACTTTTATAGCAGAACATTTTATTAATCAAAAGTTAAAATAGGCCTATCTCGCATTCAGCGAAAATAAATTGGGTGCTTTCAATGACGCTATTGAGGAATGAACGCTATTGAGAGACTGACTTCTCTCTGCGTGCGCACACCGACTGCTGAACAACCGAACTTCTGGGCTTTTCTCAGTGAGAGAAGTTGTGGTCGAGTGGTAGAACATTGGTTCAATCATTTTGATGACACTGTTTCAAATCTCGCATAAACATAAAATTACCTTACATTTCCATTTTACATTAGGAACAAATCTCTTATAACAGATTGACTGAATTTACATCTTCAAAAGCAGTTATGTTCAAAAAAATAAAAATAAAACTGGGATTCCATAAAAAAAAAGAAAAACATAACCAAGCTAAGCAAGTTGCGATTTGCCGGTGGAGGTATATATATTAAAACTGTAAAGGTCTCCTTTTTCATGTGATGTAAAGTAGCCCAGGCCTACATTCACAATAGGCTATGTTGCTGTCTTGGTGACTGAACTGCTACAATAAAATATTAATGATAAGTATTATTATCCTTAGTGAAAGTAGTTGTACTAGATCAAGGATAAATGAATTATTGTTTTCAAAAAGCAGATATAAAACAACATCAAAAATAAGATTATTAAACACTAAACATAAAAAATAATCAATATAGTATTGGTCATAAAAAGGTAATATCGTTCAATGTCTTACTACATTTGAAAGTAATAAATTCATGATACGATGATACATCTCCAAATAACCATGGTAACATAATTTCTTACAGAGCAGCATGTGAATTAAATCACTGCCTCATTATCTGTATGGTTACATTCATCTGTGCTTAATGGGATCAATTATCATTACATCAAACTCGCGATGACGCTTGGCTGGAGTCAAATACTGGACGAATGCTCAAAGGAGATTTCAGAAACAAGAAGACAAACACACACTTGCTCTCATCACTTCCTAATCCTTCACACCCGAGTGGTCAACTGTGTCTTGCAGGATATGAAACCTCTTTCCATGAATAAACATTGATGTCCAGTGCTGAGCAATGTCTCCTTTGAGTATTATTACAAATCCAATTACCACTGAACAGCAGCACTCCTTCAGTCACAATCATTTTGCTCTCACGTCCTGTCTGTATCGCCTTTTCTTTCATTTATTCTCTCTTCAGCGGCTCTCTCTCGGACTAGACATTGTGCCAAAAGCCTGAGATTTCTGCCTCTTACAATAAAACTGCCTGCCATTTTCAGGAGATTAAAATAAAGGGCTGGTTCACAGTGGGTTTAAGTAAAGGCCAGGACATGCTTAGTCACTTGTACTGACATGTCTCAGTTTGTGTGTGTAGGTCTAAGTGTCACTATAATGTTCATTCTAGCTGAACACTTCTCCTCTGTTGATAGAATGTGTGCTCAAAAGTTATCTGGTCTTTAACCCTCTGGGGTTCTTCGTTTAACAGTCACACTCAGGACCTTTGGGTCAAAATTGACCCGAAGGGCGGGATTCATATTTAAAAAAGAAAATCATATATTTTTTTTTTTACTTGTTTTTTATAATATTTTTTCTTTTCTTTTTTGGTGTTTTGAGAAAATTTCCAAAATAAAAAAAAAATATATAATTAGTTTTAATGCAATAATTATGACCAAATTTTCCCCCATTGAATATAATAGATATATATATATATATATATATATATATATATATATATATATATATATATATATATATATATATATATTTTTTTTTTTTTTTTTTTTTTTTAAAGCTGTATTTCATTTTGGAGTCAAGCCTAGGCCTCATAAATGCATTTTTTGAAATTAGATGGATGCCATCTCGTGGACTAACTGAGATTTTTAAAAATACAAAACACATGTATAATCAGAATTTTTTGGTGGTGTGTTGTGTGTGTGTGGATGTGTCTGTTTTGCACTCTTGATGTTTTATAGATTCACCCCTTCACTGTTGTGTGCTTTTTTTCAAGTATGCTGATTTGGATTGTACGCACAAAAAAACTCAGTATTTTCACATTTTTGCCAATTTCCCATTCATTTCCTATGCGGGTCATTTTTGACCCGAAGGTCCTGAGTGTGACTATTTTTTTTACGACCACTTAGACTTTTCAAATCCTGTCCCCAATTTTTTGGGGTGTTCATATACCAAGTACCATTAAAGTCCGCCAAGTTTCGGACCATTTCCAATGAAGCTAACCGAATTTAAAAAAAAAAAAAAATTAAATGCTTCGGGTCATTATTGACCGAGAGAACCCCAGAGGGTTAATAATATACTCAAAACATCATCACAAAAACATTATTTATACATCGTTTATGGAACGTTGTTTTCCTGAAACATTATTGTTGGCTTTCCGTCTAACATGGTTAAATGTTACTGCTTGTTTCAGAATTTTTAAAAGTAACTCCCATGATGTAAAATGGAAAGCTCCCTTAATTAATATATATATATATATATATATATATATATATATATATATATATATATATATATATATACATACATATACATATATATATATATACATATATACATATACATATATATACATATACATATATATACATATATATATACATATAGATATAAACATATATAGTTTCATAACTTAATGGGAATGTTTGCAACATGTTTTTAAATCATATTTTTGTTCTGGGAAAAAAACTCCCAGATTCAAGCAAATGCTCCTATTTGCTTGAATGAGAAAGAATCTCCAAAACATATCAGCAATACAATCAGACCATTATTTGCTATTTTTAAATAGTTTCTTGGTTCTAACTATTCTGTTATCAATGAAAAATAACATAATGACTAAAAAAAAGAATAAAAAAGGAGAGTATTAACTGGGTTTTGCTCAATAGACATGTTTTTCATTTATGCCTGAAAAGACAAAACAATTCATCAAATTGAAAATACATTTTTCACATTAAACATGTGACTCTTCTGTTGTGAAAAAAGACACGCGCTTAATTGTATTGATGGTGCACTTAAAGTTTACTTCACATTTTAAAAGTATATCTTTTTAAAAATGTACTTGCTGATGTAATATAGTGAAATAAAAGTCTAATGAAGTTAAATTAATTTTCATGACTATGTTTCTTAATATTCATAAGTACACTTTTAAAAAGTGCACTTTGCAATAATGACAAATCAAATGTTTTACTTTAAAGTACATTTTAATTCATTATGGTTAATAATCTTGAGTCATGCTTTAAAAGCACACATAAAGCGCTTGATTATTTGATATTTATCTGATACCTTCAATGGTAGTGTGTTATTCAATATTAAATGCATTTGACCACATTTACTTATTTTAGTTTACCATCAATTCTTGTCAGTGCATTTCACCATTTTTCAAAGACAAAAGACATAAATATGAAATTGTACATAAAGAAGGGGTGGCTGTATATTTGAGGAATTAAAGGAAATGGTCTTTGGTCTAAATGGTCTAATTCAGGAACCCACATACAAGGCAGAAACAGCGTAGCAATGCATCATAAAAATGAGACCAGGCAAAGAATTGAAAAATACAGGAAGTATAATAATAAAAAGATCACTTAAGTAATACACAGATTAAATGAGCTAATGAACAACAGGTGGACAGAATCATAAATCAAACACACTATAAATTGGGTCGAAACTGAATATCAGGGCACAAACAGGAATAGATCTAAAATCACAACGAAACTAATCAGAACATATATGTGACAAGATGTGCTTAAGTGTTAAGTCCTCTTTGAGGTGACTCAAAAAGCACACTAAAGTTTAGCTAGTTGCATTTAATACAAATGCATATTTGATTATAAATAACATGCAATTATTTGTCCAAAAACATCTACATTCAGTTTTCATAATATTCTTATGAAATTATATACAAATATGTGAGGGTTTTTTTTCCTATTGTTCAGATGTTCTTTGGATGTCTCTTTACTTCTTTGTTTCATCTGACTCCAAAAATGAAAATGTTTAATTGATGTTTATTAGTCATTACATGTCAGTGAATGTTTGATTATTTAACTCTTTATTGAAATTGCATTGGTTCATCCAGATTCCTATAATGCTTTCGAGTCTCGCAAAGCCGGGTTTAGGATCTCTTGAACATAACCTTTGGGCGATTGACTACTCACATTTAATTAATTCCTAAAAGTATATACTTAAGTTCTATACACATTAGATCTGTGTCAAATCATATCTAACCAGATCACGGGTAGGTTTTGGACTACA